>CM076925.1:1312500-1621337 GCA_039566165.1 Maruca vitrata | reverse complement strand
AGGACCTCATGGTTGCTTGTCAGCAGTTGGAGTGAGATCATCTTTTCTTTTTTTTTCACCGATTCAAATTCACCCCTGAATGTCAATTGTAAAAAACAACTTCTAAGGACGAAATCATAACAAATATCATAATATTGAGTCACTGACTGTTTTCAGTAGAATAGATTTGTCTTCCTATCTTATATGTTGTGTTTCTACAACTACATAAATACATTTTACAGAATTGCAGCACTAGGACTAAATGAACAAAACCTAAATACAATTTATATCCGGTTCAAAAACCTCTGCTATGTTAATATCAAACAAAGGTTGAAATTTAGGAACACAGCGATTTAACCGCAAAATATTACATTGTGGTTAGAACCCCGACATCCAATTAACACCTTCAAATAATTCTCTGGAATGAAACCGGGATGGTCTCATTCGATTGTTGAAGGTTTATTTAATTAATATTAAAAGCTTCCGTAATTGAATCTGAGTAGATACCATCGGATATAGACGAGGCTTCTCATCTAAGCCAACGTTAAACAAAACAAAAATGTTGATTGCAGCTTGTATAAGTAAAGTCAGTCAGTCAGGGGATACCAGTCACAACTATCTATCCGGTGGTATACGGGTAAGCGACCCCGGCTCCTCGAGCTACTATCGACTCAGTCCAAATCATCCGAGGCGATAGTATCCTTACTCCCCTTTTCCTTCCCTCGTCATATATCCTTGCTACTCGTGGGAACGCAATGACCTTGTTAAAACAATGCACAAGGCAGAATGGCGGCGACGTGGTCCACAACCCATCACGTCATGTTTCCCACAGAGGTGAAAAGTGGATCGCTGGAAGTGATCTTTGCCTATCCCTCTGGGAAAAAGGCGTAATTTTATGTATATATGTATGTAGATACCATCAAATACAAATAAAGACGAGTCTTCTGATCTAAGCCAACGTTAAACAAAACAAAAATGTTGATTGCAGTTTGTATAAGTAAAGTAAAGGTTTGTATTTATGTTTACATATCTAAGGTTGTAAAGTCAATCAACCCGCACTTGGCCAGTGTGGTTGACTAATCGCCCTAGTTTAGGGTAGGCCCGAGCCCCAGCTGTGGGGACGTATAAGGGCTGATAATGATATTTGTATATATACCACTGTGTTTTTTTGATATCTGTTACACAATTAGCCAAACGTCCTAGTTCAAAAACAGTACAATGTTTTTGATGAAAGATGTTCATTTTTTTTTCAAAAAATGTGACTAATTAATAATGCTACGAACGATGAACTATTATATAACACATTTTACAAAGTGTACACCTTTGGTGTACACGTTAAGGTACACCTAAGTAGCAAAATTGTCTAGTTATCTTATACAGTTTCTATATCAGCATTATGCATTATGTACTGTGCAACATATAAAAAAAACAAAAGCTATAGACATTTAATATCCTAGACATAGTCTAACCTCCCACCGTCTAAGATCCCACATTTTTAAAAATAACAGCAAATGACAGTGAAAGTGTATAATAAACTACCGAATCATTTAAGAGAAATAGAAGAATATCCCAAATTCATTAAAAAAAAATGAGCATTTTTTAATTAATAATAGCTACTACACAATAAATGAATATTTTGAGGATAAGTTTAAATAAATATTAAATAACACCAAATTCGAGCATTTACTCTATTATGTTTAATTATTTAAATGTCTGCCCTTCACTCTTCCACTCTGCAATGCCTTTCAAGGTACATATGAATGTTAAATGTTATTATTATGTAGCATGTAAGTCATTTGTAATGCAAATATTTTAAATAAATAAATAAATAAACCTGGCCGTTACTCATTTAAATCTTCATTATTTTTGCAGCTAAATCCACGCATTATTTTTGCATAGAACAAGACTCTCATTTTTTACATATTATTATATGTTTTTATTAGAACACATCTCACATATCTACATAGTTCATTAAATACCCAGACACGGAACAAACACAAAACATTAAATGTTGAAACTCACTACCGAATGCCGCCTATCCATTAAGATGACATAGCAACCAACAACCATGTAACCTTGCCACTAAGAATAATTAAAACCAAACACGGACCGAACCTCGGTAGCATGTTGACCCATAAAAGGTCCTCTTTAGCCCCTTATTTCCCCATAGCAAGCGTTTTATTTGACGGCGTAAATGTTTAATGGAGGTCTGGGTGACACTTTACTGCTCCCATCGCCTGATTGATTAACTCCGCCGTCCACTGTGCCCTGTATAAACAAATTGTCCCTAAGGATAGTACAAGGAGTGAGTTAATACCCTGATATGTTGTTTATGGTGTGTTGAAACTATTGTTACTAAAAACTGATGGTGAAAAAAGTTATATTCACCTTACATGACACCCTCTCCTTCCTAGTTGCTTACTAATATAATAATTTAGGTTTTCAAGCTTCCATTACATGATGTACGAGATCAAATCTGTACCAAACACATTGCAACATAGTTATTGCCTCTTGGAGTCTCTTGGAGTGAATTGTACCAGAGTCTTGGTCTCGAGCGAAAATCAATGTTGGTCATAATCATCATCAGCCCATATTCGTCCCCGCTACCGGGGCACGGGCCTACACTAAACTAGGGTGAAGGCCTTAGCCTACCAGACTGGCTAGGTGTGGGTTGGTTGACTACAACACATTCTGAAAATTTCGTAGGTGTGCTTGTTTCCTCACGATGCTTTCCTTCACCGTTAAAGCGTCTAATTGCGCGTACATATGCATTGATAAACACAGTGGTACGTGGCGGAGTTTGAACTGGCGACCTCTCGCATGGCAAACAACGACTTAAAACACTCGGCCATACACGCTTTTAATTTAATTATTAGTTGATTTAATCGCATATAGACCCAGAAATAAGTAGTATTGATATACTTATTATTAACCTAAAAATAATTACAAACTGCAAAGTTACTCTGTCGGACTTCAAACTACCGATTTTTGTTTATAAATAAAAAAATGAACCACCGTCTAGACTCTAAAGTCTGTGAAAAAGATAACTGATTGAGATTTAAGAGAATAAATTTTATACTTGACAAATGCGGGCGGAGTAGCGTGCGAAAACGAACTTACTATTTAACTTGGCGGTCTTATTCCACCCCGGTAAATTGAAATGAGTTTCAAATTGATAATGTTCTTATAAGTTTTATTCCTTACGCAATCGAAAAAGGTTTTGCTCCTTATCTTCCACTACTAAGCCTTAAAGGCTACCCTCCTAATCTCTCCCAATAATTGCCTCATAACCATTTTAAAGACCACTATCAAAGTCAACGCCTGTCGGGATTGCTCGTGAATATTCATGACTCATTTGCTCAACCATTTTGTATGGGTGAGGTAATTTTGATAGGTCATGTAGTTTAGGTCTAGACTAGCTTTGGAGTTAGCAGTTTGTAATGTTGACGAAATTTGCTCGGTAGAAATAGAGAAGCCTATAATATCAATTGAAATAAATAAAAAACCATACATGCGTCATTTATGGATCAGCACTGCACAGAGCGTAGAGCGTATATGAAATATGGATTGATGATGATGAAATAAAAAGAAACCATTAATGGTCAGCACAGAGAATTTGTGTCATTGGAATGGTAACATAAGTTCTAATGGCCTCTACAAAGAAGGTAAGGCGGCGGTTAGACTCTGCCACCAGGAGGTTCAACCCAGTGTTTTAATCGGAAGAACCCCTTGGGCATTGCTGACCTGCGGCAGAGCGGCTGGCAATATCTTTGACAGCCCCTAAAGGGCCCGACTTAGGACGAATAAGACCTTTTTTGGGCTGCAACCCAAGGCCCAGAAGGTATAAGAAGTCCCAGGTGTTTAAATAAATGTTTGGATTTGCAATATACGTGCGTATAGTGTATACCTTTGCGTTATTAATTAATTAGAAGGCTTCTGTTTTCTTCAGACAAAGAACGCCCTCTCTTGGTGAAGGTGTGTACACAATTTCACCGAATAAAAAAAATTACATGTATTAATACCCAAAATGTTGAATGGGAATTAAAAAAAATGTTTTAGTGAAGGGTCTGTGAAGGTCGAAAAATTAATAACTCAACATAAAATATTTAGAATAACCGGGAAACGTTTCAGGCTAAGTTAAAAAAAAGACATTTCTTTGAATTTCACAAGACCCTTTTGAAATAAGTGTTTCTTGGGAAGTGTAACTTTGAGCGTTAGTAAATAGTTAATTACTTTTACAGAACATTATCCCCTAAATGACTTTAGCTAAAGACATTAAAGGACAAAACGTTTCAGTCTTCGAAGTAATAGTATAAATTTCTAACTGGTTTGTGTCCTGAGCATAGTTCGTGTGTCTGAAACTGAATTAAAAAAAATAAAGAAAAAGCTTAAGATTAATAAGTCTAAGTAAACTTTAAACGACTGGCTCGGTGGAGCAGTGGTTAGTGACCCTGACTGGCGGTTCCAAGATTATATTTGTGTGACAAACATCGATGATTGATCCATGTCTGGGTGAGTCATTAAATACACTCACAGGCACAATTAACCGCCCACCTTGTATTTGCTTAAATTTTCGGAAATGTCCAAACATAAACCACATTTTATGAATGATTCGTTATAAACTTAATTTAAGACAAAAAATAAAACGAAGGTTTGATTAAAAAAAGTCGTTTAATAGGGCATTATTACAAAAATCGATATTTTCGAAGTATCGACGAAAAATGTAAATTTCGAATTTTGAGAAAAAAGAAGGTCAAAGTAAAACAATATTAAAATTTAATAATGGGCGTTGCTCCTCCTACCCCTTATGACTTCTAGGAGCCGGTATGATAGTCCATCCATGACATCTTGGATATCTGATTGGGGAATAATGTGCCACTCCTCTACCGCAGCCGTTTTGAGTTTTCCAATAGACGTTGGGGCTGGTACTCTCGCTCAAATACGTCTTTTGAAGTGGTCCCATATGTGTTCAATTGGGTTGAGGTCGGGACTGCGTGCTGGCCATGGCAAAACTTGAATTTCGGTCTCATTAAGGTACTCAGTAACCAATTTTGCGGTATAGCAACGTGCATGTCATGCATTAATCTAAAGTTGTCACCAATAAATGGTGCGAACGGTATGACATGTCCTTGGAGAACTTCTTCCACGTATCTTTAAGCATTTACACTGCCTCTGTCAAACAATACAAGGTCGGTACGAGCCTCGTAAGTGATGCCTCCCCAAACCATAATAGAGCCTTCTTTGTAACCCACTGTTTCCGATATAGCGCAAGGAGCAAACCTTTAATTTGGGTGTCTGTAGACAGGCTGGCATCCATCTGGACCTTTTAAGGCTATCTGCTCTTATCTGAGAACAGTATGACCTTCCATTCTTGTACAGTCCACTCAGCATATTCTCGCGCAAAAGCAAGTTTAGCTCTACGGTGTTGTGCGAGCAGTTCTGGGGCGCGAGCTGGACGAAACGCCCTCAGATATCCTTCTTCCAGTCTTCTTCTTATCGTACGTCCACTAACACTGAGGCTTCGTACTTCAAAAAGACGAATTTGGGCTTCAGTAGCGGTGGAAAAGTGATTTCTTAACACGTTGTCGACAGCGAAGCGGTCTTCTCGAGCCGAAGTGCATCGCTGTCGACCTTGAACTGGCCTGAGGGTGTATGAACCTATCTCCCGAAATCGTCTGATGGCATCCCGTATGGCAGTTCGTGGTACACCGAGTGCACGAGGGATGCAACGTTGGCTGTACTCAGCGTCAGTAAAGGCAACTGCCCTGGCTACACCAGTTGCATCGGGTGGCATTTTTTACAGTCACAAACAACAAACTAACACTACAAACCCAAATTAAACAATAAAAACACACTACAGCAGAAAAAAATAGGAAATGAACACACAGTAACACAACTGCAATAATGTCAAACAACGACTATGTTCCAAAAACCCGTCATTGTCACAAATTAACGAAACCAAATGAGGGTATAGGTGTTTAATTTATTGCAAGACTACCCACTTAACAAAAAACAAAACATTTGATAAGCCATAGTAAACCAAAACTATCAGGGAAGCGAATTTTAAAGGTGGGCGGTTAATTGTGCCTGTGAGTGTATATTTAAGTATATTTGTTGATTCTAATATCCGTAACACAAATGCTTAAACTACTTACCACGGAACAGATCAATGTATCTGATGTTGTGTAATAACCGTTTATTTATGCAACGAAATATTAATTACTCAATTAAGTGATAACCTATATTAATTATGATATGTTGGAACATTTCTACGGCGTCATATGAAACGGCCCTCGGCTCAGAGCTATTATTACGTAGACTGTAAAGCAATAGCTGAAGTGTGGTACAAGAGGAAATTCAATTTTATTTTATTCTTAAGATTTAAAGATGTTTGTACCAAATACACAATTATTATATTCTATTCTATTCTATTCAGGGGATACCAGTCACAACTATCTGCCCGGTGGTTGGTGAACGGTATACGGGTAAGCGACCCTGGCTCCTCGAGCCACTATCGACTCAGTCCAAATCATCCGAGGCGATAGTATCTTTCCTCCCCTTTTTCTTCCCCCGTCATATACCCTTGCTACTCGTGGGAACGCAAAGACCTTGTTCAAAAAATGCAGAATGGCGGCGACGTGGTCACAAACAACCCACAGAGGTGAAAAGTGGATCGCAGGAAGTGATCTCTACCTACCCCTCTGGGAAAAAGGCGGGATTTTATGTATGTATGTATTCTATTCTATTCAATATATTTTATTTTGCAAACTATGAAGTCCTATTATTCAAAATTGGCGTCTGTTGTTGTCTAACTCGTTGGTCTATCCGAGAGGTCCTTAGTTCGAGTCCGCGGTCGGGCAAAATTTGTGTAGGCTTTTCTGTAAAAAAATTACTCAGCCCGAAGTCAGGAAGTTGGCGGTTGCACGCTAGTGTCTCGGAAAACACGTTAGTCATGTCGGATTGCCATCTCACCGAAGTATACTATGAGAGTAACTGAACTGAGAGTACACTTGTGTTTGTGCGCACATTTCTGCAGTATAAATGTCTGAAATGTGGAACTTACTACATTCCATTCTAAGTATACGAACTGCATAAGTATTTTTTTAAATGTTCTATTACATTAAATTAAACTAAACGATACTGTTTGTCATTTAAAAGTATAAAAATATTTATTTTAATATTTTTCCTAATGACGCCGCAATTAAATCAAAAAAGTGTGCAATAAAATTATTTTCGTTTGTCAAACGTAAAATGCGTGATTCAGAACACAATGAAGTGTCACAGGGATAATCTTAGGTGAAAAATACTATAGGGTGATAATAAGGCTTTAGTCAACCACGCTGGCAAATTGCGGGTTGGTTGACTACACAACCTCAGAATTTCTTCGTAAGTGTGCAGGTTTCCTCACGATGGTTTCGTTCACCATAAGTGCGTCGAATAATCGTTCATATGCATTTGAAAAACAAATATTTATGTGTACCATAAGATCAAGTTATTTCTAATGCAGAAGTGAACACAAATGTTTAGTTTATTAATATTTTGTAAAAAAATTATATACAATTTTACTTGGACCTCAAGAATGAGGCCAACGTAAATAAAATGCCAACTGAACAGTCCTTACGTCAAGACTTTATTATAGTTTATAGGACCACTGGGCTCAATATTCGCTATAAATTGTGAAAAATATTATACAACAACGCGAAAGTCTTTGTATTTCAACGTTGTTATAATATAATAAAAATAATATCTTCATGTGCGTACGTTCTTTATTATTAGATAGAAAAAACACACTATCTAAACTAATAATAAATCTGTAAGGGTCGGTCATGGAGTAAGTTATAGTACAGGATCCGTGGTGTATTTTTTCACTTGATTACTATCAAGCTAATTTTCCGTGAGTAGCTTCATTTTGATAAGACGCCCAAAAAATTCCTGTGCGAAAATTTTTGATTGTGGTAGCTAACAGAGGTAGCAATGATTAAATATTTAGGACCGTAGGACCGGGACAAAGTACCACGGAATTTGTAGGACAATATGACCGTTACATTATATAAATATCAACTAAGTAAAATAATAAAAATCAGCTGGTTAGTAATCATTTTTGGTGATCTCGTTATCGATACAAGTTGGAGGGGGAGGAGATCACCAAAAATGATTACTAACCAGCTGATTTTTATTATTTTACTTAGTTAATATTTATATAATGTAACGGTCATATTGTCCTACAAATTCCGTGGTACTTTGTCCCGGTCCTACGGTCCTAAATATTTAATCATTGATACCTCTGTTAGCTACCACAATCAAAAATTTTCGCACAGGAATTTTTTGGGCGTCTTATCAAAATGAAGCTACTCACGGAAAATTAGCTTGATAGTAATCAAGTGAAAAAATACACCACGGATCCTGTACTATTAGTTTGTTTTCAGAGATGTTGTATTTATAGGCTCAATATATGATACTGATACTAATTTCACGATTTTTAGATTTTTTTTTGTATGTGTGTATGTATGTATGTTCCTCCATAACTCTTAAACCAATTATCCGAATTTGATGAAATTTAGTATAAAAACACATAGACATCTGGGACACAGGATAGGCTATTTAAATTCTAGCTCACGCGAACGGAGTCGCGGGCACAGCTAGTACTGAATATGCAAACGAATCCAAGCAATGGGGGTTTTGTTTTCTTACGTTTATTTGATAACAGTATCATCGTACACAGGTACTATCGGCAACGCTGGCGGTAGTACACTTTTCAAATAGATTTCTTTAAACGCCAATAGCCCCGCCCACTGGCCAATAGAAGAGCACTTAAAGAAAATCTGTCAAAATCCAAGCAAAAACGTTCCAATAGTAGGAGAGCTAGCAAGAATTTTTGGTAGATATTTGAGGCAAGCTGAAAACTCATCCTGAACCTCTCCTATTATATCCCAGCACGACACTGCAGACCTGGCTGGTGAGTAGCGGGGCTAAAGCAAACCCCCAAAAATATTTTTCATCTTTTTATTTATAACTAAAAAATAAGACTCACGTTGTAAGACAAATTATTTCGATGGAACTTCTACCTGTCAGGTGAACTGACAAAGTATATTTTTTTGGATTATAAAATATATTTTAAAATAAGAAAAATTGGGGGTTTGGTTTAGCCCCGGTACTCAGCCAGGTCTGCGGTTTTGTGTTGAGTTATAATATTAACCCGGCGTCATTGTGGCGGAAAAATGTTACACTAACGTTGAGGAGGGTCATTATGACCCTGTACAATTTTACCTCGTATGAAAAAGAAACACTTATTAATTTGAAAATTCTTTTATGTATTTTAAAAAAATGTCTTCACTTGATAGACTTTGGCAAATAAACAATCAATAAAATCAACCTAAACTATGTGTATTTCACATCTTCTTAAACACTTCTAATTAAGTGAAAAAACATAAGTCTCTTATAAATCTTCTTTTTTTATCATAACAAAACCTTTCATTTATTAAAAATCTTTTTAAATATAGTCTACAATAAGATAACTTTCAATTAGACACCACAAAAATAAAGAAACTTGTTTTTTTTAAGTCTTTTTGTTGAGGGTTTCACTGCAGTTTTCGCAACAAGAAATCAAGTGTTCAGGGCATATCTAATTGAGACATGTGTATCATGTATGATTTGTCTTTCTATCCTTTTTGTATACACTTCACTTCTAGGGACAATCTTCTAATGGAATGTCATCTTCGCTATCACTCGCTTCTTGTTCGATATCACTTCTTTCACTACGCACACTAACATGGTCTTCGCTTTCACAATCAGATGCTCTAAGCTCACTTTCATCCCTATCTGAAGATTCTTCAAGTATTGATAGGATTCGACGGCGCTCCTTCTAATAGGAGACCATTTTATATATTTATTTAAAAAAAGAAAGCGTATTTAGTTACAAAATCGAAATAAATTGGAAACTTTTTACGGCACAAAGACGTAACGTCGCCGTTGAGCTGGGTCATAATTACCCGGTTGCGACTTCACACCCGTATAGCTCCTTGCGCAGGCGCCGGCCGATTGAAGAGACGCGCACAACGGACGGAAGTGATCCTTAATGGCAGCTACTGAGACACACGGCTAAGCACGGCAATAATTTTGAAAAATATTGCAGAAATAAAACGTGCAGGGTCATATTGACCCTGCCTCAATGACGCCGGGTAGGTATAGGACAAGTTTTCAGCTTGCCTCATATACCTACCGAAAAATTCTTGCAGGCTCTCGGACCACAATTTTGGCGGGACTTGCTTTGACAGACGTATAAGCGCCAAGCGATTTTCACCTTATAGGTGGTCGACCGCCAAATACTCCGATAGTACGTATAATTTCCTCTTGAAATAACACATGTTTGGTAACGAGACGTTACAGTCATTGCCGGCATAATATACTATTGTTTTGTTTTTCTTGTTATTGTCCTGAAGAGAATAACAATAATAATAAACTTTATTATTTTCTTTGTCACAGATACAATTTTTGATGACTCAATGGCTATTAAATGGAGGATCAACTTTAGAAATTGGCCAATATTTTATTGCTTAGGATCATAGATATCAATTTAACGTGAAGAATAAAGGGGAAACAATTCACTTTATTATATCATAAATAACTTTCAATTGTTTTGCTACTATTTAACTGTTGTTCATTGTATCCAAAATTAATCCAATCTTCACCAACTAAGTTGCTGTTTTCTTATAATTAAATATAGACTTACTGCTTACAAACCCTTCATTATACGTGTTTCAGCCGGGATTTAGTTACCCGAAACATCTAACCGAAACCAACTGAGTTACGAAGACGGTAATCCACTTTTATCTTTTGAGCGACCTCTGGTGGATCTAATTAGAAATTTATTAATCAAACATGAGCGGAAATTTTGAAACAATATACACATATTATTATGTACTTGCATCGTTTAATGCTATACATATACACTCTCTTACACGTGATGACTGGCTCGGTGGAGTGGTTAGTGACCCTGGCTGGCGGTTCCGAGAGTCGTCGGTTCGATACCCACTCGGGACAAATATATGTGGTGTTTGTTCCGTGCTTGGTGGGATTATGTATTTATGTATGTATTTATAAATATATATGTATGTACAACCGGAAATTTTGGCGGTCGTACACTTTTCAAACAAATTTCTTTAAACGTCATTAGCCCCGCCCACTGGCCAATAGAAGAGCACTTAAAGAAAATCTGTCAAAATCCAAGCAAAAACGTTCCAATAGTAGGAGAGCTAGCAAGAATTTTTTGGTAGGTATTTGAGGCAAGCTGAAAACTTATCCTGTACCTCTCCTATTATATCCCAGTACGAAACTGCAGACCTGGCTGGTGAGTAGCGGGGCTAAAGCAAACCCCCAAAAATATTTTTCATCTTTTTATTTATAACTAAAAAATAAGACTCATTAAGACAAATCATTTCGATGGAACTTCTACCTGTCAGGTGAGCTGACAAATTATATTTTTTTGGATTATAAAAATATATTTTTAAATAAACAAATTTGGGGTTGGTTTAGCCCCGCTACTCAACCAGGTCTGCGGTTTAGTGTTGGGATATAATAGGAGAGGTACAGGACAAGTTTTCAGCTTGCTTCAAATATCTACCCAAAAATTCTTGCCAGCTCCATGACCATAATGGGGCGGGGCTTGTTCTGACAGACGCGTAAGCGCCAAGCGATTTTCACCTTATAGGTGGTCGACCGCCAGCGTTGCTGATAGTATATCAGTCCCTGACGCCCGTAGTATAAGCTCTGCTTAGTTTGGGGTCAGATGACCGTGTGTGAAAATGTCCCAGATATTTATTATTTATTATAACCAGATACGGTGTAGGAACATCGGATTATCACTCATTGCATTTTTTGGTGTGCTTGATTAAGGGTTAACACTAGCAACTCTAAAGGTGTCCAGGGTGCTTAGACAAAGTAACAATATCGAAACGATAACGAAGTTCGATAAGAACAAAATGTATGGGATCGACCACGTGATATATCGCGTCTAATGTCAATCTAGTACAATTTATTCTTTTCGAACTTCGTTATAGTTTCGATATTGTTACTTTGTTCGTGGTCGCCGTTAGGTTAACAATCTAAGCCACGTATCACTGTGTTTTTATATGTACGATTATTCGACGCTTTAACGGTGAAGGAAAATATCGTGACGAAACCTGCACACCTACGAAGAAATTCTGAGGTGTAGTCGACCAACCCGCACTTGGCCAGCGCGGTTGACTAAGGCCTTATCCTTAAGACAGTGGGGACTTATATGGGCTTGATGGTCGTGTGCTTCGTTAAGAGTTAACGATACCAACTTCCTAGGGACAAAAAGTTTAGGGTTAAAACTTCATGGAACAAATTATATTGAGTGATGAGAATTGCGTCGATGGCCGAGTGGTTAAGGTCGTTGCTTGCCATGCGAGAGGTCGCCGGTTCAAACCCCGCCAGGTACCAATGTGTTTTTCAAATTTGAAATTCATATGTACCATCATTCGACGCTTTAACGGTGAAGGAAAACATCGTGAGGAAACCTGCACTCCTTAGAAGAAATTCTTAGGTTGTGTAGTCGACCAACCCGCACTTGGCCAGCGTGGTCGACTAAGGCCTTATCGCCCTAGTTTAGGGTAGGCTTGTGCCCCAGCAGTGGGGACGTATATGGGCTGATGATGATGATGATGAGAATTGTATTTCCGATTGGAGCCGAATACTGAAACATAATAAGCGCTGATTTGCCGATTAAGTAGGTTTCGAGTAGGATAAAGGTCGCTACAAATATTGAATTTAAGCGGTGTTTGAACTGTTAAATATTTATCTTTTAAGTATTTAGCAGTGGGCTTATTACTTATTTACATTATTATGTTGATTCTGATAACCGTAAAACAAGTGTTTCAGCTTAAAAAGTATGTAAGTGGCGGCGCCAGTTCGCTCGCGACCACGGTTGGTGTAACC
The DNA here is from genome assembly GCA_039566165.1 of Maruca vitrata. NCBI lineage: Eukaryota > Metazoa > Arthropoda > Insecta > Lepidoptera > Crambidae > Maruca > Maruca vitrata. The sequence continues at coordinate 1,608,401 of CM076925.1, read as the reverse complement.
CAGTCGAAACGTCGGGCAGTAAGTAGCTATGTAATTTGCTACTCCTAATATCGCGTGTAGACCCATAGAGACATATTTTAGTGTAATGGAACGTGAAAGTCTAAAATCTTACACTTAAAAAGTATCTCGCTATTACACCTTTTCTCAGAATCTATACTTGATATTAAAAAACTGTACTGGTAAAAATATATAATTTTAAACTGTCATGGTTTCACATGATCACGGGTTCACCCGTGATCATAGCGCTTGCAACAGTGCCGAAATATCGGGAGCTCATTAAAACAAAACAACATGGTAAATATCCCAGACAGTTTCAGTTTTCTAATGTACTGGTAAAAATCTTGTACTTTGAATAAATAAAAAATCGAGCCAGGTACATCTTATGAGAGTAATGTTGAATACAGAAATATGTTACTTTTTCAAAGAGGACTAAATGTAAGCCGCCATTACAAAGTTAATATAGGATACCCTCAAGAAGTTACTTAAGAATAAAAGATTATTTGGATTTATAGGATTTGCGACAAATTGAGCGTGAACGAATAGCATTTGATTCTGATATTGAAAAGTTACCAGCACTGATTATAATGGCTTGTAGAAAATAGAATAGAAAAAATGTTCGAGTAATTAATTACTACTAGCATTTACAGTATTAAAAGTGCCGATGGCCGAGGGGTAATGGTCGTTGCTTGCCATGCGAGAAGTCGCCAGGCCCAACTCGCCTCGTACCACTGTATTATCAAATTTAAAATTCATATGAACTTATTCGACGCCTACAAGAAAAACATCTTGAGGAAACCTGCACACCTATGAAGAAATTCTATGGTTGTGTAGTCGACCAACCCGCACTGGTTGCCTGATCGCATTAGTTAGGACCCAACAGCAGGGACGTATATGGGCTGATGATGATAATGATTAGATTATTTGATAAATGATGAGCTTTTAGAACTTTCCTCGGGAATTCATCATCATCATCTCAGCGTTTTCCCGGTTGCATCCTTGCGGAGCCCGGGGTCCGCTTTCCTGCTCTTATCTCTCCACTTCGCACGGTCTTCGGCATCCTTCACGAAGAGTTTGTTGGCACGCATGTAATCCACTACGAGGTCGAGGCAGGCCCCAGAAGACGAAGGCCCAAGACCAACTTTTTTCGGGAATTATAAAAGCAAAATAGGTTGCAGGTAACTCAAAAATAAAAACTAGATTTTTGAACAAAGAATAGAACCCTTGTAGGTTTGCTTTATTGTCCGTCTGTCTAACGCTGGATAGCTGTTTCATCTCAAGCCAGTAATTGACAACTTGCTAGACAAACTGAAATTGTAAAATTGCAATTGTACCAGTTTGTTGACAGAAACAACTGAGCCATTGCCTTCTCTTGTATTTTGTTTGTATACTCTTTTGTATGTATGTGTAAGCAATAAATGTGTTTGTTAGTATATTTTTTTGTATTTTGAAAACCAGCGTGCGAACATACAACGTAATATTTGACGAGTCCAAGCAACGGGGCTCAATTCTTAGGTGTTTTTGATACTTTAAGTAACACATTAGTAACATAGTCACTGCCGCCACAAAATACTATTATTTGGTCTTTGTTTGGTAACACAGGATTCACAAGATACGCCCACGATATATGGCGTAGTGGTTGTTTTTCCGAAGTAAAATGATTTTATCTTAGTAGTAAAATAGATTTGTGCAGATGTTTTTTATTTAAAGTTTGACGAAAGGATTAAGCGAAACTCGAAAGCACGCTCAATCAGCTTTATTACCTAGGGTGTAATGATCTATTTCATGCGGCTAGCAGTACCTGGTTTCGTCACACCTCTTAAAAGAACTATAATAGCTTCTCACGCTTTCGAGTCAGACTTTTTTCAAGAAATAACGAGGTTGATTGGATAGTACTACTAAAGGTTAATCGTTTTGATACGGAAAATTTAATTCAATGTAGAATAGACAATCAAAATAGTACCAATATTTAGAAAAACGCAAAAATTCCAACTGCCTCACCGCGGTAAAATAGTACCAGTCGTCATCATCATCATCAGCCCACACCTGTCTACTGCTGGACAAAGGCCTCTCCAAATGCACGCTTTTTTTCTCTCTATCCTCGGCCACTCGCATCCAGCTCCTACCAGCCGTCCTGCGCAGATCGTCACACCACCTGGCCTGCGGGCGTCCTACACTACGTTTGCCGAGATGCGGTATCCACTCCAGAACTCGTCTACCCCAGCGGTTGTCGGTTCTACGGCTGATGTAACCAGCCCACTGCCACTTCAACTTACTGTACCAGTCGAATGGAGTATAATTACAAAGGAGTAGGGTCTAACGTGGTGATTTTGTAGCTGTTAACACATTGATATAGGTCAAGCTTTGCATAGTAAGGCTGTCTGATAATGAGATAGGTTAATTGGATTTCTGTGGTCTGCAAACGCATTCCAATAAACGAATAATAATTAAAGATAGATATATCTATAAGATAGTATCCGAGGATAGACAGAAGTGGCTAGCATTAGGGGAGGCCTATGTCTAGGTGTGGACAGAAATGGGCTAAAAATGTTGATGATATCTATCGTTTGTTATATTCTATACATTTCCTAGGTAAAGTGTGAAATACTTTAAAAATTGCGTATCATTTCATACATTGCCTAAGCAACCTCGGCATTCTATACATTTCCTAGGCATTGTATAGAATTCCTGCATTATACACATTGCCTATAACATATACAATTATACATACATCCAGTTAAATAATAGTTTAATATGTCATGAAGCAAACCATAGTGATTGTCTTCAATTCGCTTGAATCAGGCAAATAATAAGTCCCTTTTCTCTGTTCACGATAAACATTCTCCTATTAGGAAGAAGAACTCTCTCGAAATAAAATAATAGGTACTTAATCCCAGTCTAAATTATCTCACAATGAGACAAACAACTCAAGTAGTTTCTCAAAGAAAACTCGTCAACGGTTCATTCCAATCAGACCATTAAAGCTATACTAATGTCCCCCATAGGAGCTATCATCGTTCCCGTTCAACTCAACAAATAGTTAGAATCGAGGTCACGCCTTGTAGACTATCAAAACTTTGCCGAGTGTATTTGAAAGCTTTAGCTGAATCACCGAAATAACCGTAGTTTTACCTAAATCACTGAAATAAATTGTGACTGTAAGACTTTAGAATCTTATTCGGGGACATAAATAAAAGCAAATGCGACCTGAATGGATTCTTGGAGAGGTAGAGTTGTAAATCCATATGAGTCTACTGCTTTTAAGTGAAGTAGATAAATAAAAATATCTGGGACATTTTAACACACGGTCATCTGAAACCAAACTAAGGAGAGCTCGTATTATGGGCGTCAGAGACTGATATCCTCGTTTATCATAATTAACAAATCTTTCTTAATTACTAACATTTCTTATTAACAATTAACATCATATAAAAATATGGCGCGGCGTGACACGTCAACCTGCTATACGTGGCAGGTCGACGTGGCACGTTCGGAAATGTAGTTTGTGTTCCTTGTTTTATTTTTTCTGTTATAATTACATTCCATCTGGCTGAAATCCTTATCCTTTTTATTTTATTTCGTTCTTTATTATTATTTTTTTTCCACTTCTACTTTGTTTTGTTTGTCTGTGTTACTTGTTATTGTTGAATTATATAAATATATATATATTTTTTACATAATCACAAAACGTTGCTCAAATAGGCCCCAGCCAGAATATCAGCGCCCCAGCGGCTTCCTGTCGTTGTGGCATATGCTGAGGCTGGGACCTAGTTGACCACAAATTTATGTTGTGTTCTATTGTGTTATTTTTTGTTGTTGTTCTTTTGTTTGTGGTCAATAAATGCGTTTTATTATTATTTTATTATTATATACATACATAAATATGTAAAAGAACATACTTTAATGTGTGTGAAATTGTTTTAAATATACCCTATTTTAACAACGATAAGTAACTTTTGTGTACACTTGTTTTAATTTTAATTTATTGTTGTTTTTTCTCTGTAAGTGAATTTATGATAAGAACTTATCTTCTTCTTATAAATAAAAATGAATTGCTGTTTGTTAGTCTGACTAAAACTCGAGAACGCCTGAACCGATTTAGCTAATTTTGATATTGAAATGTTCGTTGTAGTCCAGGGATGGTTTAAATTGTAAATAAATATAACAAACATGAGTACTTATAGGGTTAAACCTTAAACCTTAAATACATATTGACCCTCGGACACGGAACAAACACCGATCTTCATCACACAAATATTTGTCCCGAGTGGGAATCGAACCCCCGACTCTTGGAACCGCCAGCTAGGGTCACTAACCACTGTTCCACCGAGCCGGTCGAGGATGTCAACAAAGTTTAAAATGGGCACTTGAAACATAAAAGACGGAACTATTGTTAGTACAATGTAGGTTACGTGGGAAAGTTTATAGCGTAAAGATGCCTTTACCCGGTTAAGCAGATATGTTGTTTTCTTTATAAAGTAGGCAAATAAGAAAACTTAAAATATTATTAGGAAAATTCACTGCTTAGTATAAAACAAAGTCGTTTTCTCTGTCCCTATATTCTTATGTTTGCTTAAATCTTGAAAAATATGCAACGGATTTAGATGCGGTTATTGTTAGTAGATAGAGGGATACAAGAGGTAGTTTTTTTTTAATTTGTTGTTTTTAATGCTATTAAAGCTGTAAATTTAAAATTTGAAAAAAATCGCATTCATGACACCGCCTGAACGGGGACTTGAACCACTTGACCTCACGATATCGCGTCGGTTGCTCTAACCTCTGAGCTATCCAGGCAATTAGTTATCAATGCAAATTTTTCCATCACCTTTAAACCTTTCCGTAAAAAAAGCAGAGCAGTCTAGGGCATTATTTGACAAAAGGTGAAATCGAAACTCCCACAATTCTGACTTAGACTGGGACTCGAGTCAAAACCTCTCAGATCCTTCAGCACATCTTGCTGCTGGGACGATGGGGTAGTCCAGAATAGTATGTTGACGACATATACACCGTGAAATTTTAGTGGTCGATTCGCGAAATCAATTTAAAAAAAACACTATTTTTTTTAAAAATACTCATCCAACTCGAAAGCGTGAGAAGCGATAGTTATTTTAAGTGATGTGACGTAATCAATACTGCTTGCCGTTAAAATTGATGATCAAAGAAAGAATCTCTACACTTAAAGTAATAAAGCTGTTCGAGCGGGCTTTCGAGTTTCGTTTAGTTTTCGTAAAACCGATATTTATAGATTTACATAAAAAAAATACTTAAAAAATATTTTTTACTAGGGATAGAATTATTGTACTGTGTGAAAACAACCATTAAAATGTCAAGGTGTACATGTATGTACTTTCATAGTATGAGCTTTCAACCAACAAAATGTATGCGCTTGAAGCTGCACAGACATTTCCAGTTTAAAGCTCTCAGTGTACGAGCTTATCCCTCAGAGCTAGCCTTTCCGCCGGTCTAGAATAAATGAGCATATTTAAAAAGCTTTTTCTAAATAATGAGTATAATAATGAGTACGCTCTACTTTGATATAATTAACACATACTAATAAAAACAATAGTTGCATTGGATAATGCATTTTCCAATGCGATCTCGAGTCATAATGACTTTGTTAGAGACAGTTCTCTTACAAAATCAAAGTCAAGAATAATAATTACCAGTTTTACGAAATTGAAAAACGAAACCGCTTTATTACTTAGCATTAATCATTAATTTCAGTACCTAATTAAATCACATCATTTAAAAGAAATATCGCTTCTCACGCCTTCGAGTTAGATGATCATTATTAAAAAAAAAAGACACTTGGGGACTGCCGCGGTATAGCTATTGCATAGCATCGTCCGATTTCGGAGCAGCTCGTCTCGATTCGTGCGAGTTTCTTAGAGTCGTACAATACGTCTAACCGCACGCACACAAACACCGTGCCGAAGTCTACCGAACTGAAACGACGTTAGACGATTGTGAGATTTTTTTCGTTACGGAATTTCTTGGTTCGGTCGCCGCGCTCAAAGCCCGCGATAAAAGCTATGCAATAGCTTAAAAATGTTTATTTTTTTTCACGAAATAACTAACATGATACAATAGTACTTCTAAAGGTAAATAGTTCTGCTACGGGAAAACAACCACTAACATTTCACGGTGTATAAAGGAAAACCTGTAATGTAGAATGGATCAATAGGATCTCAAGCCACCTTTATCTTCAGTCATTATTATCCTACTACGACATCCCCGTGCAATTTCCTTGTACCCTCACAATAACTTACCATGTACCTAATCTGGTAATTACCAGATAATTACAGAGGAGGGATTTCCCTCTGATCTCCACAACCCAATCAGGAAACTGACTACGAAACCATATACGTAGCTACACATACGCATTAACATCTCTGTGTATTTATTTTATTCTTTTACTGGAGAAATACTCGTGTCAGTAGTAAAATAGATACTCCATGTAAAAAAAAAAACATTATGGGTTGTCGTGCAAAACAATGAATAAACCGTTTAGACATGTAGTTATTACTAGATGTTTCTTTATTTTATATCATTGCCTGCTTTTTTGTTAATTTGAAATAAAAAACGTACGATAATTAGACGTAGATTATCTTCGTCGAATGAAACTAAAACTCTTAGAAAAATATTTCGTTCACAATTGTTCTCACTACTACTAACTACTTACTAACGCTCGTATTAAATCTTATACGTTACGACTGTCTAAGAAACTTAAGACTTTAGTACGCAGGAGAGATTATGTACAAAATTGTAAACAAAAAAAAAACCGCCTTCAAAAACCCGACTCACTAAAAATTGCAAAATAATATAATACGAACATATATAATAATCATCTGGGTATGAATTTTATATGTTGTTGAAGGCGGTGCCGTTTATATTTCATACAGACACAGAGTGCTTCATTTTCCTCAAAATTTTGATTGGCACCGCCTTCAACAACATATAAAATTCATACCCAGATGATTATTATAAATGTTCGTATTATATTATTTTGCAATTTTTAATGAGTCGGGTTTTTGAAGGCGGTTTTTTTTTGTTTACAATTTTTTTTCATACTTTTTAGTGTTACATTTTTTTTTTCACCCTATTAGTTCAGCTGACCTGTAATACTACTGATATTATAACTAGTAGTCTTAATATGTATACAGTATTGAAAAAAATATCCTTTTACTCCAAACAATTAAGGAGTTGACCTTCCATCATCAGCTCAGCATCATAACATTATGATTGCAAGAAGCAATGCCAATATAACTTCAGAAAATATGTAAAACGCGGTACATGTGCCTATAAAATTTTAGGGTTTTAAGGGTTGCCCTCGATTTCTCCTGGATCCCATCATCAGATCCTAGACTGGTTAACCTAATAGTTTAGCTCATCTGTAATGCTACTGATATTGTAACTAGTAGTCTTAATATGTATACAGTATTGAAATAATTATTCTTTTACTCATAACTATTAAGGAGTTGATAGAAGATTATAGAAGATTATAGAAGATTATAGAAGATTTTGATAGAAGATTATAGAAGATTATAGAAGTTGATAGAAGATTATGATAGCCAGAAGCAAATGCCAGAAGGAGTTGATAGAAGATTATAGAAGATTAAAGAAGATTATAGAAGTTGATAGAAGATTATGATAGCCAGAAGCAAATGCCAATATGACTTCAGAAAATATGCAAAACGCGGTACATGTCCTTATGAAATTTGAGGGTTCCCCTCGATTTCTCCTGGATCACATCATCAGATCCAAGACTGGTGAAAATGGGACCACCTCGGAAGTGAACTCTATCCAAACAAAAAAAAAATTTTGAAATCCGTCTATAATTGACGAAAATATCGGTGAACATACATAAAAAAAAAAAAAATATTATACATACAGACGAATTGAGAACCTCCTCCTTTTTTTGAAGTCGGTTAAAAATAGCAAAGGATGTGTCAAAATACTACGTATAATGTAATGTTTCTGTCTTTTCAACTACCTTTGAAGACTACCCCTAAGGTATTAACGCTATCAAGTTGTCGATGGTACTTTAAGGGTTCTTGGAGACCGCAGAGATCCTACAGGGGTCCTCAGCATAATAATGGTTCCGTACGCCCGCAAACAACGATTGAGATTCAAGTGCTTGCGTAGTAAGGAAGTTAGGAGTAAACGAGGGGTATAAATAACATTTGTAGAGCTTTTAGCTATTTGGTTTGTAAAGTTGCTAAGGCAGCGAAGAGCTTAGACTACTAAATGTTGACTAACCGGTTTCGGTTAGTTGTAGTCACTGCAGTTAATCTCTGTGTTTACTTGTTATCTGCTTCGTCGGTCTAGTGGTGGAAAACGCTGGGAAATTTGATTAACGTTACGAAATTACTCCACTTGGAGTTAGGATGTTGGCGGATGCACGCCCGTGCCTTGGAAAGCACGATAAAGTAAAATTGTATAATTTGTAATTTTACTTGTGGTATTTACTAAAGTAATAATTCTCAGATTTTTTTTCAGTTGGGTAAAATAGTAGTTACGAATCAAACTTTTATTTGCTTCCGTTTCAAATAATTAAGTAACAATAGTTAGCCTAGACAAAACAATCTTTAAAATGGCTGGGGTGAAAATTAGTATGGGAGAACTTTAACGTGTTTATAGATTTTTATTAAAACTTGGTATGGAAGGGGGATAAGGCTTGCGGGAACAGCGGGAATACACGGTCAGGTTCTACAATCAAAGTACATCTAAGTAACATCAGATTTTACACAGACCAAGTCGCGGGCGTCCTCTAGTTATAATAATCTGTCAAGAGTCCCCATGGATCCGACGTACTAGTAAGCCGATAAAAGTTTGAAAATGGTAAGTACGTAATTACCATTTTCAAATTAATTAATAAATATCCACCTCTCATCGCCACGCTAAACCCGAACCAAAATGTCTTAATTAAAACTGCTGATGGAATTCTCCAGGTAAGCTAAGTAGATTGCTTATCCTGGTCTACTAGGAATCTAGACTTTGTTCGCCCTAGTTTGCGTCCGTTTCTAACTTGATGCCTAAGTTAACTCTTAGACTATTATTAGATTTGTTCGTAGTAAGCTCTGAACGGAGTTCGTTAAACTCGTACTGTATAGGTTTAGGTTTTGATTGTTCAAATGTTTCTAAGTATTTCTAAGTTATGATTTTACCAAGTTCTTGTGAATACGTTATGTGGCTAAATATGAAGAGAAGCGACTCATTTTCGTAGGCTCTATTACAATTTCATGATAATCAAACGTAGTGAATGTAAAACTTGTGGAATGTAAACTAAGTGGTTTACTCATTGCATTTTTAAATGAAAAAAGTGGTTTCAGGGTATGACATAAATAAAATTGTGCTATAGTCATAGATTGATAGAGCAATATTGTTATGTCATACGTCACATATCACTATATTAGTCTTTAAGGGTCTACACGCGATATAAGGATTAGCAAATACATAGGTACTTACTGACCGACCGATGACAGACGTTTCGATTGGGTTACAACAATCATGGTCGCGAGCGAACTGAAACGTCGGGCAGTAAGTAGCTATGTATTTGCTACTCCTAATATCGCGTGTAGACCCATAAAGACAAACATTCAAAATTTTATGTAATAATTGGACGAGACAAATGTTTTCAAATAGGTGTCAAACACTCCCAGATATATAAAAGTATCTGCGAAACACAAAAACACAAAACGCTTTAAGCGATATTTTTGGGCTGGGAGAAACTTCAATTGGCCATTAGACTTGTTGGACAAAAAGTGCCCCAGTGAAAAGACAATTTATTGTTAATCAAAATATAACCTTGTTACTTCATAAAGGTTGGTCATTATTCAAACCAAGCTCCAGGTTTAGATTAAACCGCTAAGGTCAATTTTAAGCCCAAGGGTCGGACCGACCCTTATTTAATCGTTAACACAGTTAGGGTTAATGTTTCCTTGTACAGTTAGAGGTGTATTAAATGAACAGTGATAAATAATCATAATTTTTATGTAATCACTCTGATACTGTAAAGGCGAAGGTTTGCTTGGTACGAATACAATACACTACAACTAAAGAATAAAGTCAATGTAAAAAAGAATATCATGATCATCATCATCACTGCTGGGGCATGGGCCTACCTTAAACTAGGGCGATGAGGCCTTAGTTAACCTCGCTGGCCAAGTGCGGGTTGGTCGACGCAACACAAACTTAGAATTTCTTCATAGGTGTGCAGGTTTCTTCACGATATTTTCCTCCACCGTTTAAGAGTCGAATAATCGTAGATATGATTTTCAAATTTGAAAAACACAGTGGTACGTGGCGGGGTTTGAACTGCCCCTTTTTCATGGCAAGCACCCAGGTTCACTACCTGCGGGTCCGAGAGTCATGGGTTCGATTCCCACCCGGGACAAATATTTGTGTGACGAACATCGGTATTTGTTCCGTGTCTGGGTGTGTTATTAAATATATTTAAGTTTATGTGTGTATCCATTGTTGATCCTGATATCTGTTACACAAGTGTTTGAGCTAATTACCACGGAATCAGATCAATGTATGTGATATTGTCGTGTTACATAAAAGAAAATAGATATCACTTGGACACACTAGAGTCCAAGATAGTCTACGGTATATATAAACGACATCGTAGTCGCTAGTAGATACTTCTTCTTCTTCTTCATATCGTATGGTTGATGAACAACCTGGTGTCAGAGTTTTTAAACCGCCCGTAGGCCTCTGACATGGTTTCACACACCGTTGAAAAATTTCTCAGGTGTGCTGGTTTCCTCACGATGTTTTCCTTCACCGTTAAAGCGTCGAATGATGGTACATATGAAATTCAAATTTGAAAAACACATTGGTACCTGGCGGTGTTTGAACTGGCGACCACTCGCATGGCAAGCAACGACCTTAACCACTCGGCCATCGACGCTTTTCACTTTAGTATTATATTATTTAACATTTTGTTTCCTAACAAAGGGCTTTGTAGTTTGTTGCACTCATAAACAACGCGGTTATCGGCGTTCCAAGTATGGACATCAAAGAGTGCATTGGGGCATGGAATGCCCATTGGGTGCATCTTGGCTATTGCAACTGAGCATGTAGTAGGTATGTGCAGTATACTGCCTGGAATGCGATGTAAATGTGAACTGGGTGCATTGTAATTGCATTCTTTGGATTACTCGGGGAATTCTGATGGATATAATAAGGTATAGGACTGCTTGGTATTGTTGATTATGGGTGTGTTATCTATACTAATATTATAAAGCTGAAGAGTTTGTTTGTTTGTTTGGAACTCAGGAACTACTGGTTCGATTTGAAAAAATCTTTTTGCGTTGTATAGACCATTTATCAAGGAAGGCTTTAGGCTATATAACATCACGCTGCGACCAATAGGAGCAAAGATACAATGGAAAATGTGTAAAAAACGGGGGAAACGCGAACGAAGTCGCTGGCACAGCTAGTTAAATATATTTGTGTATCCACTGTCGTTTCTGATTTCCGTAACACAAGTGCTTAAGCTACTTACCACGGGATCAGATCGATGTATGTGATGTTGTGAAATATTTATTTAATATTTATTTGTTAGTATTCGCGGGGCTATTTTAATGGGGGTTTTCGCGTGTTAATTGGCGGCTAGGGGCGCTTGTGTCAAGTGAGGTCCTCTAAATGTCAAAAGGCATTATATATTTATTAAGTTACTCTTATCTTATATTTGAACATTTATCAATATGTAGGAGTTGATATGACAATTATCAATGAATGTGAGTGTTTTAAAAGCAAGCTGAGGAAGATACTTACGTTCGCCCTTTGTTTGAGAAAAATGGTACTGAGGAACACTGTTGCTTGGCCAATAGGTTTACGTTTTAATATATTAAATATGATTTAAATGGACAATTCCGTTTTGGCTTCCGTAACAAGTTCTTACGGCCATAGTTTAGGACCTTATTCAACAGTGGCGCCGTCTGGTGAGCCCAAAAACGAAACCCCTCATTGGTTCTAAGCTGGCCAAGCGTCAACTTTCCAAAAATTTTTTGATGTTAATCACAGGTGTACAGATTTCCTTATGAAGTTTATCTTCTCCATAATCCTTGCTTCCTTACTAATATTATAAATCAGAAAGTAACTCTGTCTGTCTGTCTGTTACGCTTGCACGCATAGCATACTGGACCGATTTAAATGAAATTTGGTACAGATATAGTCCAGAGCCTAGGTTCTGGACTATATCTGTACCAAAAAGTAGCCTATAACATTTCCTAGGAAATGTTATAGGCTACTTTTTAACCGACTGCGCTATAAGGTAGTAATGTTTTACCCGCTAAACATCTTAACGCGGACGAAGTCGCGGGCGCAAAGCTAGTAACAGACATAATTCTGATTATCATTAGAAATGGCAGGATTTGAACTAGCTACCTCTCGCATAGGAAACAACGGCCGTAACAACTAAGACATCGACACTATTGTGGATTTATTTGATGGAATAAATTGTAATAAACATGAGGAAATGTATTGCTGACTTTTGACTGGCTCGGTGAAACAGTGTTCAGTGACAGTTCAGTTTCCTATCTACGGTTCCAAGAGTCGTGGGTTCAATTCCCACCCCGTACAAAAATTTGTGTACCAGAATAAACACCGATATTGATTCTGATATCCGTAACACAAGTGCTTAAGCTACTTACCAAATGTGATGTTGTGTAGGTATATTGCCTTAAGTTAGTTACGAACTAAAACTACGAAAACCACTAAGTTACGAGTAAGTGAATTCCAACTCACACTTGGCCGCTATTAAAAAGTTTCCTCCGCAAAACGCGTGTTCCTTTTTTACTTCGAAACACTTATTGACAGCTTGAGTGTCGGAAGCACCCTTGGAAAATTCTCAACTTTCCTTTAATAGCGAGAAAATTAAAATGCGCACTTTTTATTTATTAAAAATTTTGTGATTGCTCGAAATATATTTTTGATTATTATGATGCACTTAAGTACTAAGTTTGTGCTTCTCAGTTAAAGTAATCATCATCATAAAATAAAAAATAAAAAAAATAAAATACTATTTATTGCCTCAATAAAAAAAATATTTACATCATATATGCAAGCAATCATCAGCATACATGAAATACACATTTCAAATGAGTTTTTTTCTTGAATGATAAAAGTATAACGCCCATAGCGATATGCCTTATACAACCTTCCACTATAATTTGACCCACATCTAATAAGATATAGTGAAAATAAAAATGAAAAATGTTTATTCAGTATCTTTTTGAAAGGAACATAGATCGTGGTCGGTGTCTCCATTTAAGCATGATGCGTGTGTTTGGAGACGCCACTCTTTCTTAACATTAATAAAGATAAAGATACATTGCATTTAGATGCTTTTAAACAAGTTACAATGAATAATTATAATAATAATATTGTATACGTACCAATCTGGAAAATCCTTCTAAAAGGTAAACAGAATGTACTCAAGCATTAGACCCAAAATCCTCTGAAATTGTACGTCCGTTTACCCGCAAACGGCTCATAGCAAGAACCGCCTCAAAAGAACAATTAATATTTACCCAGGAACGTTCAAGCGACGAAAGTTAAGGAATTCGTGGGATTCACACGACGCCTTGAAGGATGATTCCCCATTCCCTTTGATGCCCACCCCGAATAAGATACCGTCTTTGGGGAATATGTCAGTTCTTATTTTTAGGGTTCCGCGGTTGTAAGACATAAAATACGCTAGTCCACCATTTTGAGGTGGCAGCCATCTTGAAATTAAGATATACCTAAATAAAATATAAAATATCACGCAACATCATCATCATCATCAGCCTATAGATGTTCCTACTGCTGAGGCACGGGCCTACCCTAAACTAGGGCGATAAAGCCTTAGTCAGCCGCGCTGTCAAGTGCGGGTTGGTCGACTGTTCGACTACAAAACCTAAGAACTCCATCGTAGATGTGCATGCAGGTTTCCTCACGATGTTTTTCTTCACCGTTAAAGCGTCGAATAGTCGTAAATATGACGGTTTAACGGTGAAGAAAAACGTTTATTGATCTTATCCCGTACTAAATTAAAAAGATATTCAACCCACTTACCAAATTTCAGTACCACAATAATTAAAAAAAAACTAATTTGTTCACCTTCTGCTAACTGACAGTAGTCAAAAAGCTCTTTATTTCGGTTTTTGTGAAGTTATTATCACTTAATAGAAACAAAAAAAAAATTGTCGAACTTTTATCAAAGCATTTGTGCGGAACCCTCGGTGCGTTTAGGTTGCGCTGGGGGACTTTCTTTTCTTCCATTTTTTCCGCTGCGCAAATTTGTTCCCAGCCATATTGATGGAGCAAGCGAACGTTTGTTTCGGCCCGAGTGAATTGAATCCAATCAAAAACATATATGTGAAATGAGAGCCAATTTCAATATTATGATAATTGCCTTGGTTGTTGACTTCAACGACAAAAGAAGTGAGATCTAAATGGGTGCCAAGTTCAATGGTCAACCCTGAAATTTATTTATAAGTAACACTATAACATACCTATCATATCTTCTTATAACATAAGATAATGTATGGTGGTAGCCTATGAAGGTCTGTCTTGGCTAGTTTCTATAAACCTACCAACGTATTATTATGTTCGCTCGCTAGTTTCTACCAACAATCCAAATTTTCGACCGACAAATACCAAACTAACCAAGACAACTAACTAGACTACTAACTAACTAACTAAAGAAAACTAGCCAAGACAGACCTTCATAGGCTACCACCATACATTATCTTATGTTATAAGAAGATATGATAGGTATGTTATAGTGTTACTTATAAATAAATTTCAGGGTTGACCATTGAACTTGGCACCCATTTAGATCTCACTTCTTTTGTCGTTGAAGTCAACAACCAAGGCAATTATCATAATATTGAAATTGGCTCTCATTTCACATATATGTTTTTGATTGGATATCATTACTTTTTGTAGAAAAGTATATATCATCGTAACGCCGTAGGTCCTTTGAAAAGGACAAATTCAAAACTAAAACTAGACTTTATAAATATAAAACAATTGAATCAGTTACTGTATTTTCCTACGTTTACGGGGTATAACCCTAAGTAATAAATATGAAAACCGACTATAAGTACCTACTCTTTAATTGTAAATAAGTAAGTATGTATACCTAAATATAAACTTAGTGCTCTGCCTTCCCCGGTATATAGGCGTGATTAGGCACTAATTAGGTATTTATGTTAAGCGTTCATAATAGAACCTAACCGCAGCAGTGGTCTCCTTTTTCACGGCTTTCAGGGTGAGTGCGACAGGCTCAACATGGTCTATCGTGCCTGTAGACCTCATATGTGGATCTCACTACCGCTTACCATCAGGTGGAGTGAGGTCATCTTGTTAGCCTCTTATAAAAATAAAAAAATAAAAAAAAAACCTAATTAGTAAAAAATTGCCAGTTTTTTATTTTTTCCTTTGTATTCATGTAATTACCTATCTGCATACCAAATTTTAACTCTCTAGGTAATTTGGAACTGGGTTAGAATTTTGATCTGTCAGTCAGTCAATGATAAAAATGAGGATTTTTGGACATTAATATCTAAATAACTGTTTGAGATAAGCTTATGAAATTTATAACACATATTTATCTCGCAAGTCACAATATATGAGCCAAATTTGATACGTTTATGTGAAATAGTTTTTGATTTATGAAGGGTTCAAAAGTGGTTCCAAATGGTTCGTGTAATATTACACACGGTGCGGCTCGCCAGTTCTGTTTCTTGAACTTGGCTTGACACGCTACCGCGTGTCTAGATGTCATATAGCACAAGAACCTATTGAAGAAATGATTGCTTGAATGTTGGAGTACTTTGAGGAGAAGAGTAATTTTAGTGTCGACTGTTTCAATTGTCCATTAAAGAAGGAATGAAAAATATTTGTAAAGAAAATTTACAACTCTTTATTGAATGAGATCGATAAGGCTCTCGCGTTGCATTACATTTCATAATATGCTGGTTCGGGGGTGGATCAAGAAATTCACAACCGCTATGGCAGACGAAGACGGGCGACGCCAGTTCGCTCGCGACTATAAATGGTGTAACCCAGTCGAAACGTCGGGCAGTCAGTAGCTAAGTATTTGCTACTCTTAATATCGCGTGTGGACCCATAAAAACTAATATTTAGTGTAATGGAACGCGAAAGCTTAAAATCATACGATTTCATAATATGTTGATTACATGTACGATGTACATTTGGCACTTTAATGCAATATAACTACAAAAAATATGAAGCTACTAACTGCTTTATGTTTTGATTGGATTACACCAAGCATGCTCGCAATTATATGTAACTATTATGTGTAACTAGCTTCCCGCCCGCGACTTCATCCGCGTAGAGACGTTTAACGGGTAAAACATTACTTCTTTATAGCGAAGTCGGTTAAAATGTAGCCTATATCCTTTCTCAGGCTCTAGAATATATCTGTACCAAATTTCATTTAAATCGGTTCAATACTCTATGCGTGAAAGCGTAACAGACAGACAGAGTTACTTTCGGATTTATAATATTAGTAAGGATAGTTGAAAGAGCGGTTCTCAACGCTATTTATCCTACCCTATATAAGCTAAAGCCTTTCCAAGCATAAAGTATATCCATCTACGACCTACGTACGCAGTATACAAAATGTACACGTCAAAAAGTGAAAGTTCAAGTGAAAAGCTCAGCAAAAAGCGCACGCGTCTCTTTGTAAAGTGACCACTGCTCTCAAAGGCTTCCAGGGCAAATTTGTGTAGTAACAACATACCCAATTCGACGGCCAAAGTAAATACAGGATGTGCTCGGAATGCCTGTATTAAAAGACTATTTCTATGTGGGTCTGTGGAAATAAAATAAATAGGAGGTACAGTGATGCGAAAGAACTGTATTTTTGCAAATGAAAGCAAAGGTTGATGATTGATTTTGAACACGTATGTTTGTTTTTTTATTTTAAAAACTGATCGTCAAAAAATTATATTTTTTAAACAAAATAGCATTAAGATATTATGTAACTACCCTAATAAATAACATACATACATAAAATCACGCCTTTTTCCCAGAGAAAAATTAGCCTATGTTATTCCAGAGTGCCAGCTACCATCCATCATACCAAATTTCATGAAAATCGGTTCATTCGTTTGAGTGTGAAAGAGTAACAAACATCCATAAATACATCCATACATCCATCCATACTTAACCATATACTTACATCCATACTTACAAACTTTCACGTTTATAATATATGTAAGGATAGTAAGGATTATAAATGCGAAAGTAACTCTGTCCGTCTGTCTGTTACGCTTTCAAGCATTGAGTACTGAACCGGTTCAAATTTAATTTGATACAGGTAAAGTGCGGAGCCTGAGAAAGAACATACTGCTATTTTTTAACCGACTGCGCTATAAAGAAGTAATGTTTTACCCATTAAACATCTCTACGCAAACGAAGTTGCGTGCGGTTAGCTAGTAATAAATAAATTAATCGTCTTCACATAACCTTAGAAATGGAATTGGGCGAAAGTTTTCCCACAAAGTTTTTTTTATCCCTAATAGCATTGAATTAACATCCATACATATGAAATTTCATCGCATCGCTACGTGATAGAGTTTGAACTGGCAACCTCTCGCTATAAAAACTAGGCCCTAACACTAGTCCATTAACGTTCTAACCCAATGTGTATTTTATTTACCAACGAAGTATTTTCGTCTTAAGAGCGTTGACACTAGAATTAGTCTATATGGGTCTACACGGATATTAGGAGTCATATTAGGAGTAGCAAATTACATAGCTACTTACTGCCCGACGGTTCGACTGGGTTACACCAATGTGGGTAGCTGTACAAATGACATTAGTGCTGGTTCGGGGGTGGATGAAGAAATTCACAACCGCTGTGGCAGACAAAGACGGGCAGCGCCCACGATTGGTGTAACCCAGTCGAAACGTCGGGCAGTAAGTAGCTATGTAATTTGCTACTCCTAATATCGCGTGTAGACCCATAAAGACTAATTTTAGTGTTATGGAACGCGAAAGTCTAAAATCTTACTTAAGAGCGTTGAGTAAAGATACAAATAAAAATTCAAATTTGAAATCGCATCGTTACGAGATAGAGTTTGAACTGGCGACCTCTCGCTATAAAAACTAGGCCCTAACACTAGTCCATTAACGTTCTAACCCAACGAGTATTTTATTTACCAACTATCCCCTACGCAGGCCAGTGAATTCGCGTTTTGCCCGCGTCCTCTCAGTCTGTTACCGGCTTTTTGCTATAATTTTGATGTTGCTTTGTCAAGTCGCCTTTGTACTAAAATTGCCTAGTCTCTGCGAGAGGAATACTAAACAGAAGTCGGCATTATGTAAACTTTGTTACAGAACTTATGTTTCGTTAAAATGGTCTTCGTAGTTTTTTATTGTGAGAACGTCTGCTATTTTATTTGGCACTTTTATATGCTACTAGCGACTCGCCCTCGCTTTGCTACGAGTATATAATACATAAAAACCTACCTCTTAAATCCCTCTATAAAAAATCTGCATCAAAATCCATTGTGTAGTTTTAAAGATTTAAGCATACATAGGGACAGACAGACGCAGGGAGCGACGTTGCTATATACCTACTATGTAGTGATAGATATTGGCTCATTTTAATAATACTTACTTAATCTTTTACTAAATAAATCTTTATCTGTACCACAGCAAACATAATAATTTTAACATTTGTAAATGTTACGTGTATCATAATTTTTACATGGCGATGAAAGTTTGAAGTAAATTTTACGAACACTGACAATAGGCGAGTGGTCTAAAAAAATGTAATTAGTCCGTTATTTAGATTGTTTTAAAATATTGTACTCGTATTTTTTATGTTGTTTCACAAACAAGAAATTTTGAAGATATAGTAGTTAGAAGTTTCGTATGACGTCACGTTATGGTACAATTTTTACCTAGCCGTGACGTCACAAGCCTCCACTCCAGAAGTTTGATAAGCAATAATTTGGTCATTTTTCAATCAATTGAAAAACAAAAAAATATGTGTCCCATATTTTTGTATAATCTAACTTACGGACGAAATAGAATAATAAGATTTTGACCCAGTCGACACGCCTATTACTCTGTCAATCTGTCTTTAACACTTTCACAGTTAATTTGGTAGTACCAACTTTCTGTGTACTGTGTACCAAATTGGTACACACACAGTTTGCAGACTAAGGCTTCTTTTTAACCAGCTTCGCTATAAGGTAGTAATGTTTATGCCACTTCACTGACGCCGCAGGCTGAAAGCTAATTCAAAATTCAATTGGCAAGGCATCAAATTCGCGAACCATGACCACATGACATGTGTGTAACACTAAACCGCCATTGTTCCCATCATAGAATCGATATATCGCATAAAGTATTCACGAGCGATTCACCCGCCTCATATTGTCCGGATGTGCTTTAATATTGGACCGGCCCATCCGGACGCAGCCGGTCGTTTTGGATCGCTGTTCTTATGTCGCAGGCAAATTGTACAATTCGTTCGATTGCAAACAGCGCCAAGGTATAGCTAAAATTTGTAAAATGGCAGCTCTTTGCAGGACCTTACTTCAGCCTAGTAATTTGGGTTATTTCCGTACTTTTTCGTAAACCTTGATCACTCTTAATCATGTATATAAATAAATAAATAATAAAATAAATAAATATCTGGGACATTTCCACACACGGTCATCTGACCCCAAACTAAGCAAAGCTTGTACTATGGGCGTCAGAGACTGATAAACATACATATATACTTATAAATACATACTTAAATACATAATCATACTCAGACACGGAACAAACACCGATGTTCATCACACAAATATTTGTCCCGAGTGGGAATCGAACCCACGGCTCTCGGAACCGCCAGCCAGGGTCACTAACCACTGTTCCACTGAGCCAGTCAATTAACATAATTCGACTATATAAAGATTCGACGATATAAAGATACAAATCACACTTGGTGTAACTAGAGCTCCGCTCCTACTTTGCTTACTCTTACATAAAGAGCTTCCTCTTAAAACCCTTTTTCTAGTTAAAGAAACCGCATCAAAATGTTTTAGACTATGTAGTGATTTGCCTTCAACATTATAAAGAACGACAACCTTTTGAAACTGACGGCGCCATTTGTAATAAGTCGAATTATGTTAATTAACTGCGACACACTACGCATTAGACAATACACACACACTCAACATACTAGCACTTCCTATACCACGAGCTAACCATTTTAGTAGCAGACAGTACAAATAATAATTTAATAAACCACCCTAAAAATAAACTTTGATGGTTCAAATAAGTATTCTGTCACCACAAACTCTGTTAAGAACATCTGGTTCTTTTGATTTAAGAAAAATTACAATGATCTAATTTTGCCGGTCCCTACACTAGACAATGTTAAAACATCTTACCTACGCAAGTTACATCCGTAAAATTAGTTTTATTTCAATTTTAATCACTTTAATATTTATGAAAGAAAGAAAAAGCTTTATTTTCTACACACATTCATTGTTATCGCTAATAAATTATTTTATTTTTATTTTCTTTTTACACATCCGCCCTATGATCCCGGGCTCTTAAGGCGGGGCGTGAAACGGCATTTAAGCAGGCCTTCAGGGTGAGTGCGACAGGCTCAATAAGGGCTATTGTGCCTGTCGACCTCATATATGGATCTCACTACAGCTTATCATCAGATGGAGTGTGGACATCTTGCAAGCTTTTTACAGAAAAAAAATAGGTATCCAGTTCTAAGTGAGATTCCTTTTAGCACACAGGTTTAGTTTATGAATTTAGTATTATGTTTTAATATTGCTTGCTAATTGCTACTAATATTATAAATGCGATAGTTTGTATGTATGTAAGTTTGTTATTCTCTCACGAAAAAAACCAAAAGGTTTTGATGAATCTTACTTAACAGAATAATACATACGCTACAATTCATAAAGATATACTGTGGAATACTCCAACATATAACGATGACTAACTCCACCCTTATAGAGTCCGGAGCGGTCGCTACAGTCATGATCTATTCTTAAAGAAGTTAATTCAATTTATCCCGATCTCAAACACAATACTGAGCATTTGGCGAGTTTCATTTTTATAGTGAGGTTTGTTAGTGACGTTTTGAGGGCAGACCGCGGCCTTCGTAGCTTAGGTAAGGCCGTGGCTTTACTGAAAGCGGCGATTTATAATTAAAATTAGATTTAATTTTGATTATTATTAAATATTTACTAAAAACAAACAGTGTTTTACTTATATTACTGCAGTAGTCGCACAAAACTATTTTCATTGTTTGTCTGTAGGACCATGGGAATGAAGTAGAAATATGAACTACTGGGTAATAGACTACCTGGCATATGTTATTTGACCGGTTCACTGTCCAAGAAGAAGACCCAATATAAAATCAAATGTGGTCTGTGTGACAGCGAACCTGTTAAATAAAGTAAAAACACTTTTTTATTTTATTTTGCATATAGTCAGAATTTAAATTCAAAAGTTTAAGTAAAATTTAAGGGTTATTAACTCTAATAACGCAACATTGAAATGAATAATTACTATTGGGGGAATCCCCTGACAAATCGGTAAACCATAATCATTATTTGTTGGTTAATATTGTTACGACCACGAGAGACCGTGCAAGCGGAAGTAGTCTTATCGTCGTATGGATAAGGTCTATATTCGCTTGCACGATACTACGCTACACACTCTGGTAGGTTGTAGCGAGCTCTAGAGTGTTCTAAAGTAATAATAATATTACGACCTTGAGAGACCGTGCAAGCGAAATTAGTCTTATCGTCGTATGGATAAGGTCTATATTCGCTTGCACGATACTACGTCACACACTCTGGTCGGTCGGAGCGAGCTCTAGCGAGTTCTAGAAATTTCGATCCCCGCGAGAAGATTCTCGACGCCACCCGAAGAGCTGCGTCCTCACTGGGTATAAAAGCGG
Source organism: Maruca vitrata (assembly GCA_039566165.1). Lineage (NCBI taxonomy): Eukaryota > Metazoa > Arthropoda > Insecta > Lepidoptera > Crambidae > Maruca > Maruca vitrata. The sequence continues at coordinate 1,586,446 of CM076925.1, read as the reverse complement.
GATGTACGACGCGACGGGACAGTTCCGATTTGGAAAGCGAAGCGAATCAGTCTCCTGCGAACTAGAAGTGATCGAGTGCGTTACCTGCGAATAGTCAGTGAAATTCAGTGTTTTAGTGTGATTCAGTGCTTTAAGTGTAATTTAGTGTTCCGTGTTTAGTGTTGTAATTAAGTGTTTTTAATTGTGTTTTTTAAGTGTTTAATTGTGTAATTGTTAGTCGATAAATAAAGTAATTGTCTTTTGGTGACTTTTGGCGTATCTTGAATTAAACGTACCCCGTTCCCGCAACGATTGGTGTCAGAAGTGGGATTCAAGATGCCTCTTACACCACGAGAAGACAGTGAGGGTCGAGTAACAAGGAGTCAAACCGCGGCCCTGCAAGAGGGTGAAGGTACTTCAACGGAGGGATCAATCCAAACACCGATTGGGCCTGTGGAGCTTGCAGATTTATTTAAAATGCTGAAAACACAAGCCAGCCGCCAGGAGGAGCTAGCCCGACTTCAGGAAGCACAATTTGCTAAGCTGAGGGAAGAACAAGCCCTTCGCCAGGAAAAGCAAGATCTTCGCCAGGAGGAGCAAGCCCGCCGCCAGGAGGAGCAAGCCCGCCGCCAGGAGGAGCAAGCCCGCCGCCAGGAGGAGCAAGCCCGCCGCCAGGAGGAGCAACTGGTCGAACTCAAGGAAGAGCTAAGCAAGAGTTTGTTGGGGGCTATTGAAAAGAAGCACGAAGTACTAGAAAAGCAGATTGATGCTCTCAAGGATGATGTGATGAAACATGAAGATCGATTCACCCAACATGAAGATCGATTCACCCAACATGAGGATCGATTGAGCCAGGTGGATGCTGAGATGCGACAGCTGCATACCAAAATGACAAGACTGGGGACCCGGGGTGCTACGGTAGTGTCGGATTCTCCGAAAATCGAAGTACCCCACTTCGATGGAACGACGTCTTGGGCAGCATTTTGGTACCAGTTCGAGACGGTGGCTAAAGGAAAGGGGTGGAACGAGGAAGAGTCCTTGATAGCTCTGACTCTGGCTCTTCGTGGAGATGCCCTGCTCACGTTGGAAAACCTGCCTTCGGATAACAGAACTTTAGGTGCTCTCCAAAGAGCACTAGAGGGCAGGTACAGCGACAAACACCTAGAACACGCGTATAGAGCACAACTCCGCGATCGACAGCAGAAGCCTGGTGAGAGTCTGCAGCAATGGGCAACGGAAATCGAAAGGCTAGTCAGACGTGCATACGTGTCATGCCCGACAATGGTGGAATCAATGATCCCGCAAGCTTTCTGTGATGGAATTAGAGACGCAGACGTCAGACACACCGTGAAATTGAGCCATCATCAGACCTTACAGGAAGCTCTAGCCCATGCTTTGGAGGTGGAAGCCGTGCGTCAAGACGCTAGAACTCAACGACTTCGGGAGGTTGTGGTGAAGGAAAAACCTTCTTTGGGTCCGATGTGCAATGGCTGCGGCGAGAGGGGCCATATTCGGAGTAGTTGCCCCAAGCGAAGATGGCCACGTAGAACGACAGTAGCGTCCTCTACACAGGTGGACGCAGAAGAGCTGTCGTTAAACTAGAAGAAGCCAGGGCCGTGGGGCGGGCGCTGGCTGGTCAACATCGAGCCCCTACCGACACTGTTTCACAGATTGGTAATGGGAACAACCTTACAGTGGATGGACAGCTGAACAGCGTAACGTGTCATTTTACTATTGACACCGGTGCTTCAAGAACAATAGTGCGTCCGGAGCTATTGAAAAGGACTATTATGTGGAATCAGAGACCATCCGTTCAGCTTCAAACAGCAACAGGCCAGCCAGTTACCGTCTTCGGTGAGACGATGGCGAAGATAACCATTGGAGAACAGACCTTTGAATACGGTGTACTCGTAGCAGACATCACGGACGATTGCATCATCGGATTGGACTTTTTAAGAGACCAGAAGTGTGTTGTAGACGTCGCTAAAGGAGTACTTAGTTTCCCCGAACAAGAAGTATTCCTAGAGGGAGCGAGATCATGCGCAGTTTACTGCCTGCAAAATACGACCCTACCGCCGAGATCTGAAACTCTGGTCAAAGTTAGATTCCCTTACACTGCGTGTCAAGGGCGAAGCGTCGTCATAGAAAACTGCGGCGACCACCCGAGTTGGATCACAGCAAGAACTCTGGCAATGACCGGAAAAGGAGCGCTGGTGCGAGTCATCAATCTTAGCGAAGATGAAGTGCAGCTACGAAGAAACTGTGTCATCGGACGGTGCGATGCAGGTCAATCCATCAGAAGGCTGAAAAGGACCCGGGAACCGGAATCCTGTCAAGGAGATGACGTCACGCCGCTCCTAGCAAATTGTAAGGACAAACTCTCTGAGCGGGAACTTCAGCAAGCTAAAAGGTTGTTGCTAGATTTCAACGACATATTTTCGAAGGGTGACCATGATTTGGGAAGGACAGGTCTCGTTAAACACAAAATAGACACGGGAGACGCGTCACCAATAAAGCAGCGGCCTAGACGCCTTCCATTTGCCAAAGAGAAGGAGGTAGCAGACATGGTTGCCGAGATGCAGAAGAACCGCATCATAGAACCTTCAACAAGCCCGTGGTCTTCGCCAGTAGTCCTGGTAAAGAAGAAGGACGGCAGCACCAGGTTTTGTGTGGACTACCGGTTGTTGAATAATGCAACGAAGAAGGACAGCTACCCTCTGCCCCGTATAGACGACACACTGGACATGTTGAGCGGCATGAAGTGGTTCTCAACAGTGGACCTTAAGAGTGGGTACTGGCAAGTAGACATCCATCCAGCAGACAAGGAGAAGACGGCATTTACGACCGGAACTAGGAATGGATTGTGGCAGTTCAACGTCATGCCCTTTGGTCTTTGCAACGCTCCGGCGACATTCGAGCGGTTGATGGAAAGGGTACTGGTTGGACTTCTGGGTGATGCATGCCTGGTCTATCTGGATGACATCATTGTCATGGGTCGAAATTTCACAGAGCATGTCAGTAACCTGAGGAAGGTTTTCACCAGAATACGAGAAGCAAACTTGAGACTCAGCCCAAAGAAATGCACGTTTTTCAAGGAAGAAGTCGCCTACTTAGGCCACATTATTTCATCGAAAGGTGTAAGGACCGACCCAGAGAAGATCAAAGCTGTCCAAGAATGGCCTATTCCAGCTAACAAGACCGACGTGAGATCATTTTTGGGTTTATGCGCATACTACCGGCGCTTTGTAAAGAACTTCTCTGATATAGCGAAACCTCTTCATCGGCTCACGGAAGATAAACGAGTATTCGCCTGGGACTTGGAATGTGATCAAGCCTTCGTCAGATTAAAAGAACACCTCTGCACCAGTCCTATACTTGGCTACCCGAACAGAGAAGGAAGGTTTATCGTGGACACCGATGCCAGCAATACTGGCATAGGCGGAGTTCTATCGCAAGAGCAAGGTGAACGGGAAGTGGTGATCGCCTATTTCAGTAAGTCGCTTTCAAAACCTGAAAGGAACTACTGTGTGACTCGTAAGGAACTGTTGGCAGTAGTAAAGACTCTACAGCATTTCAACAAGTACCTCGTTGGAAGACAGTTTACCCTGCGGACAGATCATGCTGCGTTAAAATGGCTCTTGCAGTTTAAGAACCCTGAAGGACAAGTGGCGCGGTGGCTAGAGCAACTACAGGAGTACAATTTCACAACAGAACATCGGAGTGGTAGAACGCATTTGAATGCCGATGCCCTATCAAGGAGACCTTGTCCTGTGGCCTGCAGTCATTGTTCTAAGACGGAGACTAAAGAAGAAGTCCGGATGATTACCACCCAGGGACTTGATAATAAATGGAGCGAAGACGCTATCAAAAAGGCTCAAAAAGAGGATAGTGACCTGAGCAAAATATTTGAATGGAAAGAAGTAGGTCAAAAACCTTCTTGGAGCCATGTAGCATCATCAAGCCCCATCACGAAAAGTTACTGGGCACAATGGGACAGTTTGGAGATTAAGGATGGAGTACTCTTCAGGAAATGGGAAACACCAAAAGGGGATCAAACGACACTACAGCTGATTGTACCCCGTAAACAGGTTGCTTCTCTACTGAGGTACATACACGATGGGGTATCCGGGGGACATTTAGGCGTGAAGAAGACCCTAAAGAAGCTGATACAGAGGTTCTACTGGATACACTGTCGGGAGGACGTCGAAGACTGGTGCAAGAAATGTACGACTTGCGCATCAGTAAAGGGCCCACAAACCAGAAGTAAGGGTAAACTCAAGCTGTACAACGTCGGCGCTCCATGGGAAAGAATCGCAGTAGATGTAGCTGGCCCCTTTCCAGAATCCGATGAGGGAAACAAGTACATCATTGTGGTCCAAGATTACTTCACTAAGTGGCCTGAAGTCTTCGCTACGCCTAATCAAGAAGCAAAGACGGTCGCCAAGAAGTTAGTCCACGAGGTAATTTGCCGATTTGGTGTGCCTCTTGAGATACATTCTGACCAAGGAAGAAACTTTGAGTCAGCACTGTTCCAGGAGGTCTGTCAACTGTTGGGTATGCATAAGACCCGTACTACACCAGCACACCCGCAATTCGATGGCATGGTCGAGAGATTCAACCAAACGTTGGAAAACCACTTGGCCAAAGTTGTGGACGAGCATCAACGAGACTGGGACCAGTACATACCGCTTTTCTTGCTGTCCTACCGATCTGCGATCCACGAAAGCACCAGCGCAACCCCAGCAATGGTAAACTTCGGTAGAGAAATGCGGCTTCCGGTAGACGCGTTGACTGGGACACCGCCAGAAGCTCCGAAACCAGTAACCGAATATGCGGCTGACCTACAGAAGCGCCTGGATGAAGTACATGCTCTCGTCAGAGACTGCAGTCTAAAATCCAGCGAAAGAATGAAAACCCGTTACGACCGCAAAGCCAACACCGACGGTTTCGATGAAGGGAGTCTGGTTTGGTTACACAACCCACTCAGGAAGAAGGGCAAATCACCGAAGTTCCAGCCAAGGTGGGAAGGACCATACAAGATCATCACTAGGCTGAACGACTTAACCTATCGGATCAAACAAGGGACAAGAGGCAAGCCGAAAATTGTTCACATTGATCGATTGGCTCGTTACCATGGGTCAAATGATGCTCGGGACGAGCATGACTAAGAGGGGGATAATGTTACGACCACGAGAGACCGTGCAAGCGGAAGTAGTCTTATCGTCGTATGGATAAGGTCTATATTCGCTTGCACGATACTACGCTACACACTCTGGTAGGTTGTAGCGAGCTCTAGAGTGTTCTAAAGTAATAATAATATTACGACCTTGAGAGACCGTGCAAGCGAAATTAGTCTTATCGTCGTATGGATAAGGTCTATATTCGCTTGCACGATACTACGTCACACACTCTGGTCGGTCGGAGCGAGCTCTAGCGAGTTCTAGAAATTTCGATCCCCGCGAGAAGATTCTCGACGCCACCCGAAGAGCTGCGTCCTCACTGGGTATAAAAGCGGGATGTACGACGCGACGGGACAGTTCCGATTTGGAAAGCGAAGCGAATCAGTCTCCTGCGAACTAGAAGTGATCGAGTGCGTTACCTGCGAATAGTCAGTGAAATTCAGTGTTTTAGTGTGATTCAGTGCTTTAAGTGTAATTTAGTGTTCCGTGTTTAGTGTTGTAATTAAGTGTTTTTAATTGTGTTTTTTAAGTGTTTAATTGTGTAATTGTTAGTCGATAAATAAAGTAATTGTCTTTTGGTGACTTTTGGCGTATCTTGAATTAAACGTACCCCGTTCCCGCAACAATATAATATCTTAACATGTATCGACTATAAACGACGTAAGTATCATGTAAAATTCACACGATACTAATAATAAAAAAGGCAGTTGACATAAGGGCATCCTTATTTGAATGCGTTATTCCAAATGTGTGTACCCCTAGCTGTACAATTTACATAAGTGCTGTTCGGAAGTGGATTTAGAAATTCACAACCGCTGTGGCCGACGAAGACGCGCCAGTTCGCTCGCGACCATGATTGGTGTAACCCAGTCGAAACGTCCGGCAGTAAGTAGCTATGCATTTGCTTCTCCTAATATTGCGTGTAGACCCATAAAGACTAATATTTAGTACTAGCTGTGCCAGCGACTCCGTTCGCGTTCCCCCCGTTTTTTACACATTTTCCATTGTATCTTCGCTCCTATTGGTCGCAGCGTGATGTTATATAGCCTAAAGCCTTCCTCGATAAATGGTCTATAGATTTTTTCAAATCGAACCAGTAGTTCCTGAGATTAGCGCGTTCAAACAAACAAGCAAACAAACAAACAAACAAACTCCTCAGCTTTATTATATTAGTATAGATTCTTATTTGAAGTCGATTAAAACACCGTCCCAACTACAAATCGCTTCCAGTAAAGCCCCTTGATCTGTCAAGTAGAAGCTGGAGCAGTCAGCTGGTTGAATCGCATAAATCAAACGCTCACGAGCGTCAGACGATACTTTGTGAAGAGTTATAGGCCGCCGTGACAATTGGAAAGACGTACTATGGTGCCTGGTAGCCATAGTTACTACCTAAACAATGGAAAATATGGTGTATTCATGGTTTATGAGGATCTTAACATAAAACCAGAGAGTATTTTTATAAAATCAAAGATTTAATTGTCCGATATAATGAAATGTTGCTTAATTTGAGAATTAAGGTGTTGGCTACTTTTAGCAAGAAAAGAAAGAAAGAAAAACATTTATTGACCACGATTTGGAGGTTACAATGACACATACATAGTGTGTATGTATATACACAAGACACAAATCGCACACAAAAAAAAAACAGAAAACGACGCGACCATTCAAATTAATAGGAAATAATTAGTACAAAGATTTAGAGATTGTTAAGGGCATAGACTAGTAGTAATCTTTTATGCGAAAATCGTATTCATGTGATCAATCTCGACTGAAAAATTAGTTGAAAATCTTCACAAAGAAGAAAGAGTGTATCTCCCAGATTCCCATATCGGCTACAAAAGATTAACAGTTAAGTTGACTGACTCGGTGGCACAATGGTTAGTGACCCAGGCTCACTATCTACGGTTCTAAGAGTAGTGGGTTCGAATCCCACTCGAGATAAATATTTGTGTGACCAACATCGGTGTTTGTTCTGAGTTTGGGTGTGTTAATAAATAATATATTTGTTTATCCACTGTTGATACTAATATCCGTGACACAAGTGTCTAAACTACTTACCACGGGATCTGTAGCGCTACCATGAGTTTAAAAGTTACGGACTCGATATCGCCTACGTAAATATGTCTATGAAAAACATGTACAGCGCCCCTGGTGGTCACGCTAGAACTAAAATCGGTCGTATAAAAAAAACAACTCGATAGGTTTTTAACGTACGTAAGTTTTCGATAGCCAACTCATGGTACCGCTACAGATCAATAATGTGATGTTGGTAATATTTTTTATCAAATTATTTTTTTATTTCAAATTATTTTATTATTAAAAATATCTAAATAAAATATATATTATCTGGGACATTTCCACACACGGTCATCTGACCCCAAACTAAGCAAAGCTTGTACTATGGGCGTCAGAGACTGATATACATACATATATATTTATAAATACATACTTAAATACATAATCACACCCAGACACGGAACAATCATCGATGTTCATCACACAAATATTTGTCCCGAGTGGGAATCGAACCCACGACTCTCGGAACCGCCAGCCAGGGTCACTAACCACTGTTACACCGAGCCAGTCGATTATTGAACCCATGAAAGGAGATAAACTGCGAAGATAGTCTTTTATAGTCCTAAATATTCCTGGAACAGCCTAGTACCGGAATACTTGGTAATGTTGAAGAAGTATGTACACACATGAATACCATTTAACAAACATTGTCGTTTAGAATGGAAGTTCACGCACGTTTGCACCCGCCAAACACCAAATGAATGGGGACACCAAAATTTTTTTCCGATAAAAATATTGCCCTTCCATTGAGTGAGGGTCACACAAATATTGGGCTAAGCGGTATTTATGACGTCAGAGCTGACTCGAAAACTGATGTAAAAAGAAATACGAGTCATTCTATTTATTTATTTATTTGTCCCAGATATTTATTCTTTATACGAAGGCTAAAAACTATATGAGATTTTACCTGAAAATCGACTTGAGCGCTTATGAAATTGTATTGTATGAGTTTTGGAAAACATGATAATATTACACTAAATATTATTCTTTATGGGTCTACACGCGGTATTATTAGGAGTAGCAAATTACATAGCTACTTACTGCCCGACGTTTTGACTTGGTTACACCAATCGTGGTCGCGAGCGAACAAAAGATATTTAGTGTAATGGAACGCGAAAGTCTAAAATCTTACATGATATTTATTATATTATAACTTTAAACTTTCACGGTGACACACATTAGAAAACTGAATAATATGTCAAGGACATTTACCACGTTTTCTTATTCTAAAGAGTTCTCGATATTTCGGCACTGTTGCAAGTGCCATGATGCCTAGTAAACACGCACAAGATATTTGATTTTTACTAACTATTTTAAATCAGTCGTAAAAGTATTTCTCTTTAAATTTCCAAGCCTTAGAACATTGGCGTCAAAGCACGAGAAACATTCCAGGCTTAAAATAGATTTTAAATTTTATTTCAGCGGAAAGTCCCTTTATTTCTTGGCGAGTCTGGAAATTGTACTGGTTTCAGTGCAGACGTAAAAATGTTGCCAAGTTTGGTGCACATACTATACAAAAAAATCTGTTCAACCTTATAAAGGAAAGTCAGAGTAAGAAATTCTAAAAAAGGATTTTCTTTTACCTATAACGGTGACAGGTGAAGGAACAGAGTGTGCACCCGCATTTGCGCATTCGCATGTGCACTATAATATTTCTTGTGCAGTTGGCTAATCTCCTTTAAAATTTGGCGTCATTACCGAAATTAGTTGTTGACAGCGAATAATAAATAATAAATATTTCACAACATCACATGCATCGATCGGATCCCATGGTACCTAAGTAGCTACTTAAGTAGTTTGTGTATCCACTGTCGTTTCTGATTTCCGTAAGCACTTGTGTTACGGAAATCAGAAACGACAGTGGATACACAAATATACTTAAATATTATTTGATAACACACCCAGACACGGAACAAACACCGATGTTCGTCACACAAATATTTGTCCCGAGTGGGAATCGAACCCACGACTCTTGGAACCGTGTGTAGTGAACCTGGGTCACTAACCACTGTTCCACCGAGCCAGTCAATCAAGTCAAGTCAATAAAATCATCATATAAAATCGGTAAAGGTACAAACCACTCCTTGCATAATTCTCATACTGACTTAGCCGGTTTTTTCCTTTTCTCCAATGAATTGAGTATAGGTAGCAATGCTTCATCAAATACTCTTTTGCGTCGGAATCTCTGTCGAGAATAACTGTCTTGAAGGGTGTTCATTTGGAGTAATATTGTACTAACAACGCCATTCGAAAGAATAAGGAAAAACATTTGTAATTTTTGGTCTAAGACTTTGTTTTACGATTGTTGCAATAAACCACCGTAACCAGTTCAAATTATTCTTACACTTTTTATTCAAAGAGTCCTTTCTAAACTACTCGCACCAATCATGGTTGCGAGCGACCAACCCAGTCGAACCGTCGGGCAGTAAGTAGCTATGTAGTTTGCTACTCCTAATAACGCGTGTAGACCCATAAAGACTAATATTTAGTACAAAAATCATAATTTTACTGCCTTAAAAACGAGACATTGTGAATAGCTAAAGATGATATAAAGTCGATTTGCGTTGCAAATTGTCGATTTCCTTTTCATTCCGGGCTAATGTCTTTATCGAGTATTTTATGATGAGACAAAAAGTTACAACGTTTTCCCTAACGATATTTTTATTTGTAAAAGTAGCTAACGATCTTCCTTGCAATAAACAAGCTAAAAAAATAAAAATTGTAATCGGAACGATACAGATATCAATACTTCCTTGTTATGAAGAACATGAGCAAAAGAAAATAAATTCTTGTAATAAATGTAAGTATTGCAAAATACATATACATATCTACTGCAGGATATCAAATTAAAAAAAAACATCACAAAAAAATAATTTTAAGACAAATAATAACACAATCCATCATCTGTTGCTACCGATCGACAAACTTGGAAGTAATTGGAGGATGCCTTTGCCCAGCATTGAGATATCAAGGGCTAGATAAAAAAATGTACATAAACGAAAAAATCACGCCTTTTTCCCAGAGGGGTAGGCAGAGATCACTTCAAGCGATCCACTTTTCACCTCTGTGGGAAACGTGACGTGACGGGATGTGGACCACGTCGCCGCCATTCTGCCTTGTGCATTGTTTTAACAATGTCATTGCGTTCCCACGAGTAGCAAGGATATATGACGGCTATTATCGACTCGGTCCAAATCATCCGAGGCGATAGTATTCTTCCTCCCCTTTTCCTTCCCCCGTCAAAAAAAACAAAAATTCACTTAAACAATCTATATCGTACATATCAGTTCTTATCATACAATTGATCCGTAATATCTTCAGTAAGTTTAAAGGTCATTAAAGATCTAAACCAAATCCTCTTAGAGCTTGCTAAGGCTAGAGTAATTAATAATACGTTAACAGGGTATACGCTTAGTTGGTCATGAGTTGCAGAATGCTGATATTGAGGCTATATTGTAGCCTTCAATAGAGGTTCAATGTTAGCCTTTATATACATAAAGGAAGACCCTTGCTGTATGTATTAACCTAACATGAGTATGTAACATGGCTGCAGACTCGCTTACGTTTAGTTTAATGCTCTTGTCTCTATAATTTTTGGATTTTTCTCTTTATTTTGCTTTCCTTTGCCTAGCTGACTATGATGGTCGTCACAACAGCAAAAATAATGATGGGTTCTAACTACGTATATATCACACGACTTCACATAGATTGATCCGATCGCGCGGCAAGTAGCTTAAGCACTTGTGTTACGGATATCAGCATCAACAGTGAATACACAAATATACTTAAGTATATAAAATAACACCATCAGCACTGTACGAACCAGAGCCAGGGGGGACCATTGTTGCGGCAAGTTCCGGATCAGTGGAGTCTTAGCGGCGGTATTGTACGGCCCTTCTGTCCGGCGGACTGGCCAACTCGGACCCGCGCAGCTCAATACCAATGCGAGACTCCACGCCTTGTCTCGTTATTGCCGCAGCAGTGGTTTCACGGATCAGGTGGAGTGAGGTCATCTTGTAAGCCTCTTATAAAAAAAAAACACATCCAGACACGGAACAAACACCGATGTTCGTCACAAAAATATTTGTCCCGGGCGGATATCGTACCCACAGCTCTTGGAACCGTAGATAGTGAACCTGGGTTACTAGCCACTGCTCCACTGAGCCAGTTATATCCATAACTTTCCTCTTAATTTAACACACCATACAACTAACTACCCTTACCGCATGTCCTGTCTAAAACCACTAATCTAAGCATAAATTCCTGTTCCCAACAACAAAAGTTCACAATTAGTTTGTAAACGGCTGACACCCAACTTTCAACCGTATTGAAGGTAATTACTGGGTGCGGTAGGAAATTTTCAAAAAACAAAGGGTGTAAGGATGTGGCAATATGGGTGGACTACGTAATGAATAAAGTGTTGTTCATTTTGGAAGCAAAAAGTTAGGGGTCGCTTAAAACGAAGTATGTTAGAGAAAAATATCATTGTAAATATAAGTATGTCACATTAAAAAATCAAACAAATTAATCAGACATATAAGGCAGGAATAATTATTTTTTGCCTTAAATTAAATAAAAATCGATATATCAAGCACACGTATTTAAATGAACATTATTTTTTACTTTTGACTTATCTATTGGGCCAGCGGCTCTAATTTAAATGCAACTACCTTTTGCCACTTAACCAAACAAACACAAATTTCCAATTTAAAGTCAAAGTCAAATCAATTTTTTATTGCAAAATAAGTTCAGTTACAGTTTTTATGTTTAAAGCAGAATCTTACATACTTAGTTACCCTTTTCAGGTACTGCAACATGAGGGCTTAAACTAAATACACTAATTTGTAAGCATGTCTGATAAGTAACCAATCGGCAAACATCGGTTCGGGTTGGGCAAACTTTGCTTAGCAAATAGCTGCGTGGTTGAATTTCAACATGTCCGTGTGTCAACACCTGTTTGCTATCGACTGTCTGTCTAGGTATAGGTAATCGCTTTAGTCTAGAGGCTAAAGTGTTTCTAGGAAATTACATAAAATAGCTAGTAAATAAAAAAATATTTCACAAGATCACATATATTGATCTGATCCCGTGACAATTAGGTGAAATTTTAGTGGTTGTCCCGCAGTAAAATGATTGTCAAATAGATTTGTACAGTTTTTTTTTATTCAAATCAATCAAACGAAACTCGAAAGCATGCTCAATCCGCTTATCACTTAGATCGTAGAACTTCCTAAGCTTCAAACATCGATTTCATCAATCCCTGATCACGTCACATCATTTAAAATGATTTCTCATGATTCCGAGTTGAAAGCTTGACTTTTTTGAAAAATTGTTTATTTTTAATAAGAAATAACAAGCATGTTTTACATAATATATAAATTTGAAATAAAATGAATGAATTAAATAAATAAACATGATTTTTAAATGTTTATATTTATATTCTTAATTACTTCAAGGTTTAGTTGTTATTTATTTTTTTTTATTTTTTTTAGTTTATAAATTCATTTTAATATTCATTTAGTTAAATTTCGTAAAATATTGTATTCTTTGCACCGTTCGTTCATGTTATGATTATGTTTAGAAGCCGTTTATTGGCCGCTGCGAGACAAGCCAATGGCTTAGTGCAGCGACCGCTTGATAAATTGTACTGAGTGTAATCATTTATCGGAAATAAAGTTATTATATTATTATTATTATATTATTATTAAATAACCACATGTTTTCTGAAACGGATCTGCGTCCGTACATTTAACATGGTTTCAAGATATATAATAGGGAAGATGACGGTACTATATTTTGCATGTAATCACACGTTTACCAGGGTGAATTATGTTAGTTAGAACTATTGGTGACGGTGTGTCAGTATTTTTTTTTGGTAATTGAGACAACATAGATGTTAAAGTTGGGTGGGCGAGCCTATTATAAAATCTCAAAAATGTTTAAAATAAACAATACCATGTTTCAAATTACAGAATTAATAACAACTTTTTCTATGACACCATTTTCATAAACGCAATATTTGTTATACTTGCCGAACAAATTTCTGACGCGTTGCATACAAATAACTCAAGCGTGACGTCACTTCTGAGTCTCTTTTTGTATGGAGCGTTTTGAGCTTGCCTAAATAATGTGCTATTGAAACAGTAATATCTCGGCGAGTATTAATGTTATGACAATAATTCTTTTAGAATTTTTTTTTAATGTTGTGTTGCCCCCCCAGCTACATCAAAATAAAAAAAGCGTCACCATCCCCATTGTTTACGGTTAAAGTGACAAACAAGTGACAGACGTCACCATAGTGACTTTATCAAGCTTCAACCGAAATATTGCTAATACAGATGTGCTAAGTATTTTCTTCATCTATTTCTTCCTAATACTATGTTTAATATTGCAAGCTAAACTTTATTTATCCTTATTGACAGTCAATTATTCTTCTTTGCAAACACAAAACAGTTTCAATTTACCAAAACAGCCTTAAATACATACATACAATCACGCCTTTTTCCCAGAGGGGCAGGCAGAGATCACTTCCAGCGATCCACTTCTCACCTCTGTGGGAAACGTGACGTGACGGGTTGTGGACCACGTCGCCGCCATTTTGCCTTGTGCATTGTTTTAACAAGGTCATTGCGTAGCCTTAAATAACTGTTTTGAATTGAATCGAATTACTCACAATTATCGATGTTAGAGGTACAATGAACAAACCAATGGAAGTTAATTTTAAAGTCTTTACCAACATCTTCTGCCAAGTTTTCATTTGCAAAGTTTACAGACAAAACAAGGTGATTCAGATAATATTATTCTAAGGGTCCCGTAACAACATCCGGTAGGCTTTCATCGGCTATTTCGGAAAGTTCTTGTATCAACATCGCATGTTTTAGATAGAGTCCACTTATGATAGAGGCTTATCTCGCCGTCCCCGGAGAATAAAATGATAACTACAGAAATGCAACTTTTAAGGAAAAATAAAAAACATATTTTTGTCTTTTGCTCCTTAAATACTGGACATAGGCTTATGATTGATAACTTTAAATAAAGGTAATTTTTAGTACTATATGAATGATTTAGTGGTACGTGCCTAAATATTTAAATATGGATAATATTCGAGAAATAAAATATTAGTGAAAATAAGTAATTATTTTAAGTCTGTAATATCCATTATCATTTTATTCTCCGTTTCGCCAGACTCAAGTCAAATATGGCACTCGTTACTTATCATTTTATTCTACTGAGTTTTAGAGTACAATGATGATGATAACACTTTTATATCATTTTATTCTCGTACATATTGTATTCTTTTTTTTCTATAAAAGACTTTAATTTGGTGTCTTAACAAACCTGTTACATGTTAATCAACATTAGTTTTATTTAATGAAATTTACTTTGGAACCTATGTTTTGATTTTCAATCCTGAATCGCAGCAAATACAAAAAATAGGTTCTCAGTGTTAGAACTTAGTCTTAGAAATCATATTTTGTCATTAAAAGCAAAAGCCTTTTAATAACTTGTATGTTAATGTTATGTGGCACCAGCCGACGATTACCCCTGTATACACTATACTGCCTCGTTGGTCTATTGGTAGCAAGCGTTAAGACCGAGAGGTCCCCGGTTCGAGTCCGGGGTCGGGCAAAATTTGTGTGAGTTTTTTGTAATGGTAATACTCAGCCCGGAGTTAGGAAGTTGGCGGTTGAACGCCCGTGTCTCGGAAAGCACGTTAAGCCGGTGGTCCTGCGCCCGATCTCTCATCGGTCATGTCGGATTGCCGTCTTACCGAATTATGAGAGTGAAGGAACAGAGAGTGCATTTGTGTTTGCGCGGACACTTGTGCACTATAATATGTCCTGCGTCCTTGGCTGATCTCAATTGAGATCGGCCGCCGTGGCTGAAATCGGTCGGACGCCATATTATATTAAATAAACTATAAAATGTAGCCAAGGACAGCCCCCGGTCAGTGTAGGACTATGATATGGGATGTAAGAATAAAGAATCTGGGCTGTTGGGTTGAGTGTTAGTGGACTGGGTAACCGAGACTATGTAACATAGATCGGGAAGGACAATGGTACTTGCCCCGATCTATGTTCATAAACACGAATAAAATGGGCTGGTGGTAACACGCCATTCACTGTCGTGGGCCCCCCATTGGTCGCACATGCAAGGCACGAAGCAGGAGCGACGGGGAGAATCATTAGTGTGAGCGGCTCTTAGTGGCGAAAGGTGTACACCGCTTTCTACCCAGTGGCGCAACGCCACTGTGCCAACTCGTGACGTATGCATCTTTCACTTCCACCCTGCGAGCATGTAGCTCTGACGCCCAACTCTTTCCGGCCGGCTAAGGCAAGTCAGAGGTGAGAGGGGCCTGGTCGACTCTTAGAGGCACGGGTCCCAAGGGGTGTCAATCCCATTCAGCCCGCCACAAGCTGCCCTGAGGATACTGGTTGCACTGGTAGAGTGTCGTTACCTTTCATGGTGCGAAAATCAGCGACTCCCACCAGGAGGCGGTGGGGTTATCTCATCCTTCCGCCTTTATTTTACCATTATTATCATACCGAAGAAATAAACAATGTTATGTAAATCGCGTAATATAATTTTAATTTCTTCTTCAACTTGTTCCTCTCTAAGAATCAATCAATAAATCAATCTTTTATTTATCTTATAAAATCAGTTCTTTGTTTACTGACGTGCAGAAGTTAAATAAGATTGATTAATCGTGATCATCTTCCTCATCATCACTTTTGCTACTGGAATACGCTGCGCTACGGTCATAATTAGTCAAGGACTCGTAAAAACCGTGGTAGTAACCTGGAATATCATCTGCACCTGCAGAGGCACATAAGGTCATCATAGTAAGTTGTGCTTATTGGAATTGACTCGGTGCATAAAGTTTGGCGTTCGAGTACATATCCAGGAGAACTTGGGCTTGGTATCTGGCTGGTACCCCGCCTACTTCTTATTCTACTAAATTCGGAATCAAAGTTTTCATCATCAGCTCATATACCTCAACACTGCTGGAGCACGGCCTACCCTATGTGGGCGATAAGGCCTTAGTCCACCACACTGGCCAAGAGCAAGTTGGTTGACTACACAACCTAAGAATTTCTTCGTAGGTGTGCAGATTTCCTTCACCGTTAAAGCGTCGAATAATCGTACAATGAATTTGAAATTCGAAAAATACAGTGGTTCGTGACGGGATTTGAACTGGCGACCTCTCTCAAGCAACAACGAATGTGAAAAATTTACTTCAATAATTTTAGTCCACGATAATTTTTGGCCATCCTCATTTTTGAACCAGTTCTTATTTTTATTAACCCCATTATATTGCAAAACTCTATTTGCGAAACACTCTCACAAACTCTCTATTTTTATCATGTCTTTCACATGTTGGTTGACTACACAACAACTTTCTCCTCTCCAACTTGCTCCTCTCCGACTTGCTCTTCTCCAACTTGCTCCTCTCCAATTTGCTTCCCTACAACTTGCTCCTCTCCAACTTGCTCTTCTTCAACTTGCTCTTCTCCAACTTGCTCTTCTCCAACTTGCTCCCTTCCAACTTGCTCTCCTCCAACTTGCTCCTCTCCGACTTGCTCTTCTCCAACTTGCTCCCTTCCAACTTGCTCCCCTCCAACTTGCTCCTCTCCGACTTGCTCTTCTCCAACTTGCTCCTCTCCAATTTGCTTCCCTCCTACTTGCACCTCTCCAACTTACTCCCCTCCAACTTGATCCTTTCCAACTTGCTCCTCTTCAACTTGCTCTTCTCCAACTTGTTCCTCTCCATCTTGTTCTTTCTTACCGACTTGAAAAAAGGAGGAGGTTCTCAATTCGTCTGTATTTTTTATGCTTGTTACCTCATAACTTTCACCTGGGTGAACCGATTTGGATGATTATTTTTTTATTTGAAAGCTGGGGCTTTCCGTTTGATCCCCTAGCAATTTGGTCAACTCCTTAAAAGAAAGAAGTAAAAGGATAATTATTTCAAATCTGTATGCCTATTCAGACTTCCTATCCTTCCAGCTCATGTTTTCCCTCCCTCCTATGATCCCGGGCTCTTCAGGCGGGGCGTGAAACGGCATTTAAGCAGGCCTTCAGGGTGAGTGCAACAGGCTCAATACGATCTATTGTGCCTGTCGACTTCATATTTGGATCTCACTACCGCTTACCATCAGGTGGAGTGAGGTCATCTTGTTAAGTCTTTTATAAAAAAAAACTACTTGTTATAATATGAGTAGTATTTCAGGTGAGCTGAAATAAAAACTAAAACCCAACTACGACAAAAAACGACGCTGAAAAAGTATAAAACAAGACTTTTAGAACACTGAACTGAACAAAGTTGCTTATGTAGTTCCAAGTAAATGGACACAGTAGACTCTACCAAAATGCTTATGTTGAAAATTGACAATAATGTCATACAATACTATTTTGAAGTATGCAATATTTACTATGTAGAGATAGGTTTTCATGTTTGGAAAACCGCAGTCACACGTTGTCAAAGTGCTACGGTAGGTAGGTACTTGTGTATGGAACGTGTGACTACGCCTTTCCAAACATGAAAACTTATCTCTACATAGTAAATATTGCATACTTCAAAATAGTATTGTATGACATTATTGTCAATTTTCAACATAAGCATTTTGGTAGAGTCTACTGTGTCCATTTACTTGGAACTACATAAGCAACTTTGTTCAGTTCAGTGTTCTAAAGTCTTGTTTTATACTTTTTCAGCGTCGTTTTTTGTCGTAGTTGGGTTTTAGTTTTTAACTTTTATTATTTGTACTATTTTGGTGTTAAAGTGTATTTGTGGCGCATAATATTATCAAAAGTTAAATTGATGAACCAACATGTTTTATATTTTAAGGGGACCTGGGAAGATTTCTTAATCGATCTAATTCAGCTATTTAATTTTGTCCGCTAGAGGGCGCAATACTAAATTTGGTGACAAGCTATAAAGCTCATAACTAACAGAATATCAAGGCCCTTCTAATGGTACTGCAGTGGTCTTATTCTGTTAAGTAGTAAAGAAGCTATGAACGAAAAGATGTGAACTATATGCAATCAGTCCATGAATATACGTAAAGTCACATGCAAATGCTAGTAATATATATATATTTAAAATGTACAAGTAAAGCGCTTTCCAATGATACCAAACACGGCGTATTTATCTTAACTTTATTTTTTTACTCTGTATGTTTTGTCCGCTAGTGGGCGCCACATTAGATTTTGTGAAACCCTATATAGCCTATAACCAGCGGACAATTAAGACGCTTCTAATGATATGTCATTTGTCGAATTCTGACAAGCAATTTAGAAGTTATGTGGAAACAGATGAACATACATACATACATACATACATAGCCTGTCAAAATCATAACCCTCCTTTTGCTTTGCCGTAGTCGGGTAAAAAATTAGGGTGTAACACTCAAAAGTATGCAAAAAATATAAACCTTTCTTCAAAAAACCCGACACACTAAAAATTACAAAATAATAGTTAATAATACGAACATACATATATAATTATCTGGGTAGGAATATGATATGTTTAAGAAGGATTTTTTTTCCAACTTGTTCTTTCCAACCAACATGTTCCTCTCCCACTTGTTGATATTAAGTCATATCCTTCTAACTATAAAGGTCGTTTTGCTTACTCAACTATATACTTAGCGATCGGTGCGTTTTGAACGAGAATAAAATGATAACTGCGTTTATCATAATCTAGTTGAAATATTTTTACGAGAATATAATTATATGACTGTTTGTCATACTAACAAGTAAGAGTACATTTCGATAATGTTATATTAAAATTTTATTCTCGTAATTTATGGCATGTGTTAAATCTATGAATACTATTATAACATTTTGTAACTTCGTGAAATAACTCCATAAAAATCCCAAAAAAATTAAGCAGATGCATTAGCACCCACGGATCCAGAAAATGGCATAACACTAAAACTAAGATATTGGCTGTTATCATTTTATTCTGCGGGGGCGGCGATCTATCCCATTGTTAACAGGTATAGAACCCAACAGTTTATTGTAGGCGTATTTTTTTAAATTATTCTGCAAATAGATTTTCATGAAATACTTTTGCACGTCAAGTGTAAATAAATTAATCACAAATTACATAAAAATTTAACAATTTACATAATTAATTAATGTCCAAGCGAGCACTTCATCATGTCCATAGATTTTTATCATTTAAGTAAGTAATAATAAATAATAATAATAATAAATTCTTTATTTCAATTTGGTTACATTAACAATAACAGTGGCTGATACCTCCTTTTAAGCATATAATTGCCTGTGTCAGGAGGCACCGCTCTTCGATATATATTGCAAAATAACATAAGGGAAACAGATATGAACATTACATTTTATAAAAGTTGAAATTGAACATTAGAAATACAAAATTAATGTTATGACAGCGCATTTGAAAGTGACAGCTAGTGCATGTGGTGTGGTGTGTATATTTGTGTGCGCGCGTGTGTATGTGTGTGCGTGTGCGTATGTGTGTGTGTGGGTGTGTGTGTGTGTGTGTGTGTGTGTGTGTGTGTGTGTGTTTGAAAGAATGCATTGTGTGAATAAATTAAGATAATGTTTCAAGTATTCTCTCAGTCTCGTCATAATTTTTAAGCTGAATCCATTTCGTTAATACTTCCTTACACTCATGATAACACTTGCTATAGATGCCTAGTTCTTTATTAACTGAGTTATAGAGAAAAGCCGCTCGATAATTATATTGTCTTTTGGCAAATAGAGATTTAGTTTTAGGCAGTTTTATGACTTTATCCTTTCTTCTTTTACCCAATATGTTTGGATCGTAGGTGACTGACTTATGCTTTTTTAATATTAATTGAGTTATGTATAACTGACGAACTGTGAGAAGGGAAGATTCTTTATATAGTGATTCAGTTGGGAATCTCATATTCTTAAAATACATAACCTTGATAAGTCGGCGCTGGGCACGCTCCACTTCGAGAAAACGAGACTTCGCTGCGCCTCCCCAGATAGAAATGCAGTATACCAATATCGACTGAGCTAGTGACATGTAAATCTCATTTAGTAAATTTCTATGTGGAAGTTGCCCCCCAGCCACCTCTCTTGGCACTACATGTCTGAGTGTTTTGAAGATCCATGTTAATTTTCTAACTCTATTTACCACCGACTCAAGATGCAGGTACCAAGACAGTCGCTGGTCCACAACAACCCCTAGATATTTAGTGTGCGACACCTTTAACAGATTTGGACAGCTACATTTCACATCCGACAATACTGTCAAGTCTTCATCGCAATTGTGTAATTTTATAGAAAAATCCTTACTTGGTTGTGAATCATTATATATGCTAAAACATATGAAGTTGGTCTTGGTCGTATTAAGAGTTAGAATATTACTTTGTAACCATTCATTAATATCCTTCAGTCCACGCTCCGCACAAATCCTAGCATCACTCCAAGACTCGCCAGAGAAAACCACTGCGGTATCATCAGCATACGAAACGATTTTAGCTCCATTTATCAGCATACCACAGAGATCATTTATATAAATGAGGAAGAGTGTGGGACCAAGGACACTGCCCTGTGGGACGCCGAATAAGACCTCTGCCTCCTCACTCAAACAATCCCCAAGTTTGACTTGCTGCTTTCTATCGGATAAATAGCTAGTAAATAGGGCAAGTGGAGTTCCTCTAATACCAATTTTCTGTAATTTGTGAACAAGTATGGGGACAGAAACGGTGTCAAATGCCTTCTTTAGATCTAAAAATACAGAGATGCATTTCCTTTTATTTTGCAACTGTTCTATGACAAATGAGCTGAGTTCTGAAATAGCATCTTCCGTAGATCTACTTTGCCGAAATCCAAATTGGTATGGTGATAATATATCAAACTTATCTAGGTAGTTTAAGAGTCTTACATTGAGAAGTTTTTCAATAATTTTGGATATCACAGGCAACACCGAAATAGGCCTGTAGTTACTGATATCGTCCCTGTCCCCACTCTTGTACACCGGTGTAATGATGGCACGTTTCAAAGCTGATGGAAAAACTCCAGTGGCAAAGCAGAGGTTTGCAAGATGCGTGATAGCTGGAGTTACGTCAGTACTGGCCAATTTTAAGAAAGCAGTTGGAATGCCGTCCCAACCCGGAGCACTCTCTGTTTTTAGGTTCATAAGAATGTTATACACCTCTTCATGATTAGTATCGAGCAGGACAAAGCTCTTTAATTGAGTCTGAGACCTGAATACACTATACGGTATGGATGTAACTGGTAAGTTTAACTGATTATGTAGTATATTTTCAGCTAGTTGTTTACCAATGTTTGCAAAGTAATTATTTGAAAAATTGGCTGATTCTGTTGGAGTTGATTTTATGTAAAGCAACTCGGCATTTGTACTATTATTATTATTGGTATATGTGATAGATTTAATATTTTTCCATAATAATTTAGTATTTTTTACACTATTTGTTATTAATTGTCTTTCGTAATCTCTTTTCAATTTTTTTATAATTTTATTACAATAATTCCGATATCTAATATATGAAATCTTTAATATTTCATTAAAAGGTTCACTACGAGCCTTTTTTTGGAGTTGATTGCGGTTCCTTATGCAGCGCAAGATTCCTGGAGTGATCCACGGTTTGATGATACGTAGTTTCCTGGGAGTGGTGCTTCGGGTAGTGTGCAATTTTATTGACTCCGTTAATTTATGAACCAAACCATCAATTACTGCGGTTGGATCATCACAGTATAGTAATTCAGCAATATTGGATTGTTTCAAATATTCTAGTGCCTTGTCAAAGTCGATCTTATTCTTAGTTTTAAGTTTGTTAGGTTTAACTTTTATTTTTGATAGACATAATAGTGTAGTAAAATGATCTGTTATTGTTGTATGGAGAACTGCTATCGTAGCTAACAATTTCGTTCTCTTAATTTTGAGCATAATATGATCCAAACAATGTTTCTCTCGTGTAGGAATATAATGACCTGCCAATATACCATGCGCAGCTAAAGTGTTTAAATAATTTGTTCTATTTCTTTGTTCATGTAAAGGTTCATTTAGTTTGAAATGTATGTTAATATTTATATCACCAGCTAGTATAATGTTTCTATTATTTGATTTTAGGGTATCCATATGAGCGTCTAGCGAATTAACAAAGTTGTCTGTGTTACTGTTTGATGGGGATCGATATATGCATAATACGGTATTATTTAGAATATCTAATTGTAAGCAAGATGCCTGTAATAATTTAATTTCTTTAATATTATGTTTTAGCGTGCTCTTGGAATAAACTACAACTCCGTCATTTTGATTAAGCTGGTACGTAGTAGAATAGGCACAGTAACCAGGTAGTTGCGGGATAGGCTTCTCAGGGGTGAGTCTGCACTCCGTTAGAACAATTACATCAACATCGAGTTTAAGGTCTGATAATGTTAAGTAGTCTTCTACTTTATAATATGCTTTTTTCATAAGACCTGACTTAATAAAAAGTTTGAAATTATTGTGTGTCTATTCCTTAATGACAGTTGTATACGGCTTACTTTGCATATATTATATTACTGGTGCCACTGAAAATCAGCGTCATGGCACTCGATGCCGTGGCATAAGCTGAGTGGCGTCCATTTCAGTGGCATTATTTTATTTTATATATTTTGTTAGTATGTTTCTTTTCTGTACTGTATTTCTTAATGCTCTGAATAAATTTATTTTCTTTCTTTCTTTCTTTCTTTCATATAAACTTTGAAATATAGCGTCGATAGCCGAGTGGTTAAGCTCGTGCTGCCTGTCTAACACTGTGCCTAAGATAGGGCCTAGTGACAAACGGACATCGAAATCTCAGTAATATGGTTTTATTTTTACCCTGTGAGTACGGGACCCTAAAAAAACAAACATAATCAAAAACTCTGTTGTTCTCATTCCGAAATGAATATTTGTACTCGGTTAATCGATTCCAGTATCGAGTATCGTTAGACAAACTATCCAAATAGCTTAGTGGTAGTTGGTTAAGTAAATTAAAGCGTATCCCTTAGGGAGTTGGTAGAGTTGATCCTAAGGGTGTTCAAGGGTTTAGCATCTATCCCATTGTTTGGTTTAATTTGCGGTCTGTTTGCGATAGACACTTCTAATCTGTCTGGATATTATTCTTATCGTCTATCCTCCATTTTTATCACGTTCGGGGAAAAATATAACACTTGAAGTAATCTTTCTTCTGAATATCGGAAGGTGAAGGCAATCTTTCTGAAAAATATAAAAACGAAATAATAGAAGGGACAACTGGCGGTCGTTTTTGTATTTTGCTTCTTTCACTTAAGTTTTCGGGAGGACTTTGCTCTTCTTGTGTTCTTGGGTTGCTCCGCTGCATTCAGTTCGTTACGTTCTATTGTTCTCCGACAAAAAATCGGTCACCGATTATCAAACGTGAGCGGGCAGCCTAAATCATATTCAAGTTGAAGTTAGATTGGTTATAAACTCTTAACCAACAGGATTAAGTGATTATAAAAAGTTACAAACATACATACATACATACATCATCAGCCCATATACGTCCCCAACGCTGGGGCACGGGCCTGCCCTAATCTAGGGTGATATATAAATATAAATATTTCACAACATCACATGAATTGATCTGATCCCGTGGTAAGTAGCTTAAGCACTTGTGTTACGGGTATCAGAATCAACAGTGGATACACAAATATACTTAAATATATTTAATAATACACCCAGACACGGAACAAACAACGATGTTCGTCACACAAATATATGTCCCGAGTGGGAATCGAACCCACGACTCTTGGAACCGTAGGTAATAAACTTGGGTCACTAGCCACTGTTCCACCGAGCCAGTCATACGATAAGCCTTAATCAACCACCCTGGCCAAGTGGGGGTTGGTTGACCACACGACCTAAAAATTTTTTTGAAGGCGTGTACATACAGTCATTCCGAAAGGAGTAGGCAGAGTTCACTTCCTTCTTCTACATCCATTTATCTAATCATGCATGCTCGTTGATTACGCTTACTTTTGATTTGACCTTATAAGAAGTTTAAGCGAATAAATATAGTACCCGATCTAAGTCGCGGTCAAAGCCAGTTCTGTATATAAATAAGTGAATATAGATAGAGCATCAAACCTCAAAAGCAATCCCAGTAAAAGTTAAATCCCCGTCGCCGCTGCTAAGCCAATATAAAACTTGGGATCCGCCGCCCCCGGTGGAGGAAACTTATGTCTATACCTACTTTTAAAATGGATGGTTATCTGTCACACTGGCAAATGGTTAAGCAACGTTTGAAAATAATGTATTTTGTATTATTTATATTTAGTAAAACGAAAAATGAATTTCAGTTTATTTAGAAAAAAATATTAGAAAAATTCAATTGCCTCACCGCGGCCCGGGGACTCGAACACCCGTCCTTCTAGGCATCACGTCCAGACGTTTTTGTATTATATTTTGTAACTTATAAGAAATGGAGAACTTTATATTCGTATAACGGGTCTATACGCGATGAAAAGAGTATCAAACACATAGCTTCTTACTGCCGACGTCTCGTGTAGACCCGTACTTTTTTTTAATATAACGCGTAAATCTAAAATCTGTTTCAATGAAATCGCGTAATAGTTGTACTTTTAAAGTATTAATAAATGTATGCGGTATGCGTTTATTAAGTGATTAATAAACGCATACCGCGGAATATTACGTCTAAAATAATCCCGGAAGCTGTACAAATGACATTTGTGCTAGTTGGGGGGTGGAACTAGAAATTCACAACCGTTGTGGCAGACGAAGACGGGCGGCGCCAGTTCGCTTGCGACCATGATTGGTACAACCCAGTCGAAACGTCGGGCAGTAAGTAGCTATGTAATTTGCTACTCCTAATAACGCGTGTAGACCCATAAAAGACTAATATTTAGTGTAATGGTACGCGAAAGTCTAAAATGCTTTCTTGAAGTTGTTATTTTTGACTGGCTTGGTGGAACAGTGCTTAGAGATCCAGGTTCTAAGAGTCGTGGGTACGTTTCCAACCCGGGACAAATATTTGTGTGACGAACAGTGTTTCTTCCGTATATGAGTTTGTTTGTTAACATATTTGAGTATATTTTGTATATCCACTGTTGATTTTGATATCTGTAACACAAGTGTTTGAGCTACTTACCACTAGATCAGGTCAACGTATGTGATGTGGAATATTTATTTTGCTCATTATTTATTTAAAAGTGTTCATACTCAAGTTATCTAAATCCAATCAAAAACATAAATGTGAAATGAGAGCCAAGTTCAATATTATGATAATTTCCTTGGTTGTTGACTTCAACGACAAAAGAAGTGAGATCTAAATGGGTGCCAAGTTCAATGGTCAACCCTGAAATTTATTTATAAGTAACACTATAACATACCTATCATATCTTCTTATAACATAAGATAATGTATGGTGGTAGCCTATGAAGGTCTGTCTTGGCTAGTTTCTATAAACCTACCAACGTATTATTATGTTCGCTCGCTAGTTTCTACCAATAATCCAAATTTTCGGAAATATAAAATAAAAACCGACAAATACCAAACTAACCAAGACAACTAACTAGACTACTAACTAACTAACTAAAAAAAACTAGCCAAGACAGACCTTCATAGGCTACCACCATACATTATCTTATGTTATAAGAAGATATGATAGGTATGTTATAGTGTTACTTATAAATAAATTTCAGGGTTGACCATTGAACTTGGCACCCATTTAGATCTCACTTCTTTTGTCGTTGAAGTCCAGACCAAGGAAATT
The DNA here is from genome assembly GCA_039566165.1 of Maruca vitrata. Lineage (NCBI taxonomy): Eukaryota > Metazoa > Arthropoda > Insecta > Lepidoptera > Crambidae > Maruca > Maruca vitrata. The sequence goes on along the minus strand of CM076925.1, from coordinate 1,560,453 downwards.
ATCATAATATTGAACTTGGCTCTCATTTCACATTTATGTTTTTGATTGGATATCATTACTTTTTGTAGAAAAGTATATATCATCGTAACGCCGTGGGTCCTTTGAAAAGGACAAATTCAAAACTAAAACTAGACTTTATGAATATAAAACAATTGAATCAGTTACTGTATTTTCCTACGTTTACGGGGTATAACCCTAAGTAATATATATGAAAACCGACTATAAGTACCTACTCTTAATTGTAAATAAGTAAGTACCTAAATATATACTTAGTGATCTGCCTTCCCCGGTATATAGGCGTGATTAGGCACTAATTAGGTATTTATGTTAAGCGTTCATAATAGAACCTAACCTAATTATTAAAAAATTGCCAGTTTTTTATTTATTCCTTTGTATTCATGTTATTACCTATCTGCATACCAAATTTTAACTCTCTAGGTCATTTGGAACTGGGTTAGAATTTTGATCTGTCAGTCAGTCAATGATAAAAATGAGGATTTTTGGTCATTAATATCTAAATAACTGTTTGAGATAAGCTTATGAAATTTAGAACACATATTTATCTCGCAAGTCACAATATATGAGCCAAATTTGATACGTTTATGTGAAATAGTTTTTGATTTATGAGGGGTTCAAAAGTGGTTCCAAATGGTTCGTGTATATTACACACGGTGCGGCTCGCCAGTTCTGTTTCTTGAACTTGGCTTGACACGCGACCGCGTGTCTAGATACTTTTCAAGCTTATATTTCTAACTTGCTAATATAACAGTTTGGTCACGCTCCATACAATGTGAAACTAACATTTAACCAAACCTAATATAAGGCTTCAAATTAAATTTAAAGTCATTTACTAATACGTTCCCAATTTTAAATTGCGTGGTTTTAGACGTAACCCTACACGCATAGTAACTGATATATCTTCTATTTTACACGGTCTTTAGTCTAAGCAATTTGAGATAATGGGGGGTCGTTAGATTCGACTTAATTGATGAGGCACACAGTTTAAGCAAGATGTGTTGAATCGAAAAGGATTTGTGGCTGTATAATTGACTAATTTAATTAATTAGTAATTAGTTGTAAATATAACCAATATTGGCTGTTGTAGTCACAAATCGTGGTTACTAAATTATATTTAGACGTTGCTATTTAAAACGTTGATGTTAATACTATGAAAATATTAAAAAAAAAATCCGTGAACGTCCACAAAGAAGGTTTTACATGCAGAAACTGGTAACATAAAATGGAATGCCGAACTCCTTAATAGTTTAAGTAGACGTTAAAGTTTTAATAAACATTTTCAGTCTCGCGTAAGGCTTTTTATAACCAGTACAATAGAAAAAAAAACATAATGAAAACCCACTTTTCAAATGTCTGATTGATAACTAGTAAATCAAATTATTAAAATGATTGACTTTGACATAAAAAAAGGTAGAGTTTGCTCACATTACCTAATTCGTTCAGATCAAAAACGCTTTATCGTGCAAATTCTTTTGATGCTTCTCTTGAAGATCCAAGATTAATTTGGCGACAAAAATACTTAGTTCAAGCATGCGTCTAGTAACTCCTGAAGACTTCTCAAACAGAGAGAAAACAATGGCCCTTCAGAAGTAAAGGGCTCTTGCAAGTTCAGACAGGGAGCGATAGCACGGATAGTTTGCTCTCCCGCTTACTCCTGCGATAGCGGGGAAACATGGTTTTTGCTTGACACGCACCGGTTAGCTTAGACACATCGCATTAAATGGATCTTAGTATTGTTTACTAGAATTAGTCTTTATGGGTCTGCCCGCGATATTAGGAGTAGCAAATTACATAGCAACTTACTGCCCGACGTTTCGACTGGGTTACACCAATCGTGGTCGAGCGTGGCGAGCGAACTGGCGCCGCCCGTCTTCGTCTGCCACAGCGGTTGTGAATTTCTTGATCTACCCCCGAACCAGCACTAATGTAATTTGTACAACTACCCACATTTGTCCGACACACAACATGCTACTCTTACTATCTAAACTATAATATTACTATGTAATTTGGTACTCCTAATATCGCGTGTAGACCCATAAAGACTAATTCTAGTATAATGGAACGCGATCTTACATAGTATTCTTTGTATAAAGGACTCGTGTTAGTGATTCCACCTATACGTATGAAGTGGATGTTTGTATTAAAAATAAAGTTAAATATCTGGGACATTTCCACACACGGTCATCTGACTCCAAACTAAGCAGAGCTTGTACATGGGCGTCAGAGACTATCCTTCCTTACTAATATTATAAAGGTGAAAGTTTGTATGTATGGATGTATGTATGTTTGTTACTCTTTCACGCTCAAACGACTAAACCGATTTTCATGAAATTTGGTATGATGGTAGCTGGCACTCTGGAATAACATATAGGCTACTTTTTTTTTTTAATTCAACCCCAATGTGGTTCATTGGGGGGGTGAAAATGAGAAGGGAGAACTTTTACGTGTTTATAGATTTTTATAAAACTTGGTATGGAGATAGATGGCTCTCCGGAGAGACACTAGCGATACTTTTTTTTTTTCTTCAAATTCGACCCCCATGGTAGTTATTGGGGGAGGGGGGGGTTATTGGGGGAGGGGGGGTGAAACGTAGTATGGGAGAACTTATAAGTGTTTATGGATTTTTATAGGTATGAAGGTAGCTGGCACTCTGGAATAACATATAGGCTACTTTTTTTTTTTTATTTCAACCCCCATAGGCTTCATTTGGGTGAAAATTAGTATGGAAAAACTTTTACGTGTTTATAGATTTTCATAAAACTTGGTATGGAGGTAGCTGGCACACTGGAGAAACACCAGCACCACTTTTTTTTTTTTTTTCAAAATTCGACCTGGGTGGGGGGGACGTACTATGGGAGAACGTTGACGGAACTTTCACTAATAAATAACAAATTTTACAAGGAATGTAGGCTGTTTTAATACAACATTGCCACTAAAACCCATTAAAACGCGGACAAAGTCGCGGGCGGCCGCTAGTACATACATATATATTTTTGAATACATACTTAAATACATAATCACACCCAGACACGGAACAAACACCGATGTTCCGTTCCGTCGTATTGATTCGATGCACCGTCGAAGATAGATAGAAACGTACATTAGAATCTGATCAAAACAATAGTAACAACTAGTAGTGAATAAAAACAAAACGTCAAACTTGTAACATACTACATTACTAAGTTAGATTACAAAGATGTGCTGTAGTACCTACGTAGTTAAGTAGATAAGTGTTGTCAAATAATTATTTCTGCTGACTTTGGTTAACCTTAATTCTCTCAAACATATTGAAATTAATATTGTCTCGCAGAAGTATACAGACAAACAATGGACGGTGTCTTATATTTTCAAAATATAAGCTGTTTGTCTATAGTGTCAATATCTTAACACCGAGGGTTTACCTCGCAAGAGTGATATCTTGGGTAAAATCAAATATTTAATAGGATACATTTTAGTAACAAAGTAAAGTAAAACATTTGAATTATGCTACACAAGAGCCACTAAGTGCAAACTGATACGCGATATCTCTCATTCAAAGGCGAAGAGTAATATTTAAGATGCAAACATTAAACTAATACCACTGCCGACTTCCGTAGTCCATCGTAGCGTGGCTGTGCCGTAGCGCCGTAGCCGTAGTCTCTCGTAGCATCTATTTGACTGCAGCGTAGCATTAGGGTCGGGTTATACAATCGTATTTATGAGTTTAAGTTTTAACCATAAAAGGATAAAGGAGAACACCCGATTCCATACAAACTTGGGCCCAACGTTACAAAGCTGAAAGTTGGCCATCAGACAAAGCATATAAAACTTTTCCATGAGACGAATTTTCATGTTGATCCGCAATGGCCAAATCACTAAAAATACAGTGAATATTTTTGAGGTTATCTGTTTTTCTATTATGAAAGAAAGCTTGTAGGGTGTTTATTTTTTAAGTTTTGCATTAAAGATTGTATACAAGCTATCCAACAGTACAGATAAAGTGGTAAAATGGTATCAAGACATAGGCTATACATCATCCATATTATTATTACACAACACAACATTTTGTGATTTGTAATTCTGAATAGTAATAGAAAGTTTTCATGTTTGGAAAGGCGTAGTCACACGTTCCATACACAAGTACCTACCTACCGTAGCACTTTGACAACGTGTGACTGCGGTTTTCCAAACATGAAAACCTATCTCTACATAGTAAATATTGCATACTTCAAAATAGTATTGTATGACATTATTGTCAATTTTCAACATAAGCATTTTGGTAGAGTCTACTGTGTCCATTTACTTGGAACTACATAAGCAACTTTGTTCAGTTCAGTGTTCTAAAAGTCTTGTTTTATACTTTTTCAGCGTCGTTTTTTGTCGTAGTTGGGTTTTGCTGATCGTATCCAGGTCTTGTTCAATATTTTGTGATATCGTCGGCCCAGCGCATAGGTGGTTTCCCAACGTTTCTCCGTCCGAGTCTAGGTCTCCATTCGGGAATTCTGCGTGCCCATCTGCCATCCTCTCTTCTGCACATATGTCCGGCCCATCTCCACTTCAACTTCGTCACAATCGATGTAATGTCCGTGACTCCGGTACGTCTCCGAATGATAGTATTTCGGATACGATCTAAATAAAATTATGATAAATAATAAAACATTTTAATTATTAATCAACATCAATCAAATCGATCAATGTCATAAGTAGATTCTGTTTACTATACTCTATGGATAGATTTCTGTATCACGTTTGCGAAGATAGCTACGTTATTAATAAATAATACAAATGAACGTTTACAAAACCAGTAACATAAGGAAAATAAAAAAAAATCTGCTTTTTTCTCTGTTGGCCATTGCTGTTTTGGCTAAGATTTCTATAAGTTAACTTACAAAAATAGACCGATTTTTTGATATATAATTTAATACTGTAACGTTGGGCCCAAAATGGTGGTTCTCCTTTATAAAAGCAATATAATTAAGCTCTGGTTTATTAAGTTAACAAAAACCTTTGTTGCTACTTACCCATTACATTACTCTCGAGACAGTCTATAGGATCGATTTATTTAATAGTATTATTTTGCAAAATACTTATGAATATAATTGGTATAGTATGTATTATGCAGAGTACGTTTTTTTTGCCATCGCCCGTCATGCATTTTTTTATATAAGTACACCGTGAAATTTGAGTGGTTGTTTTCCCGCAGCAAAATGATTCTACTTTAGTACTGTAGCACAATAGATTTGTGCAGTTATTTTTTATTAAAATCAATAAATGCCGGTTTTACGAAAGGTATAACCGAAACTTTAAAATACGTTCGAACCCTTTATTACTTAAGCCGTAGAGCTTCTTTAGCTTTAATGTCACATCTTAAAAAACAACGATAGCTCTTATCGTTTTCGAGTTGGAAATTTCACGGTGTCTCTCAAGACGACCTCACTCCACCTGATAATATAGTACAGTCTGTGGGGACATATAAAAGCCTCTGGTCTGCAAAAGGTGGAGTAGAAAATGTTTTGGCGTTATATTGCTTACGTATGGCAGTTTAATAGAAATCCAAGTTTTCGACCTCGGGGGGCGCATGCGCGAGCCACCATCTTGAATTAAAGGTGCCGAAATTCGTTTTTTTCTAAATAACGTCTAAACAGTTAACTGTATGACTAAAGTGTCTATGAAAAGCATAAAGAAGACAAAATTACTTACATTTTCTTCATACATATTTATTCTGTAAGTCTTATAGGTAAAAGTTTACAAGCGATGGAAAAAAAACGAAATTTGTTGATCGTCGATATAGCGATTTCTTTGGCTGCAACATTTAAAAATGTTTATATATCGTTGGTGAAGACGTAGATCTTCTGGTTTTGATGACAGCACTATCGCCACCCCAAAGCAACATCTACCTGCTAAAACCCGGTAGAGGCAAAACAGCTGAAAGATTATCTTCGTAGATGTCAATGATATCATTAATTCGAGTGTTTTTTTCAACAAGGGAACAAAATTTCATTTTCCCTTGATTGAAGAGGGCTGATGTGGTATCGCAGCCACTAAACGCGTGTAGAAAAAGAATGTTGTTAATAGCTTCCTTGTATTTAAAACTATTAGTGGAGTATAGTCTTTCAGATGTTTTGCCTCTACCGGGTTTTAGCAGGTAGATGTTGCTTTGGGGTGGTGATAGTGCTGTCATCAAAACCAGAAGATCTACGTCTTCACCAACGATATAAACATTTTTAACTCGGCAGTAGGCGCTACCGGGTAAAAAATACCACATAGTGCATAAATTCGTGAATATTTATTTTTGTGCTTAATTTTCGGTCGCGCCGCTTTAGGTACCTTTCGAGAAACGTACGACAATCCGCTAATAGCAATTTGCAGCCAGTGTGCACGCAGCATTTAGCCACCACAGATTTATAAAGTACGAATGGGTATTTTTTACCCGGTAGCGACTGTTTACGTCCTGTAATTTTTATGAGACAACATTTTATTTTTAGTTGTTTAAGACTTTCTAGATGCTCTATATACCTCTTAATAAAGAACAAACAGAAGAGTGCCTATCGTTAGAAAACAGTGAAGAAGGATTGAGGATTATAGTAAACATGAAACTAATTCAGAACAAGAAAGAGAATATGTACGGTCCTCCTCAGCTATGTCGACCTCTAGTGATGATGGTATATTACCTCCGCTTTGTATGAACATACAATATCGTCAGTATCTTGATGACGTGCCCTTGCTTTATGTAAAACGTCAAGAAATGCGTATGTCATAGTAAAATCAAAAAAAGAAAATCGTGGTGATGTTGTGCCACCAAAAAAATATCTTGAAAGAGCTGGCCGGGTCACTTGTTATGCCACACATAAGGACCAGATCTTAGTAGATCTGGTCTACAGGTACTAAAGATAAAATAATGTATTTACTTGGTGGCAATAATCAAGAAAATAAGAAACTAATCGTCGTCCTACTCATCAGAAAGAGCCCTGCCCTGCCCAGCCGCGAACGCAACTCTCTTCATCACGATGTCCTTGGAAAAAGGACAGACAAAATAAAACTGGTGACAATAAATTCCATAAAAAGATATGTAGAGAACATACTGTTTCTATTTGCGAAAAATATTCCGAAAATGTATAGATTTATAGAACAATATCAACATATATTATAAGGACTGTGATTATTTTAAGGTTAAACTTTGAGTGATCTTTATCCAAAAAAAAGCCAAATTGATGCATGCTGCAATTATTATTATGAGTAAGGCTACCTCATGTTGATTAGATTTTGATCTCGTTTTTATTATGTTTTGTATGTTTAGAGTCTAATTTTTGTGTTTTTTCAAGTCATATGTGAAAAACATTAGAATTTACTCTGTGGATTTCATTAAAATAATTTTTATATTATATTAAGAGATAAATACTTCATTCTCACATTTTTTCGTTAAAATATTATTAAAGTATTACTCAAAACTATTTTTTTTGTAAAATACTCATAAAAAACCCAATTTTTTACAATAACAGTAATGTGGTATTTTTTACCCGGTAGCGACAGTCCGTGTTGCATTATGGGGCGCGCCTACTGCCGAGTTAAATGTTGCAGCCAAAGAAATCGCTGTATCGATGATCAACAAATTTCGTTGTTTTTCCATCGCTTGTAAACTTTTACCTATAAGACTTACAGAATAAATATGTATGAAGGAAATGTAAGTAACTTTGTCTTCTTTATGCTTTTCATAGACACTTTAGTCATACAGTTAACTGTTTAGACGTTATTTAGAAAAAAACGAATTTCGACACCTTTAATTCAACATGGCGGCTCGCGCATGCGCCCCCCGAGGTCGAAAACTTGGATTCTAATTAGGCAGCCATACCCAAGCAATAGGATGCTTAAACCTTTTCTACTCCACCTTTTGCAGAGCAAAAATACCTGCGGACTGGATTAATAAGCGGTCATGAGGTCGTGAGATCCACATATGGGGTGATTTTGTTTATTCTGCTATAGATTTTAAAACATTTTTTTATTTGTACCTTCAAAAACGTTTGGTGTATCCCAAGACTTATGTACTATCTTGAGATATGAACTTTGCCTTCATATCTCATAAACTTTACAAGTAACTCACTACTTCTCGGCTCTCTAGTTATTGCGGTATGTGACTTAACTCTCCATTTATGTGTTATATCATGTTTCCGCTTATTTCGTTTCAAAGTCACTAGAACAAGAGATAAGTTGAAGTTATGTAGTTGGCAGAGTAAAGCGTACATTCTAAGAAATTTATACTTGAATATTTTAATCTGGGTTCGTACTACAGTTTTCAATATTACAACTGCAAAAAAATATTTTTGCTACTATATTGGTTGTCATTTAGTTTTGGTTTAATTGGCTGAAAGAAGACTGCACAAAACATTTTTATATCGACTCTACATTGTATGATAAACATTTATTTATATTTTGCTGGATAATTTGTAAATTTATATTTGAAAAAACATAATATAATTTTCTATTCCGGATAATTAGTGTCACAATCCTGTATTTTAAAGATACTCCAAGCGTTAATTTTTTTATTTTTATATATTGCAACTAAGCTCCAAGTCAACATAAAAGTAATGATATAAATGAACCGAGTATTGAACCCCAATTAACTCCCAAAAGCGCCAATATATGTATATATAAATCCCGTAGTACCCACGCTATTTAAGCGGCTGACCTTTTCGGTGGTCTAGCACTGGCTATAAAAGTAACCAGGTCAACAGCAAGGCCTAATTTATATCTAGGGTACGCGATAGTACATTTAACTTTTGACGGGAAAAAAGATGGCTCGGAAACATTAAAAATGAGGTATTTCTAAATATGCCGTTTTAGTTTTGTAAGTATTTCTAGATTTCGAATATGATGGGTCGTTTTTGCGTATGAAACCCCGCCTGAACGGGGACCCCGTTTTTAAAGTTACATTAGAGCTTTGAATAGCATTAAAACAACAAATAGAAAAAAATCTGTTATTAGTTAACTACATAATATATCGGTTTTAATGAAGATTTTTTGTATCGGTGAACGAATTCAATAAGCATGGGTCATTGTGTACTGAAATACTAAATATGAGGTTTCACATACATAAAACCAGTTCTTTGTGCCATAATACACCGCTATAATAATATCCAAAAACTTAAATTACAATAACCTAGACAACCTTGGCCAAACAAAAAAAGATTTTACATTCTGCTTTTCTTAAAAAATATTTTAAAATGTACAAAACTAATTTTAGGTAGGCACTCCATTTTTATACGACTTTAAAAGTAGTATAAGTCCATTTCTTCAAGTGCACAAAGACACAAAACTGAAAGTACACACCATTCTAAACTTTACCCATAAGAAACAATGTTGTAAATAAATTACCACTTCAACATTTAAGCCTATACAAACTCGTTCTGGCGACGAAGACACAAAAAATCTTTGCTATTAAACTTTCCGACGAGTTTCGGAGTGACAATTGTTTACACTGTATTTTCTGAGTAAATACCCTTTGTTCGCTAATATTTTTAGCCCAAGTTTGGAACAAAGTTTCGACGGTAGAACAATGGAGTTAAAATTGATGATGGTTTTAGAACAACGGTGGAATTTTGAAACATTCTATGCGCCTTGCGCTAACGAAGTTTAGATTACTTCACTAGTCATTTGTTTTAAAACTATGCTGACAAATGGGGATATTTTTTTTGTTTCAAATATTAAGATTTAGGCTAATCACGTAAAGCAGTAAACTAAACATTTATTTTATCCTTACTAATATTATAAATGCGAAAGTAACTCTCTCTGTCTGTCTATCTAGAGGAAGATCCCAGAGCCGCCAGACATCACTTATTTTCTAATGGACAAAATATATACGATTGAGTAGTGTTGGGGTGTACTATCATCATATGACTAGTTGCTACCTTGACCAGACGGCCATTTTTCAGATATCATCCAATCAAGGTACATAGAAACACTGCTCACCTCACTTAAATTCTGATGGCTGATTTTAATATATATTTCACACAATATCATTAAAAATCAGGATTCATTACTCCCAGACACATGCGGTCGGCGGTTTTACCTTACAGACGCTTTAAAGCTATGAAAAAAAATTTACTTTTACTTAATTTTACTTAGTTTCTGATGCTTGATTTTTATATATGTTATTCAAACAACTATTTTTAAACGTTTTGCAAACGGACAGACCGATCCAAGGGGCCAAACATTCACCAGACCCAACTGTTTTAGATTTTTTTTTTAAATTGAATTTAGTTAAGTTTTTCTAATAAAATAGTTTGTAAGGTACAATTCTATAATTATTGCGGTCAGATGAGCACTTTTTAGTTGTTTGAATAACATATATAAAAACCAAGCTTCAGAAAATAAGTAAAAGTAAATTTTTTTTCATAGCTTTAAAGCGTCTGTAAGGTGAAACCGCCGACCGCATGTGTCTGGGAGTAATGAATCCTGATTTTTAATGATATTGTGTGAAATATATGTTAAAATCAGCCATCAGAATTTAAGTGAGGTGAGCAGTGTTTCTATGTACTATCGGAGTATTTGGCGGTCGACCACCTATAAGGTGAAAATCGCTTGGCGCTTATACGTCTGTCAAAGCAAGCCCCGCCAAAATTGTGGTCCGAGAGCCTGCAAAAATTTTTCGGTAGGTATATGAGGCAAGCTGAAAACTTGTCCTATACCTTTAATATTATAACTCAACACAAAACCGCAGACCTGGCTGAGTACCGGGGCTAAACCAAACCCCCAATTTTTCTTATTTTAAAATATATTTTATAATCCAAAAAAATATACTTTGTCAGTTCACCTGACAGGTAGAAGTTCCATCGAAATAATTTGTCTTACAACGTGCGTCTTATTTTTTAGTTATAAATAAAAAGATGAAAAATATTTTTGGGGGTTTGCTTTAGCCCCGCTACTCACCAGCCAGGTCTGCAGTGTCGTGCTGGGATATAATAGGAGAGCTTCAGGATAAGTTTTCAGCTTGCCTCAAATACCTACCAAAAAATTCTTGCTAGCTCTCCTACTATTGGAACGGTTTTGCTTGGATTTTGACAGATTTTCTTTAAGTGCTCTTCTATTGGCCAGTGGGCGGGGCTATTGGCGTTTAAAGAAATCTATTTGAAAAGTGTACTACCGCCAGCGTTGCCGGTAGTACCTTGATTGGTTGATATCTGAAAAATGGCCGTCTGGTCAAGGTAGCAACTAGTCATATGATGATAGTACACCCCAACACTACTCAATCGTATATATTTTGTCCATTAGAAAATAAGTGATGTCTGGCAGCTCTGGGATCTTGGACCAATCTGTCTGTTACGCTTTCACGCATAGAGTACAGAACCGATTTAAACGAAATTCGGTACAGATATAATACAGAGCCTAGAAAAGATTATAGGCTACTTTTTAACCGACTGCGCCATAAAGAAGTAATGTTTTACCCGTTAAACGTCTAAACGCGGACGAAGTCGCGGGCGGAAAGCTAGTAATTAAATAAAACACAATTTCTTGTTTGAAAAACCACACATAAAAGTATTTGTACAAAAATGATCTGAATTTACTTTAATTTTAAAAAGAATTTAAAATCAGTGTAATATTATAGCTTTTCACATGAAACTACTTTAAAAAATATCATTGATTCTAAAAAAAATGATACAAACGAAATACTATACTATGTTAGTAATATTATTCTGAGAATAACACTCAGCACAAATATCTATACTACTAAATAATAATCTATACAACTAAATTATATTGAAGTATGCTTTTGTAATATGAAAATAAAGACTTTTTAGTATGGGTATATATCTATATCGGGTACCAATAACAAAAACACAATTTAAAACATTTCTGTCTGTCTGTTTGTTCCTCCTAATCTCCAAAACGGATGGATCAATTTTGACGGGACTTCAACTAATACGTAGCAAATTTTACAAGGTACGTTATAAGTTATTTTAATTTCCACTTTTCCACGCGGACGAAGTCGTAGGCTAGCTAGCAATATAATTTCCCAATGGTAGCCATGGTATCAATCCATCAGCAAATCATGATACCAATTAACGCTAAATGACAGACCGCTTGATGTCATGATCCGGAATCGAGTCCAGTAGCGCTACCATGAGTTTAAAAGTGACAGACTCGATTTCGCCTATGTAAATTATGTCTATGAAAAACTTGTACATCGCACCTAGCGGTTACGCTAAGAACTAAAATCGGTAATATGAAACTTATGGTATACCATGAGTTGGCTATCGAAAACTTACGTACGTTAAAAACCTATCGAGTTGTTTTTTCATACGACCGATTTTAGTTCTTAGCGTAACCACCAGAGGCGCTGTACAAGTTTTTCATAGACAAATTTACGTAGGCGATATCGAGTCCGTAACTTTTAAACTCATGGTAGCGCTACTGGCTTGTCACGTCAACACTTTTGCGGGAAATAGACATATCGGTAAGGTGAATTTTATTTTTGTGCAATTTTCACGGAAGAGTATTTTCACAATTTTTTGTAGCATTTTTAGGGGGTTATCGTAAGACCAAAGATTACAAACGTAATTTCTTTCATATTTGTAATGTTAGGTAGGGATTTTATATAAAACGTATGTTAATGCTCTAAATATTAGTCTTTATGGGTCTGCACGCGTTATTAGGAGTAGAAAATTACATAGCTACCTATCCGACGTTTCGACTGAGTTACACCAGTCGTGGTAAAATCTTACATAATCTTAATGCTCTTTGACAGCGCTCTCGTGGAAATGTTTTTTAAATAATTATGTTAAGCGTCGATGGCCGAGTGGTTAAGGTCGTTGCTTGCCATGCGAGAGGTCGCCAGTTCAAACCCCGCCAGGTACCAATGTGTTTTTCAAATTTGAAATTCATATGTACCATCCATTACCATTCATATATACCATTCGACGCTTTAACGGTGAAGGAAAACATCGTGAGGAAACCTGCACACCTAAGAAGAAATTCTAAGGTTGTGTAGTCGACCAACCCGCACTTGGCCAGCGTGGTCGACTAAGGCCTTATCGCCCTAGTTTAGGGTAGGCCCGTGCCCCAGCAGTGGGGACGTATATGGGCTGATGATGATGATGATGTTAAACATCTTATGCATGCATCATACATAAAATTGTTTTTTTTTTTATTGTTGAGTGTTCGTGTGTGCTCTCTTACTCTCACTCTCTTCTCACATCTTCGCTCTTTTACGATGTCTCTCTTTGAATACTTTCATAATTGTTATGTAAGATTTTAGACTTTCGTGTTCCATTACCAATCGTGGTCGCGAGCGAACTACAGCTGTTCGCCAGTCGAAAAGTCGGGCAGTAAGTAGCTATGTAATTTGCTACTCCTAATATCGCGTGTAGACCCATAAAGACTATTTTTAGTTTCATAATTGTTGATTATAAAACGTATCACATAAAACAAAGACACAAAGAAGTATTATATTTGGTGGGACCCAACACTAGTATATGTATTCGGATATATAGATACCGGTATATATAGTCTCATAGCGTTCGTGTTGCCGCACGATAAAGTTTTACACTTCATTGGTTTTAGGTCGATCTTTTTTATCCTACACATGAAGTTTAGTTTTTTATCGAAAACAAGGTTTTAATTCTGTTTATGACCTTATTAATAAAGTTCACTACCGCTATAATGTATATTTATATGTTTATGTTATATATATGCAAATATTGATATCGGGGCGTAGCTAAATTGGTAACTTAATATTAAAATAATATTATTTCTGTCAATAGATTGAATTAATGGCTCGTTGGGACAGTGGCTAGTGACCTCACTACCTAAGGTTCCATGAGTCGTGGGTTCGATTCCCAACCGGAACCAATATGTGTTTATTCCATGTCTGGGTGTGTTATCATTCTGATATCTATAACACACGTGCTTAAGCTGACTACCACGGGATCAGATCAATGTAAGTTACATTAATAAGGCTTATTTATAAAGTGACGAAAAAGAAATTTAAATTATAACTTGGTAATGTTTCTTTGATTGATACAACGAAAAATGCGTATAAAACAAGTAGTTGCATTTGTTACCTTTAATGTTCTCTGAAAACAATATTATTTATATTATATACTTCAGATTTAGTTAACTGAACGTAATCCACTTAATATTATGTAGTTTCAGTATAATGTTTGGAGTTTCAATTTTCTTTACATTTATTTTAGTTCTAATTATGTTTGTAGTTTCTGTATTGTGTTATTTTACTATTGATTTTCTTTTAACTTCCGATATTGTATGTGTGTCCCTTGATACAAATAAACAATTATTCTATTATTCTAAATATTAGATCATCGATCCACAAAAATAATATCCTTAAAAGTGTACATAATTTAAAATAAATATTTTTATTTTCAAATAAATATTATCCAAAACCTACACTAACAAGATCTCGACTTGAGTTCTATCTGAGCATCAGATATTCAGCCGAAACAACCAATTAGGCAAAGCCGACCTTACCATTTTCAGACTTTTTATACATGAAATGTTTTTGTGAAACACGTATAAAAATATTTATTACTAGCGACCGCCTGCGACTTTGTCTGCGTATTAATGGGTTTTGGTAGCAATGATGTATTAAAATAGCCAGCTACCTCCATACCACGTTTTATAAAAATCTATATACGTAAAAAATATCCCATACTAATTTTCACCCCTCCCAATGAACCACATGCGGTTTGAATAAAAAAAAGTAGCCTATATGTTATTCCAGAGTGCCAGCTACCATCATACCAAAATTCATGAAAATCGGTTCAGAAATTTGAGCGTGAAAGAGTAACAAACATCCATACATCCATACTTTCAAACTTTCACGTTTATAATATTAGTAAGGATTATTATCTCTTGTTACGATAAGTAGAATTACATGGCTCTTATTTATAATAAGAGCTTTAATATTAATATGTTTGAATATGAGATATGACTTTTGTCATCAAATTTGTATTGATAATTTTTTGATTGGTTTACTTTGCAATTTTGCAGTCCTTTTTTTAAAAAGATTAATATTATATTGAATGGTTTCGTCTTTACTTAAGCAGTAGAAAGTACTTTCTTGCTTTATTTCATGATTTTATGAAAAAATGTAGAATGTTTAATTTAAATAACATATTTAAATCATTTTCACAAAATGTTCTTTCAATTATATAAATATGCTGTTAGAAAATATTCAAACTACCTTCTTGTAACAACATAAAATGTAAAATGCATTTGCAAATTTAATTTACAAAGGCTTAAGACCAGTGCATACATAATCGGAACGACATGTGCAACGGTGACTCAAGATGCAGAAAGCCTGCACCAGACCATGCGCGAATAATGTACCCTTTGAAATTTGAACCTGGCTTCGTAATACGAAGTAAATATTTAACCCTTTGTTAAAAGCTACAACTTACAAATTGGCATCGCATTTTGCCTTGGAAAGTTCAGTAGCAACTGTTTTGTACTCATTTTCTTAGCAAAAAGTCTAAAGTGTTAAGGTTTTTGTTCGTCATGAGTTACTATTGATAATTCAATTAATGATAGGGACAGAAATACACATTTATTGATCAATCTATTTTAAGTGTGTAGTGTCTGATGAAACAGACAGACAGACGGACAACAAAGTGATCCTATAAGGGTTCCGTTTTTTCCTTTTGAGGAACGGAACCCTTTCCTCAACCCGGAAAAAAATGACATAAAAAATAATTCGGAAAAATAAAAATAAGTTTACATAATTTTGTAACAGATAAGATACGAAACAGTAACATACCACTATGACATACAGAAGCCACATACTTAAAACACACAAATGTAAAAGAAGGTCCTAACACAGCACTTGCTACCAATAGACTAACGAGGCAGTCACAAATACTATATGCCTGAGGCGCCAACCAATACTCAACAGAGTCAGTTAATAAGTCTTCAATATTATTCCAGTTCTTCGCTCGAAGTTGCAATAATACAGAAGTTTGACACTATCGAGGTAACAACGTGAAATTGCTGTTGCAGAAGTTAGGAATTGCATTTTGAGCACCGAAAGGAGTCGTGAGTAGTCTAGGGGCTATGGTTGATTTTGTTAGAATATTTTTACATAACAATTTAATAAAATGATAATGTGGTTAAGTTCTGGACCAATTTAATCTTAAATACTAGCCATTGACACAAAAAATGCAGAAGAAGCACCATCCATTTGTTTACATACATTCATCCATATTCTAAGGAAAAAATTACATTGTCATCTCAGTTCGTACTACTTTGGTAATTATTTCATCTTCTTACTTGAGTGACATTAAGTATTTTGTCTTGAAGGTAATTGACTTGTTTTTAATAAACACGTTTTGTAATGCGTTCATATTGAGATTCATTAGAATGATAGGGCTTGTTAATGATAAGCTGAACGAAACGTCAAATAAGTTTTGCAAAGTAGCAAAACAGTAAAACACATCGCGTTTCTATGATAAAAAAATACTTATGTAAGATTACTTAGTAACATTAAAAAAAACGAGTAAGGAGCATCCTCCTGATGTTTACAGTCGATTTCAATGGTAAATAAATCCTAACAATCTAGAGCCGGACAGTAAAACAAAGCTTTCTGAAACCAAAACAAAAAAAAAAGACGGCACTCGGGCACTGCCGTGATATAGCTATTGCATAGCATCGTCCGATTTCGGAGCAGTTCGTCTCGATTCGTGCGAGTTTCGTAGAGTCGTACAATACGTCTAACCGCACGCACACAAACACCGTGCCGAAGTCTACCGAACTGAAACGACGTTAGACGATTGTGAGGTTTTTTTCGTTACGGAATTTCTTGGTTCGGTCGCCGCGCTCAAAGCCCTCGATAAAATCTATGCAATAGCTTAAAAAAATTATAAGTCATTTGAAATTATTTAAAGATTCGAAGCCTAGCTCTTAGTCTAAACGTTTCCTCGTCACCTCCAGAAAAATATCTCCTGCGTCCAAATTGCTACATCGTACGACGCGACAATGACTGTGTCAGATGTGAGGTATCGACTCAGGTGGCTAAGAATGCATGCAGACGTAAGGAACGTGTAATATTGCATTTTGAAGCGTGAGTAATAGCTCTTGCACTTTGCATTTGAACATGGATGCTGGCATTGGCCATGGTGAACTTCGAAACACGTGCTTGTAACTACTTGCGGGAAATTCCTACATATGGTAAGCATATTATTAGTTTGACTGGCTCGGTGGAACAATGGTTAGTGACCAAGGCTCACTACGTACGGTTCCAAGAGTCGTGGTTCGATTCCCACCTGGGACAAATATTTGTGTGACGAAAATCGCTCTTCTTCCTGGTCTGGGTGTGTTATTAAAGATGTTTAAGTATATTTGTGTATCTGTTACGGCTAATACCCGAAGTGCGGCTACACCTAGGTTTAGCCGGCTAGAACTAGGTGTAGCCACTTACTCTTGGCTAAACCTAGGTGTAGCCGATTGTTTTCGGATAAAACTAGGTCTAGCCTTCATCATGCCGGCTACAACTAGGTCCAGCCATTCCCTGTTGGATAAAACTAGGTCTATCCGATACCATGTCGGCTAATACTAGGTTCAGAGAATCCATGTTGGATAAAACTTAGATGCGTGTCCCGCCACGCCTTTCGTCCTTCCCCGCGTCACACTCAGGACTCACAGCATCTGCAGCAGCAGCGCGGGGTGGAGGGCGTAGCGAGACACGCGCCTCTGCAGGTTGTGAGCGCCAAGTGCTGCTGATCTACTGCAGGTCTACTAGCGAGTGTGACTCATAGCGTCTGTACATAGTTGTAACTTCCTCGTTGGTCTATTGGTAGCAAGCGCTGCGTAAGGACCGAGAGGTCCCCGGTTCGAGTCCGGGGTCGGTCAAAATTTGTGTGAGTTTTTCTGTAATGAAATTAGTGCCTCGGAAAGCACGTTAAGCCGGTGGTCCTGCGCCCAATCTCTCATCGGTCATGTCGGATTGCCGACTCACCGAATTATGAGAGTAAGGGAAAAGAGAGTGCACTTGTTTTTGCGCGCACACTTGTGCACTATAATATGTCCTGCGCACTTGGCTGATCTAAATTGAGATCGGCTGCCATGGCTGAAATCGGTCGGACGCCTTATCTTACATAGTTATAGCCAGCATGCTATCGGCAGAGCTTTTATAGATATAACAAAAACATTCATTAATTAGAAAACATGCAACTACAAAACCAAATGTGGCAACATAAAGTGCCTCTGCAAAGCTGTTGGTATTATGTGCAACTCAAAATGTCACTCAAGTATAGATTGTTCTAAATAGTTTATGTTACTTTATAAACCTGTGATTTATAATTATAATAATATTCTTTAAAATTATAGTATGCAACTATTGTCTGTTGTTAAAAAAAAATTCCTGATTGTTCCTATTGTACTTAACAATTTACTCCTAACAATATGTGTTATTTATTACAATTTGATTTAAAACAATGAAAAACTACCTTGGTTTCTAATTATTGGATGTTTTTGTAATATCTAAAAAAGCTCTGCCGAAAGCATGCCGGCTATAACTAAGTATGTAAGATAAGGCGTCCGACCGATTTCAGCCATGGCAGCCGATCTCAATCAAGATCAGCCACTTGGCTGCGTAGGTCATTTATAGTGCACAAGTGTGCGCGCAAACACAAGTGCACTCTCTTTTCCCCTACTCTCATAATTTAGTGAGTCGGCAATCCGACATGACCGATGAGAGATCAGGTGCAGGACCACCGGCTTAACATGCTTTCCGAGGCACGGGCGTTCAACCGCCAACTTCCTAACTCCGGGCTGAGTAATTTAATTACAGAAAAACTTACACAAATTTTCACCGACCGCAGATTCGAACCGGGGACCTCTCGGTCCTTACGCAGCGCTTGCTACCAAAAGACCAACGAGGTAGTTTAACTATGTACAGACGCTATGAGTCACACTCGCTAGTAGACCTGCAGTAGATCAGCAGCACTTGGCGCTCACAACCTGCAGAGGCGCGTGTCTCGCTACGCCCTCCACCCCGCGCTGCTGCTGCAGATGCAGTGAGTCCTGAGTGTGACGCGGGGAAGGACGGCAGGCGTGGCGGGACACGCATCTAAGTTTTATCCAACAGGGATTCTCTGAACCTAGTATTAGCCGACGTGGTATCGGATAGACCTAGTTTTATCCAACAGGGAATGGCTGGACCTAGTTGTAGCCGGCATGATGAAGGCTAGACCTAGTTTTATCCGAAAAAAATCGGCTACACCTAGGTTTAGCCAAGAGTAAGTGGCTACACCTAGTTCTAGCCGGCTAAACCTAGGTGTAGCCGCACTTCGGGTATTAGCCGTAACATATCCACTGTTGATTCTGATCCGTTACACAAGTGCTTAAGCTAAGATAGCTAAGATTAAATTAATGTATGTGATGTTGTGAAAGTAATATTTATTTATTTATATTTATTAGTTGAAGTTTTGTCTCATCGGTCATGACGGATTGCCATCTCATCGCACTATGAGAATAAGGGAACAAAAGGTTCACATCGGTTTGCGCGCATACTTGTGCATTATAATATGTCCTGTGCACTTGGCTGATCTCAATTGAGATCGGCCGCCATGGCCGAAATCGGTCAGCCGGTTTATTTATTAAGGTAAAACTTAATGATAGGTTCCATGTTTTCTCTCACAGATAACGCGGCTGTAACCATAAGCCACAACGTAATGAACCTCCGTACCGGTGAACACTCTAACTTAATTAGAAACTTAAATGGGCGTCACTTTCATCATGATATTGCGACGCGTTTAAAAGGTATTCCGCGATGGGGGTAGCGTTAAATATTCAGAATGCTGCTGAAACCTGGGAAATACTATACTGTATATTAGTGAACATACATATATCAGATAGTTGAATATGTCCGGGATATTTACCATGTTGTTTTATTTTAATGAGCTCTCTATATTTCGGTACTGAAGAATGCGCAATGATCACGGGCCAACTATAGGACTTGCAGAATGACGGTAGTTCTTAGAGCAGACATATTGATCTACCCTCTTTCTAACTCGATCAAGTTCGGAGTGACAATATTGCGGACGATGGTAGTGGTGTCGAGCGTAATAAAAGTAAATAAATAATAAATAAAAACAATAGACCGTGTTTGAGTGGTTGTTTTCCCGTGGCAGAACGATTTTCCTTTAGTAATACTATCGAATCTTGCATTATTTGCTTTGAAATATATTTTTTTTTAATTTTAAAAATAATAATTTTCCAACTCGAAAACGAGAGAAGCTATCGTTATTTTATAAGATGTGATGTAATCAGGTACTGTTTGCCGCATGAAATCGATGCTTAAAGCTAATGAAGCTCTTCGCTCTAAGTAATAAAGCGGTTCGAACGTGTTGTCGAGTTTCGGTTAAACATTTCGTTAATCCAGCATCTATTGATTTTAATAAAAAAAAACTGCACGCACACTTGTGCTACTAAAATAGAATCATTTTACTGCGGGTAAACAACCACTAAAATTTCACGGTGTGTAACACATAGTTGAATATGTCCAGGATAGTTACCATGTTATTTAGTTTTGTTCAATGAGCTCCCGATATTTCGGTACTGTTGCATGCGCCATGATCACGGGTCAACTGTAGGACTGAGAGATTGTCGGTAGTTCAAACAGCAGACATATCGGTCGACCCTCTTTCTAAGTCTTAAGTGTGTCGCGATCGAGTTCGGAGTGACAATATTGCGAACGATGGTAGTGGTGCCGAGCGTAATAAAAGTAACCTATACAATAGTAGTAGTAGTAACCTTGAAGTGAACTAAATAATAGGCTGTATAATGCAATACCTAATAAAACACACAGAGTATCAAATAAAAAAGGCACAACTGTAAAGTACCAATTATTTTAGGGCAAGGTGAAATGCTGCCTAGGGACAAATCTCAGAGTACAAAGCAATAAAAAAAATTGGAAAAACTTTCTGAAAATAATAATTTGCCCGTATTTAATCATACTTATCTCATAAGACACATAATGATAATAGTTCTTTGAAAAACAAAGAAAGTTACTTATAATTTACGTAGCCGTAAGTTTTTGATTAGATTTAATTTCGGGTGAAACCGTTTCTTTTTACGTCTTTATTTTATATATCTCGTATATATATATATATAAACATACGCAAATTCGAATGGTAATTCACGTATACCGAACTTTGGCCTATTCACAAAAAGATATTTTATTGCCACGTTTGGTGGTTATTTCCAGATACTTATTATAATGGATAGTGTTGCTTTCGGTTATTTATTTCATCAGCGTCATCAGGCCATATACATTCTCACTGATGAGGCACGGGCCTACAACAAACTAGGGCGATAAGGCCTTAGAAAACCACGCTGGCCAAGAGCGGGTTGGTTGACTACACAACCTAAGAATTTCTTCGTAGGTGTGCAGGTTTCCTCACGATGTTTCCTTCACCGTTAAAGCGTCGAATAATCGTACATAATGAATTTCAAATTTGTAAAACACAGTGGTACGTGGCGTGTTATTTATTTATTTTATGAATTGTAACATAAGATATTTATATCTTTAAACTATTAACATATTATTATTAGAAAACTCAGTCAGGGAATACCAGTCACAACTATCTGTCCGGTGGTTGATGAACGGTATACGGGTAAGCGACCCCGGCTCCTCGAGCTACTATCGACTCAGTCCCAATCATCCGAGGCGATAGTATCCTTCCTCCCCTTTTCATTCCCCCTTCATATATCCTTGCTACTCGTGGGAACGCAATGACCTTGTTAAAACAATGCACAAGGCAGAATGGCGGCGACGTGGTCCACAACCCGTCACGTCACGTTTCCCACAGAGGTGAAAAGTGGATCGCTGGAAGTGATCTCTGCCTACCCCTCTGGGAAAATGGCGTGATTGTATGTATGTATGTATTAGAAAACTAAATTTGTACGGGATATGTACGTACTTAACTAAACAAAACTATGTTGTTTTGTTTTAATGAGCTCCCGATGTTTCGGCACTGTTGTAAACGCCATGATCACGTGTCACGGGATGTTTTGACCTGGTAATATTCAGATTACCAAAGATATTTATATTTGTGTTATGAAATACAAAAAATTAGAACCCTACCTTTTTCTAAGAAGGTATTTAAAATATTTTATCCTTTACAATAAATTAACTTATTGAGAAATTATATGATCCAAGCTGACCGATCTCAACGGTATCTCAATCTTCAATCTTGAAGATATTATTAGAAACCGGAAGCTCTTCACCACAAATACGTAATAATTTGCTAGTAAAGATAATATCAATGTAAGTGCTGTTTCAATTGATTTATGAACAATTAATAATTTTATGTGCTGCTTTAATAGTCTATTAAGTGGTATAATGGCTTAACATTAAAGTGATTTAAGGCGGTGCCAATAAACTGATTACTACATACCCTATGCGGCTTTTTTAATAAATAGAGGGATCCAAGAGGAATGTTTTTAAGCAAAATTTACTCGAAGCGAAGCCTGGGCCGGTCACTAGTATATTATAAACTAGTAGCTTAACACTGTGTACCTCTTTATTAAAAGATACGCGCCAAATGAATACTATTAGGATATCTACCTTAATCAAAATTCAAACTCAAACTAAAAGTATTCATTGCTTTTCCATAATGTACAAAAGGTGTTGCTTAAAAGTAAGGTTCCACTATGAATCCTGTAAGAAATATAAATATATAATTTCCAGGTAGATTGTGTATGTATTTACATGTGTGTGTGTGCTCATTGCACAAAAATAATTCGTTAGACTAGATTTCCGAAGCCGAGGGGAATCGAAGGACTTACAACTATTTCGCAATTATGCTGCTAAAATAAATAGGTATATATATTTATTTTCAGCGTGCCTTTCATCTACTATTAATTTTATGTATATTTATTATTTTGCTTAGTTATCGTTTTTAATTAAGTAAAGTGCTGACTATTTTTGGCTAGCTTAAGATTTTTTCACTTATGTTTTTTTGAAGACCGTTTAATTTTTTCAAACGTCAGTTTTAATTTTTTTGATATTTGCACCCTTATATTGAGTAGGAAGAAATACCACTTACTTGAGTATACGAATAATATTGTACCCTTACAGCGTGTTCACACCTAGCGATTTTTGGGCGATTTCGATCGCGGCGTGATCGCGGCGAGTCCGCGGCGATTATTTAATCGCGGCGTAATCCTAGGGCGATAGGCCAAAAATCGCTAGGTGTGAACAGGCAAGTGCCTGTTAATTAGTGCCTGAATAAGTTAATATGTGCCTGTTTATTATATAAGTATATATAACGTGAGGCAATACCACTTACTTGTGTATGTGAGTAGAACATAGAGAAGTTGGAGACGATGACCGGAACTGGTAGAGCGATGGTCAACACCCCTGCTAGGGCGCAAAGAGCGCCCACGAACATGCCCAAGTAGGTTTTGGGAGCCATGTCCCCATAGCCCACTGTGGTCATGGTCACAATCGCCCACCACAGCCCGAGGGGGATGGATTTGAACTGGTTCTCTGGGTTGTCCTGGAAGAAAGGTAAGGGTTAATATAGTCAGGCACGTTACGGGCTACAAAAGTGGGGTTTTTTCTAACTGCCAAACGATTTGTAAGATTTTAGACTTTCGCGTTCCATTACACATAAAATTAGTTTATTATGGGTCTACACGTGATATTAGGAGTAGCAATTACATAGCTACTTACTGCTCGACGTTTAGGCTGTTGTCTTCGACGAAGACGGGAGGCGCCAGTTCGCTCCCGACCATGATGGGTGTAAACCAGTCGAAACGTCGGGCAGTAAGTAGCTATGTAATTGCTACTCCTAATATCGCGTGTAGATCCATAAATACTAATATTTAGTGTTAACACTCCTAATACATATCCTTCATGACATCACATATAACAATTAGAAGAGCGCGTAATGGTAGGTAATGAAATTATTATAATAATTTACATAATAAATTACACATATGCTTCTTTTCCAACATAATGGTTTGTTCATTTCCGCTACTCTTTCCGGTCTCTGAGCTTTAATGTAAATTTCGAAATCAATAAAAATCACATAAGTGCCCTGCTGGACGGGGACTCGAACCCACGATTTTGAGGTCTTGACGATCTTTCGATCTGATCCCGTGGTAAGTTGCTTAAGCACTTGTTTTACGGAAATCAGAAACGACAGTGGATACACAAATATGCTTAAATATATTTAATAACACACCCAGACACGGAACAAACACCTATGTTCGTCACACAAATATTTGTCCCGAGTGGGAATCGGACCCACGACTCTTGGAACCCTGGGTAGTGAACCTGGGTCAATAACCACTGTTCCACCGAGTCAGTCAAAGCGAGCCGGTCTTCTAAAACCTTAAAACTACTTTTAGAATAGCAGTAAACGTATTATAATTCAACCACCCGCGAATGTTTGTCTAGCGCCGTTATTGTACAAATTTGCATAACGTATAGAAATAGCTTTAGCGGATTTATTGCGCGGACTTGAGGGGGAGAATTGAGCGCGACTCTTTTGTCTGAGTCGGGTAAAAACTATCAGTGATGTAAAATAGATGCAGGTTCAGATTTGCAGTGAAATTAAATCTTTTATTAAAGGGGTTTTGTGTTGAAATCTTCTTGAAGATTTTCTTCGTTTTCATGAAAATTCTCAAGAGTCTAGTCTTTGACATTTTTTTTTCAATTATCAGAGTGGCCAGTTATTTTAAGTACAATTTAATTCACTGCTGCGAAGTATAAGAAATTGCTTATATATTATTTATTACATTTGAAGGTGAATAATAAATATTCAAAGAAATAAATAGATATTACACAACATCACATACGTAGATCTGATCCCATTGTAAGCAGCTTAAGCACATGTGTAACAGAAATCAGAATCAACTGCAGATACACAAATATACGTAAATATATTTGTCAAGTGTGGGAGTCGTTGGTAGTGAACCTGGGTCACTAATCACTGTTCTACCGAGCCAGTGAATAAAGTAAATGTTCTCAGTTAAACCGAAACATCATCAAAATCATGCGATAAACTAATTTATGCTGTTCAATAAGATATAAAGCACACATATATAAGATACTAGCTTTCCGCCCGCGACTTCGTCCGCGTAGAGACGTTTAACGGGTAAAACATTACTTCTTTATAGCGCAGTCGAATAAAAAGTAGCCTTATATCTTTTCCTAGGCTATGGACTATATTTGTACCAAATTTCGTTTAAATCGGTTCAGTGCTCTATGCGTGAAAGCGTAACAGACAGACAGACAGAATTACTTTCGCATTTATAATATTAGTAAGAATAAAGCGAGCGTACTTTAAAATTAATCTGACTCTGTTTATTTTCAGAAGATCTTACAAAGTGATCGACATAACAAGACACTTTGTGTTTTCAGCTTCGCAATAAAACAATAACTAGATAGATTTATTCGTCAATTAATTATAAAATGCAAATGAGATTTCTCATCAAAATTCTAATCGATATTGGCGAAAGTTTACATACAGTACTAAATAATAACTTTACAGTTAAAACTGCCTCAGTGATTGTTGTGTTTTCATTATAATAACTTTTATTTAAGTGTTTTTATTCAATTTCAGAACTATGAGAGTAGGGGAATAGAGAGTGCACTCGTGTTTGCGCGTACACTTGTGCACTATAATATGTCCTGCGCACTTGGCTTATCTCAATCAGTCTAAACTCAAGTCGGACGCCTTATAATACAATTTCAACCTCTTTTAACTATTCTTTTTTTAAATAAATTAATCATAAAGGTACTAAAAGCATATGTAATTGCTCAGTTGTAAAAAAGCCTTGGAAATAGATTAATTCCTAGCAATGCTATGATAAATATTTATGTACCAGAAACAATGTAAAAGATTAGAAAACTGTAACTGTTCGGGATATTTACCATGTTGTTTTGTTTTAATGCAAGCGCCATGATCACGGGTGAACTCACCCGTGATCATGGCGCTTGCAACAGTGCCGAAATATCGGGAGCTCATTAAAACAAAACAACATGGTAAATATCCCGAACAGTTACAGTTTTCTAATGTGTGTAACCATGACAGTTTAAAATGTAAAAGATACCAGTATTTTCAGACAGAAAGAGGCTTTTAATGAATCCCGTATAGTATTAGCTATCAGTGCTCTATATGAATATAGTTGATAATTTACTGAAGCAATTTTCTTTACTGATATATTCGCGAGAGCGTACCAAACTGTACATAGTAAAACAAGTAATAAATACAGGCAGAGCTTGACAAATTTCTACCATTTATCCTGTACTACACTGGTACACCTGTCACGAAACTCGACAGCCAATTAACTTTTGCCTCGTTCGACCGTATGAATGAGTTGAAAACGTGTACGGTAAACTCATAGCCAAGCACTGAATGTGACATGCAATTTGGAGCAGTAAATCGATGTCAAAAGATCGCCGGAAATAATATTGAACGGTTAGCATGCGGTGATCAAAGGTAAAATAATTATGTAGAAATCGGTCCATACGTAAAAAATCAGATTTTACAGTGCAGTTCATTCATCGCATCGCATTCATCGCATCGCAAAACATCGCATTCTGATGTATTAGATGTATCTCACGGTTAACAGCATTTTTGTTACAATAAATTTTAGATTTTTGTAACTTTTCTATCTTATTTTAGTTTTACATAAGACTAAATAGTGTTGTATTTATGAAATCTGAATATAATTTAAATAATTGTTGAAAACATGGTTTTTAAACTTAGCAGAATATTACAAACTTGGCTTCTAACACTACCGTGCAACCCCAATTTTTCGTCGCTCTACAGGCATAGCAGTGAATAGCTGTGTAGTTAGCGACTCCTATAACAAAACAACGGGGTGTTCACGCTTGAAAAATGAACTGTAATTGGCAAGTCAAGTCTTTGTCAAAAAAATAATGATCCTGTAACACATGAAAATTAAATCGTACAGTTGCGATTTAATTGCAGACAAAGTATACTGTAAGGAAAGTAGGCTATATACCAACATGTGAATATACCTTTCATTATTAAATAACTAAAAATTTCAGAACATCACATACATCGATCTGATCCCGTGGTAAGTAGCTAAGGCACTTGTGTTACAGATATTAAAATCAACAGTATACACACAAATAAACTTTAATAAACTCAAATATTATTTATATATTTAATAACACACCCAGACAAGGAAATTTTTGTCCCCGGTGGGAATTGAACCCACGACTTTTAGATCCGTAGGTATTTGTTGTTGGTAACCACCAAGCCAGTCAAGCCAGTAATAAGTAAGTAAATAAATAAATTTATACAAGTTGCCGATTTGACTTGTAATATTCCCAATTTTGTAACCTGTATTACTTTCACCTTGCTATACTATGGTGAGAACCGTAGTTACTTACAACCCTAATGAGTTCTTTTGTTTAGTAAGATTTTAAGAGTTCGCTCGCGACCACGATTGGTGTAACCCAGTCGAAACGTCGGGCAGTAAGTAGCTATGTAATTTTGCTACTCCTAATATCGCGTGAAGACCCATAAAGACTAATTTCAGAGTTCTTTTGTTACTGAAACAAATCCTGCATACAGTGACACGTCGGTAGGAATTATCTCAGTTTCAACTAAACAAGGCATTGAAATAGGTATGTATAATATAGTTGGGAATAGCGCAGTAGAGATGCGTAAAGTCGTACCGTAAGTTACCGTAAGTTTTAAGAAGCTTTTGTAGAACATAAACATTTTCACGCGGACGAAGTCATGGGTGGAAAAACGAATCATTTAATTGTTAAAAAATCTTCAATCTTTACGAACTTTATTGTTTTCAACAGAAAAAATTGCATTATGCATCGTATTTTTCATAAGTTTACTCAATATGTTAAATGCAGTGAAATGAGAGATCTTAACGATTGGCGTCATTATAGTAATTAATTCTAGTATGAAGTAAAGTGTAGTATTTATGTAAAATTAGATGGAATATGGTCGACTACACAACCTTAGAATTTCTTCTTAGGTGTGCAGGTTTCCTCACGATGTTTTCCTTCACCGTTAAAGCGTCGAATGATGGTACATATGAATTTCAAATTTGAAAAACACATTGGTACCTGGCGGGGTTTGAACTGGCGACCTCTCGCATGGCAAGCAACGACCTTAACCACTCGGCCATCGACGCTTTTTCGACC
The DNA here is from genome assembly GCA_039566165.1 of Maruca vitrata. Lineage (NCBI taxonomy): Eukaryota > Metazoa > Arthropoda > Insecta > Lepidoptera > Crambidae > Maruca > Maruca vitrata. Next base: position 1,532,300 of record CM076925.1, on the reverse strand, counting down.
CGCACTTGGCCAGCGTGGTCGACTAAGGCCTTATCGCCCAAGTTTAGGGTAGGCCCGTGCCCCAACAGTGAGGACGTATATGGGCTGATGATGATGATGATGATGATGAGATGGAATATCGCGTGTAATTAGGGTAACTAGAAGGTACATACATAGCAATTATAAAACTGAATGTGTCCAGGATTTACCATGTTTCCATATACTATCGAGCTCCCGATATTGACACTGTTGCATGTTCACGAGTGAACTCACAGTTGAACAGAACTTATGGGAAATATCGCAGACATTATTAAGTTTTCTATGTGTGTAGCCATACCGGTTTAAGGTTAAATAATGTGTAAAAAGGATAATAAGTAACTTTGTCATTGTTTATCATTGTTTCCGAATAGCTTTACGGCATATCAGTGTTTTAGGAGCGTAGTTACTTTTAAATATTTTTTTCTTTGTCTTGAGCTGTTGCTTTGGTGATAAGTTTGCATATACTTCCGTTTTGGCTTCTACAACTAAGTTAACGGATTTATTTTAGGACCTGACTCAACAGTGGCGACGCCTAGTGAGCCAAATAAACGATGTCTCTTGTATCAGTTCGAATCACTTTTTGACTACAAAACTTATAATTATTTAAAACAAAAATCAACTCACCTGCGACTTCTCAGCATAGTACACAAGACTGGCAAATATCACAATGCCGAGTACAAGAAAGAAAACAAGTAGAGTCAGCTCTTTCGCCGAAGCCTTGAAAGTGTGCACGAGGATCTTCAGCCCGGGACTGTGCCTCGTCAGCTTGAACAGCCTCAGGATCTTGATGATGGAGATGAACTCGAGAATGTCCGCTTTATCCACATACTGTCTCACCACAGTCAACTCTACCACCACGTCCATATAAAAACTGAGAGTTGCTATAAAGTCGATAATGTTCACTGGAGACCGCACGAACTCTATTATGTTCGGGGCTACCTGTAACAAGGAAAGAATTGGTTAATAAATATTCTTACTTATACAAAAGCGTCGATGGTACACACTTTGTTCCCTTACTCTCATAGATCGGTGAGATGGCAATCCGACATGACCAATGAGAGATTAGGTGCAGGGCCACCGGCTTGACGTGCTTTCTAAGACACGGCCACAATATGTGCATCCGGCAATTTTCTCACTACAGGTTGAGTAATTTTTTAAAAGAAATACTCATACTAGTTAGACTTGGCTCTAGATTCGAACTGAGAACCTCTCGGCCTTTATGTTCTTTTCAATAAATGGGCGAAAAATGCAATCAGATATTGGTTAGGTTTTGATTCATTGTCTATATACTATAAACATAAAAATAATTTTCCAATTCATACCAGTAGTTTTTAAGATAGCGCGTACGATTAGTATAAGCTCATATTATAAAGCTGAAGAGTTTGTTTGAACGCGCTTATCTTAAAAACTACTGGTTCGAGTTAGAATATTATTTTTGTGTTGGATATACCATTTATAAAGATAAACTGTATGCTATATAACATCACGCTGCGGCCAATAGGAGCAGTGGAAATGTGTAAAAACCGGGAAAATGGATAAAGTCGCTGCACCTCTAGTATACTAATGATTATTTCAAACAGATTGTGCGCAAACACAGCTTTTGCGATTAACGCATGCAAAAACAGAAACAGACCCAATACACTTCCGCTTAAGTATTTAACAGACAGTCCATTTAGAAATTAGGATTCATTAATAATTCCACGGCAATTGGTCCATCCAGTAATACTCCAAAAGCTAACATAGTTTACGTTTGTTTTGCTTTATCGGAAATTATAATGCAAAAGACGTATTCTGTAGCGCTACCATGATAACTCATGGTTAAGTTAACTTACGTAGGAACGTTAAAAACCTACCGATTTTAGGTCTTAGCGTTACCGCTAGGGGCGCTGTACGAACATTTTTTACATAATCGACATCGAGTCTGTCACTTTTAAATTCATAGTAGCGCCAACGTCTTTCATGAACCGTTTCATGAACAACATGAACATGAACCATGACAACATGAACCATGTTCTTGTTATGACGACCTCCATCAGAGATAGTAATGACCGGGACCACCTACGTAGATTGATACGGAAGTGAACTATTTATTTATTTTCCTATATATAGGTGCACATAAAATAAAACCGCTTAACTTTAAAAAATTGCTTTATGGGAGAATGTTTCTGCGCGATTAACGACTTTACAGGCAGATAGCTAATTGCTCATTATCAATATTCCTAAATCATAAAACCGCAAGGGTGTTATTCATTATTAGTGGGTATTATCTGGTAACACATTAGCAGAGTTGATTATCACGATTTGTGGTTGTCCAATTTGGTTTTAGCAACCGCATGTAATAATAGGATTTTTGAGGTTCATAAAGATATATAATTAATTAGAGATTAAACGAACTTACCTGTGAGTGAAGTTCTATCCTAATTATATGAAGGCCTCGTTCGAAGAGATTAGCATATATATAGACACTTGTAGTAACGCGTAGCACTCACCATTCCATGCACTAATTGAGAATTTTAAAACTATATTTTTTTTTTGTCGGGTATCTTTATACCGTTCTTGTCCACTCGCTACGCCATGACAGTCATTTAGTTTAGAGATATGCCGTTTTTTATTTTATTTTACGACTACTAGGGTAACTTTAGTGGGCGGGTGGGATGCTAATCTCTTCGAACGAGGCCTTCATATAATTAGGATAGAACTTCACTCACAGGTAAGTTCGTTTAATCTCTAATTATACCTCAGGCCTCGTTCGAAGAGATTAGCATATATATAGACACTTGTAGATATTTAGAGATATTAGTCGTAAAATACTCCAATAAAATGCTTAACTTGAAAATCAATTATTGTATTTGTACTCACAACTTAGCAAACATTTAAATAATATTATTACTTTCTAATTGAATGATTTAACAAACTTCTGGCGATACAATCATCTGACCTAATAATGGGTCTATTATAGAACCTGGCGAATGTTTCGGAGTTGGAACTCCAGCCTGCAGTTTTCCTGATCTGATCAATATTAATACCTAATCTCTGTGCTGCAGATGTTGCAGCGTGGCGTGTACTATGCGCAGTGAACGTAGAAGTATTAATTCCACTTAACCTTAAAATGTCTTTAATCCATCTTGATCCACAAACCCTTTGTGTACCAACTGGTCTAATCGGCTTGTTAATACTTATAAAAAGAAGGTCGTGATTTTCTCTATAACTATTAGTCATTTCGATGTAAGCAAGCAAGGTTTTTGCGGGACAAATTTGGGGACGCTCAATAAAGAAAGGAAGAATTAATAAGGGTTGCATTGATCCAGGTCTAGAAGTTTTTATTAGTTCGGGAATTTAAATTTTTATTACAGTTTGATTTATATCAATATTACTAATTTTAATTTTTGAAAATGTCTGCACTCTATGTGCTGTGACTAAAGCAAAAAGAGTAATCAGCTTTTTTGAAATTTGTGATTTATTTAACCCTTCATTAGGGTACCATTTATCCAGAAAATTTAAAACTACAGAAGTGTCCCAAGTTTCATTATATTTAGGCATTAAAGGCCTGCTGCGATAAACTCCTTTATAGAACCTCTTAATATATTGATTTTCAGATATTTTATCACCTAGAATCAATGCCAAAGCCGACCTATATGAATTAAGGGTACCATACCGGGCCCCTTCATTGTATATTACAGTAAAAAAATTTAATAAATCCGGAATTGATACTTCAAAAATGTTCAACTTATTCTCATTACAATAAGAGAACCACTTTTTATAGCACCCCTCGTATTGCTTATACGAGTTTTCTGATAAGGAATTTAACATTATCTCCATGGACCCCAGCGGAATTCCTCTCCTCAACATCGCCTCCCGGACAAGACTCCTGCCACCAGGGTAATCGTCGTATGTACGTGGCGGCGGCTGGAATCAGTTGATACTATTAAATTATCTGAAGCCTTAAACACTAAAAGTTTAGATATAAGAAGCTTTTTATAGAGAGGGTACCATGGTTGTGTGGGCCATTGTGGAACAACCATGATACCCTTGGCTTCGTCAGTAATGATTTTTCTCAAACATTTCAAGATCATTGTGAAAGGAGGAAAGGCATAAAAATTTAGGCCTGTCCATGATATAGTAAACGCATTGATGGCGTACGCATCTGGATCCCTATGCCATGAGACATATTTGGCACATTTGTTGTTAGTTCGACTTGCAAATAGATCTATTTGCGGGCGGCCCAAATTAACAACAATGTCTTCAAATGCGTAATCCGCAAGCTGCCATTCAATGTCTGGGTGTATACGTCTAGATTCAGCATCAGCAACAACGTTTTCAGATGAACAAATGTAAGATGCAAACACAGTTATTTGTCTGGTTTCACACCATTGCCAGAGCTGTTTAGTAACTTCTGTCAAATGTGGAAACTGGATACCTCCCATACGATTAATGTAGGAAATTGCAGTGGTATTATCAACGCGCAAAAGTAGATGAGAATCCTGAAGGTATTTTGCAAAAATCTTTAAACCAATGAACGCGGCCATGATTTCCAAGAGGTTGATGTGCTTTTTGCGTTCATCTACACTCCAAAGACCACTAGCTTTCTGATTACCACATGCAATTCCCCACCCCGTAGTTGAGGCATCCGAAAAAATTTCCAGGTCATACTTGTCATTTTTGATTTTACAAGTCGCGGTGGGAATAGTACGTTTCCACCAATCCATATCCGATTTTAATGAACTTGGTATAGCCATAATCTTATCATAATCGTCTGTTCGTTTTAAGTTAAGGTATTTGTGTCTTTCGAAGAGCTTTGTGTAAAGCCACCCATATTCTACCGCCGGGCAAGCAGATACCAATAAACCCACAAAACTAGCAAAGGTTCTGATTTTACAGCTTTTAATTTTGGAAAATTTTATCAATTCGGACTCAATTTTATGGACTTTTTGATCTGGCTAGGTAACCTGGAAGTTTTTTGTATCTAAAACATATCCTAAAAATTTACACACACGAGATGGCGCTGGACTACTTTTTTCTTCATTAATTATGAAGCCTAATGACGTCAGGAATGCTTTCGTTTGTCGCAAATTTTCATAGCATGCTTTAAAATCGTGGCCAATCAGACATAAATCGTCTAAATATATAGTTGACATATATCCGGCGGTTCTTAGCAGTTTCACCACAGGCTTCATGATTTTGGTGAATACATATGGAGCTGTATTTAGCCCGAAAGGAAGGACATTGAACTCAAACAAAGAACCCTCAAACTGGAATCTTAAATATTTACGAAAGTTTTCGTGTATTTTAATTAAAAAGTATGCGTCTTTTAGATCTACATTACATAAATAGTTATCTTTAGATACAAGTTTAAGGACTGTTCTTAAGTCTTCCAATTTAAAATGAACCGTGTCAATAAATCTGTTTAACGACTTTAAGTTTAATATGAACCGCAGTGTGCCATCTGACTTAGGTATAAGAAAAATACTAGACAAATATTGATTTCGATGAGGAGAACAGTGTGATATTGCCCCCATTGTTAATAACTTATCGATAGAATTATTAAATTTGATTTTTTCTGACTCAGAATATGTCCTATTAGGGGGGTAATATGTTTGTACGGGCTGCCTTGAAAAGGGAATTTTATAACCCTCAATGTACGATAAGATATTTGGATCTTTAGTGATCATAAGCCACTGCTTGTAAAATGCGCTTAGTCTACCCGCTAGCTTTACCGTGTCTAGCGGCGTGTGTAGCTCGGTCGCTGCTGCCGATGCTGCGACGGCTTCGAGGAGTTGTGAGGCCGAGTGTTCATCGAGGTCATCGCAGGCTGTCTCATCCTCTGAGGACCCGTCGGCCTGCGGCTCGGACCCGGATTCTGCCAGTTTAAATTCCTTGTACCCGTAGAAGTGGATGGAGTAGGTACTGATCTCTTGATTAGGTTTTTGGGCGCTGGTGGCTTTAAATCCGTACCCATTTTACATATTGCCTTTGTGGACCTTAAAGTCTCTGCAAGGTTTTCGCCAAAGAGATATCTGTCGACATTAGTATTCTGCAGCTTTTCTTTTATTTACCTTTTAAGTCCACCCATCACAAAGTTTCTCCGCGTGACTGTGTCAGCATGTTGGCAATTGCAAATAATTCGAATAGAATCCATCAATAATTTAAGTAACGCGGTATCCTTGTCTTTTGACGGTAAAAGGAGTGATATGGCTTCTCCTAAAGCGGCAATAGCTGAAGTGAGTATCTTCTGTTTACTCTCTATGGCTTTATCCCGCTTCAGATTAACCTCTGAAATCGCAGCCTTCATTTCTGCATTCAAGATTGGCGGGTCAATTAATTTGCAGTTTTCAGGGGTTAAATATCTATCTTTTAACTCCTTTTTTGTCTCTTTGTCCAAACCAGCGGTTGTCCAATGTTGCAATCTGACTGATAAATCCTTTTGCAATTCTTTGCCATACTTTTTATCGGTAGTAGGATCACAACCAAGTATGTCCAAAAGATCCCCATTGAGATCTGAGGAATCTTCATTTGTAACCTCAATAGGTTCCATATTGGGGGTAGGCACTGCAGTTGTAACCGTAGGGGGGGTAACATCCTGTGATGGGATTATTACCACCGAAGGTATTGTCGCTGAATCCTTAACTTGGTTGTCATGGCTCGTAAGAGCACTTGACTCGGGAAGCTCTCCATCTGCCTCGGACAGTGGGCATACCGGTTCAAGAAAAGTATTTTCGTCATCGGTCAACTTCACATAGTCGTATTCTGAAAAGACATACCATCTTCTAAGTTACCTTACAGAGGGACAGTCCCCAGTTTTGTAAAACACGTACTGTCCGCAAAGAATTAACGGTAACGTATAAATATTACATATCAAGACGGGTAAGTGTATGCTAAGAGGCAGTCCCTAGTTAAAAAACATGTACTGCCCGCAAACCCACAAATTTAATTAGCTAATTAACAGTAAGAGACAGTCCCAATACCAAGTAGGTACGTACTGTCCGCAAACTATAGCTTTTCGGATCTTTCGAGTCAATTGCAAATTATGAACGCATAAATTAACTAACATACACTATAAATGTATATTTTTATGTTTCGTTTTACCGAAGTAAGCCATTGAGCCAAAAACAATGTTTGCACTAATTAATAATAACACTAAATACCTTGTTTATCCAACGATGATCGGGTTGAGCGGGAAGATAACGAATTGACATCCGAATCGGTATCCGAACTGCTATGGCGGCGCCTACGCCGCTTGCGAGACAATTTCTTTTCCAATTTCCGTATTTTTCGTTCTATACGCGCACAATCGTCCTTACTTTTACGTTTAGGCATATTTTCCGCGTTGAAGCAACTGAACACTCGTAATAACTCCTATTATTAACACTTTAAACAATTTATTTAACGAAAGTAACATGGAACGGCAAAGCACTGAAATACGAATGACTGTCATGGCGTAGCGAGTGGACAAGAACGGTATAAAGATACCCGACAAAAAAAAAAATATAGTTTTAAAATTCTCAATTAGTGCATGGAATGGTGAGTGCTACGCGTTACTACAAGTGTCTATATATATGCTAATCTCTTCGAACGAGGCCTGAGGTATAATTATCATTTCAATTGTTTCATTTATTTTTCAGGCGTCTTCAGTTTTTTAAATGTGTGTAACCATGACAGTTTGAATATTCATTGAATTTGTTTCTTTCGATTTTTAGAATTCCTTACCCTAGGGGTAAAAAAGGGACCCTACTATGACTGAGACTTCGCTGTCCGTCTGTCCGTCCGACAGTTGAAATTTTTAGAGGTGATGTATTTTTATTGCACAACTGATAAAAATTAAATTCAAAACAAATATTCAAGAGGGCTCCCATACGACAACGATTTTTTCACAATATTGACACCCTTAGTGCGCAATTCGAACTTCGTCGTTTTTAATAGTTTTATAAGTTACCCATGGTCGGAACCAGGGGTGTTAGGGAGCTCCGTAACCGTAACCGAAACTATCGGATATCGATATAAAAAATCATCCGTAACCGTAACCGAATCCGAAATGAAAGTTTCGGGTAGTATCGGATAGGGACGGAGCCTAATTGAGACACGTTATGACAAGTCGTTTTGATCGGCCGGCCGCTGCCTGTGCCGACACACAAGCTGCGCTTTATTACCTACTTGTATTTTACTTTTAAAATTCCTTAAAAATATAATATCCGTAACCGAAACTAACGGATAATCCGAAATAATTTATTATCCGTATCCGTAACCGTATCCGGTATAATAATCATTCCTATATCCGTGTCCAATCCGTAACCGAAATTTCATATCCATAACATCCCTGGTCGGAACATGTGTATCTTGTGGGCAATCTGTAAGAGATAGGTAAGTAGGGGCGATTAGATCCAACTATTATTGTATAATATTGTTGTTCTTGCTATCTTTATCTTTTTTCTTTTGTAAAATATAATAAAATAAACATCTTTCCTGTCCAATTTTATTAAAACTGTGTAACATTTTTTTGAACAAATTTGTATTCTTTGTCAATACAAAAGTACTTATTACGTCCTCATTCAAACATTTCGTAAACACAGGGCCAAAATTATCATATTTTGCCAACACAACTCACAGCTGCCGTCATATAAACAATTCAATGGCGTCACAGCGTCATCATTTAACATAGAAACTATTATGCGGGGTTAAATTAGCCATTAATATTCATACACCCTACCACCATGGCTAAGACTCGCTATTCAACCGGATTCATGGGGTCTCGGGTAAGCTTAGACTGCCTTAGACACACATAGTACCTGCCTAGTAAGCTTATACCTAGATTAAGTTGAGGTATAACAATATCAGTACATAGTATAAAACAAAGTCACTTCCCGGTGTCTGTGTGTGTATGTATTCTATGTATGTACGCTTAAATCTAAGTTCAGTCAGGGGATACCAGTCACAACTATCTGTCCGGTGGTTGGTGAACGGTATACGGGTAAGCGACCCCGGCTCCTCGAGCTACTATCGACTCAGTCCAAATCATCCGAGGCGATAGTATCCTTCCTCCCCTTTTCCTTCCCCCGTCATATATCCTTTCTACTCGTGGGAACGCAGTGACCTTGTTTAAACAATGTACAAGGCAGAATGGCGGCGACGTGGTCCACAACCCGTCACGTCACGTTTCCCACAGAGGTGAAAAGTGGATCGCTGGAAGTGATCTCTGCCTACCCCTCTGGGAAAAAGGCGTGATTGTATGTATGTATGTGTACGCTTAAATCTTTAAAACTACGCAACGGATGCTGATGCGGTTTTCTTAAATAAATTGATATTTTCAAGAGGAAGGTTTATATGTAATACATACACAATGAAGTAATGGTACACTGTCAATTGATTAATTGATTGACAGGCTCGGTGGAACAGTGGTTAGTGACCCTGCCTGGCGGTTCCAAGAGTCGTGGGTTCGATTCCTACTCGGGACAAATATTTGTGTGATGAACATCGGTGTTTGTTCCGTGTCTGGGTGTTATTATATATTTAAGTATGTATCTAAAAATATCTATGTATGTATATCAGTCTCTGACGCCCATAGTACAAGCTCAGCTTAGTTTGGGGTCAGATGACCGTGTGTGGAAATGTCCCAGATATTTATTTATTTATAATTTCAGAGATTTTAAATGTGATGTCATAATTCAATTCACTTTTTACGCAATTAAAATTATTTTGGCACGGACGTTGTCGTGGATATCTTTGACAATAATTTCCCTAGATATAAAAAAAACTTATCTCTGATAAACACTCAAGGATTTGGATACCTCTTCGTCTTCCTGATAAATAACTAACAAAACTGTATATTTTATAATATTTTATATTACTTTAATAATTACATATGTAAACACAAAGCATGCTGTGTAAAATGCTTCGGAATACAGTCTAGAAAAAGTTCAATTGTTACATATTTCTGTAATGACCGTAATCTGTTTGTGTCAACAAATTTAAATTTGGGATCTAAGGACATAAAGATTATTCGACGCTTTAACGGTGAAGGAAAACACCGTGAGGAAACCTGCACACCCACGAAGAAATCCTTAGGTTGCGTAATCAACCAACCCCTGGTCAGGGTGGTTGACTAAGGCCTTATCGCCCTAGTTTAGGGTGGACCTGTGCCCTAGCAGTGGAGACTTATATGGGATGATGATGATGATGATAAAGGACATAATTATATTATACTAATTGACCCGACAGACTTCGTCCTGTCAAAACAATATGAAAAAGAAAAGGGCTGTGTTTAGGGTTTTCCCGGCAATTACTCCATTTTTTCTCGACGTAAGAACCATCCTTGGACTTCAACGAACATTTAAAAAATATAATTGGCCAAATTGGTTCAGGCGTTGTTGAGTTATGCGCTTACCAACACATTTTGCGATTCATTTTTATATATAAGATTATTTTCCTGGCTCATCAAATACGAGTACATTAACGGGACTCGTTTAGGCGACCAGCAAGATTACTGAACTGTAAAAACTACTGACCCGTATCTATTTAAATTGGCAAACGGGCGACACGATGAACTTTACATGCAAACCATTTAGAAGGACGAATTCTAAACTTTGAGAATTACAAATATCAATGTACAAGTGATGATCGGATTACCAAACGATGGATTCCGTATTGTAAATAAAAATAAAATATCTGCATTTATGAAATCGAAACTATTCTTTCATATTATCGTCATCGTCATCATCATCATCATCATTATCATCAACCCATCTCTGTCCACAGCTGGACATAGGCCTCCCCAAATGCACGCCACTTCTGTCGTTTTTCGGCTACTCGCATCCAGCTTCTACTGGCCTGCGCAGGTCTTCAATCCACCTAGCCTTCCAATTTTAGTCTTCGTTATTATAATAATAAGGCGTCCGACCGATTTCGACCATGGCGGCCGATCTCAATTGAGATCAACCAAGTGCGCAGGACATATTATAGTGCACAAGTGTGCGCGCAAACACAAGTGCACTCTCTATTACCCTTACTCTCATGATTCGGTGAGACGGCAATCCGACATGACCGATGAGAGATCGGGCGCAGGACCACCGGCACAACGTGCTTTCCGAGGCACGGGCGTTCAACAGCCAACTTCCTAACTCCGGGCTGAGTAATTTCATTACAGAAAAACTCACACAAATTTTGCCCGACCCCGGACTCGAACCGGGGACCTCTCGGTCCTTACGCAGCACTTGCTACCAATAGACCAACGAGGCAGTTGTCGTTATTATAACGCCAATATGAATACATCATCTGTAAAAGTCTCATCGGTCTACCTACTTCGGTTGATGAACTATAGCCATGTAAAGGACGGACAAACTAACAGACAACGAAACTATATTAATAGGATTTTAAACTGTCATGGTTACACACATTAGAAAACTAAACCAGTCCGGGATATTTACCATGTTGTTTTGTTTTAATGAGCTCCCGATATTTCGGCACTGTTGCAAGCGCCATGATCACGTGTGAACAGTTCACTAACAGTAATATCCCGGACAGTTTCAGTTTTTTAACATATTAATAGGATCCCAATGGCACCGAGAAATGTCAGATCGAGAAAATGAAAGCACTTTAAAAGCGCCTATATTTATCTTATTTCCTATAACGGACAGACAGACCGACAGACAACAAAAGCCCCATTGTTACCCTTTGGCTACAAATTCCTAAAAATAAAGCAAATAAGAGCATATTAAAAGCTAGCCTATATTTATCTTATTTACCTACTTAAACCCTCCCAAGCGTATCCTCCGACTAATCCTAATAAGCATAACACGGACCCCACTTAATGAGATCGTTAGTTAGCCTATCAGCCACACGGACTGACCTGAGAAGGCAGGAGCCTAATTTTACACATTTTTTCCATACATAACCATGACACCTACATTATCGGTGGTCGTTATGCGACCCTAAAGCTTTGGTTTGTATAAAAGCGGGAGCGGATTTAGGCTATATAATTTTTTTTTTTTAGCTCTTATACGTTCCTTACTAATATTATCAATCCGAAAGTAACTCTGTCTGTCTGTCTGTCTGTCACCCTTTCACGCAAAGACACACGTACGGTACGTGCTGAGGTTTGAACTGGCTACCTCCTCCATGGAAACAGACTGCCTCAACTACTCGGCCCTCAGCGCTCCTACCAATATTTTCCGATTTTAATCCCTTAGATTTAATTTATTTCAAAAAATTATGTAACAAAACATAGTATTGTCTTTTATTTGCGCGAACACTTCATTTCTATATCTATACTTATAATAAATCTGTAGAGTTGTCCATTTTGTACATTAAATATATTCAGTTATAGCAGCCTTAATGGTTAAAGTTACATAGAAATCATGTATGACGGAAATATTCTACAGAAAATTTTCTAAAAAATATCCCGCAACAGCGTATGTCTATATTTTATAGTTGACTCACAATAACACGTTTTTATTCAAAAATGCTGTGTTAAGTCTCTTTTCAACGCGGGCGGAGCTAGTTTAAAATGAAACAATTACGTAAACATTATTACCTAATTCATTGTCGGTATTATGCTATCTCTTTACAGCGTAATTAATCATGGAGACCCTATTCAACTGCAGTGCTTATCTAGGGTTATATATGGTTGTCGTATTGCAGTAAGCCTGGCGAGCACTATGATAAGCTGTTGTATGTCACACGGTAGAACTAGATGCGATCTTCATAATTTATGTTGCTTAAAATTTCTTTTTCACACTTCTGTATTCACACATAAAACTGAAACGATGTACATTGTAAACATAGACTAGGATAGATAGTTGCCGATATGTGTAAGTTGAAATATCCCTTTTCTCTAATACATATACACCGTGAAATTTTGGTGGTTGTTTTCCCGCAGTAAAATGATTCTATCTTAGTAGTACAATAGATATGTGCAGTTCTTTTTTGTTAAAATTGTAAACAAAAAAAAACCGCCTTCAAAAACCCGAGTCACTAAAAATTACAAAATAATATAATACGAACATTAATCTGGGTATGAATTTGATATGTTGTTGAAGGCGGTGCCGTTTATATTTCATGCAGTTTTCCTCAAAAATTTTATTGGCACCGCCTTCAACAACATATCAAATTCATACCCAGATTAATGTTCGTATTATATTATTTTGTAATTTTTAGTGACTCGGGTTTTTGAAGGCGGTTTTTTTTTTGTTTACAATTTTTTTTTATCCTTTTTAGTGTTACATTTTTTTACACCCTTTTAGTTCAGCTCACCTAAAATTCTACTGTTATTATAACTAGTAGTATCAATATGTACACAAATTTGAAAGAATTATCCCTTTACTCCCAACTATTAAGGAGTTGACCTTCCACCATCAGCTCAGCATCATAACATTATGATTGCCACATATAAAACGCGGTACATGTGCCTATAAAATTTGAAGGTTGCCCTCGATTTCTCCTGGATCCCATCATCAGATCCTAGACTGGTCAATCTAATAGTTTAGCTCACCTGTAATGCTACTGATATTATAATTACTAGTCTTAATATGTTTACAGTATTGAAATCATTATTCTTTTACTCATAACTATTAAGAAGTTGACCTTCCATCATCAGCTCAGCATCATAAGATTATGATAGCCAGAAGCAAATGCCAATATAACTTCAGATAATTATGCAAAATGCGGTACATGTCCCTATAAAATTTGAAGGTTGCCCTCGATTTCTCCTGGATCCCATCATCAGATCCAAGACTGGTAAAAATGGGACCACCTCGAAAGTGAACTCTATCCAACCAAAAAAAAATTTTTGAAATCCGTCTATAATTGACGAAAATATCGGTGAACATACATAAAAAAAAATATATTATACATACAGACGAATTGAGAACCTCCTCCTTTTTTTGAAGTCGGTTAAAAATCAATAAATGCCGGTTTTACGAAAGGTTTAACCGAAACTCGAAGGCACGTTCGAACCGCTTTATGACTTAGGGTCTCGAGCTTCTTCAGCTTTAAGCATCGATTTCATGCGGCAAGCAGTACCTGATTACATCACATCTTATAAAAGAACGATAGCTTCTCTCGTTTTCGAGTTGGAAAATTATTATTATGAAAATTTGAAAAAAAAAAATTTTTTCGAGGAATTATTTGCATGATTCGATAGTATTACTAAAGGCATCGTTCTGCCACGGGAAAACAACCACTAAAATTTCACGGTGTATGAGCGTTTCGAGTTGATACGACATCGTACCACATCGATTTAATGTAACACTCATCTGTGTTTGATATTGAAATAATTTCTTCATTTTTCATTACATAAATACAAAGTACAATCGTCTAACTGACTCCTTACCCACCATAATGGAACATGATGAAAATGACTGGGATATCTACCATGTTGTTTAGTTTTAATGTGCGCCGATATTTCGGCACTATTTCAAACGTCATGATGACGAGCCGACGTGCCCGGGTTGGGAGCTAAACAGAACAACACGGTAAATAACCTGGACATATTCAGTTTCTCCTCTGAATTACCTAAATACAAAATTGGCTTGATGGTTCTTGGCAACAAACTAGAAATAGACCGAATGATGTTATTTTAAAACAAAAAAAATGACAGTATTTAAGAGTTGATTGAAGATTGAAGCAATTTATTTGAGTATTGAAAACGTCCTTAGTGCATAATAAGTTTACAAAAAGACATAACCTTAAAGTTTCCTCTTATATTTTACTAGCTTTCCGCCCGCGACTTCGTCCGCGTAGAGACGTTTAACGGGTAAAACATTACTTCCTTATAGCGCAGTCGGTTAAAATGTAGCCTATACTTAACCTTTTCTAGGCTCTAGACTTTAATCGGTCCAGTACTCTATGCGTGAAAGCGTAACAGACAGACAGACAGACAGAGTTACTTTCGAAATGAAATGAAATGAAATGAAATGAAATGAAATGAAATGAAATGAAATGAAATGAAATGAAATAAGTTTATTTGCTTGTGAATAGGGTACACAGAAGATGAAATATAGGTACAGTTACAGGTAGGTTTTTCGGATTTATAATATTAGTAAGGATTATTAGTTTATTACTTTTATGGCTAGTTAGCTAACAATAACTATACATATAGTTATATCCAATCAAAAACATAAATGTGAAATGAGAGCCAAGTTCAATATTATGATAATTGCCTTGGTTGTTGACTTCAACGACAAAAGAAGTGAGATCTAAATGGGTGCCAAGTTCAATGGTCAACCCTGAAATTTATTTATAAGTAACACTATAACATACCTATCATATCTTCTTATAACATAAGATAATGTATGTTGGTAGCCTATGAAGGTCTGTCTTGGCTAGTTTCTATAAACCTACCAACGTATTATTATGTTCGCTCGCTAGTTTCTACCAACAATCCAAATTTTCGACCGACAAATACCAAACTAACCAAGACAACTAACTAGACTACTAACTAAAGAAAACTAGCCAAGACAGACCTTCATAGGCTACCACCATACATTATCTTATGTTATAAGAAGATATGATAGGTATGTTATAGTGTTACTTATAAATAAATTTCAGGGTTGACCATTGAACTTGGCACCCATTTAGATCTCACTTCTTTTGTCGTTGAAGTCAACAACCAAGGCAATTATCATAATATTGAACTTGGCTCTCATTTCACATTTATGTTTTTGATTGGATATCATTACTTTTTGTAGAAAAGTATATATCATCGTAACGCCGTAGGTCCTTTGAAAAGGACAAATTCAAAACTAAAACTAGACTTTATAAATATAAAACAATTGAATCAGTTACTGTATTTTCCTACGTTTACGGGGTATAACCCTAAGTAATAAATATGAAAACCGACTATAAGTACCTTCTCTTAATTGTAAATAAGTAAGTATGTATACCTAAATATATACTTAGTGCTTCCTTCCCCGGTATATAGGCGTGATTAGGCACTAATTAGGTATTTATGTTAAGCGTTCATAATAGAACCTAACCGCAGCAGTGGTCTCCTTTTTCACGGCTTTCAGGGTGAGTACGACAGGCTCAACATGGTCTATTGTGCCTGTCGACCTCATATGTGGATCTCACTACCGCTTACCATCAGGTGGAGTGAGGTCATCTTGTTAGCCTCTTATAAAAATAAAAAAAATAAAAAAAAAAACCTAATTATTAAAAAATTGCCAGTTTTTTATTTTTTCTTTTGTATTCATGTAATTACCTATCTGCATACCGAATTTTAACTCTCTAGGTAATTTGGAACTGGGTTAGAATTTTGATCTGTCAGTCAGTCAATGATAAAAATGAGGATTTTTGGACATTAATATCTAAATAACTGTTTGAGATAAGCTTATGAAATTTAGAACACATATTTATCTCGCAAGTCACAATATATGAGCCAAATTTGATACGTTTATGTGAAATAGTTTTTGATTTATGAGGGGTTCAAAAGTGGTTCCAAATGGTTCGTGTAATATTACACACGGTGCGGCTCGCCAGTTCTGTTTCTTGAACTTGGCTTGACACGCTACCGCGTGTCTAGATAGTTAGCTAAAACCAGTTACACATGTATCTAACCAATTAGTGAAAAAAGTTTTTATTTCTTCAATCGCCTATCATCGAACCCCAGATCAAGGGTCGGAGAATAACATGGGAACTGCGTACTTATTTTTATACACAGCTGGCCATCCTAATTGGCATACGATTTTTGACCTTGTAAGTGCTCATTCAATGTTCGTTTCCTTGGTTTGAATTTTAATCTCATATTAAAGTTTTGCAGGTCACTAAAAGGAACTAAATATAAGGCTTAATGGGTCTACACGCTCCGTAGCTCGCGATTGAGTATAACCCAGACGAAACGTCGGGCAGTAAGTAGCTTTGTATTTGCTACTCCTAATATCCCGTGTGAGACTTATATCTTAGTCTAATGGAACGCGAAAGTCTTAAATCTTACGTAAATGGAATTAAGTTCAAATAATCATTTTTCGTGTAATGTATCAGTCAGTTTTGGAATTTTCTCGTAGGTTTGCTCATGATGTTTTCCTTCACCGATAACGCATCGAAAAATGTACATAATTATAAATATCAAATTTGTAAAATAAGGTGGTACGTAGCGGGGTTTGAACTGGTGACTTCTCGCATGGCAGGCAACGACCTTAACCACTCGACTCGATTCTTTTTATATGCGCACATCTTTAATATTTAATATTAATTTTAATATGATATTATAAAGCTGAAGAGATTGTTTGTTTGTTTGTTTGAACGCGCTAATCTCAGGAACTACTGGTTCGATTTGAAAAAATCTTTTTGCGTTATATAGACCATTTATCGAGGAAGGCTTTAGGCTATATAACATCACGCTACGACTAATAGGAGCAAAGATACAATGGAAAATGTGTAAAAAACAGGGGAAACGCGAACGAAGTCGCTGGCACAGCTAGTCTTTAATATGACGCAAATGCATGCATACATACACATCACGTAATTTTAAACGAAATATTTCTTTAACCAGCAAACACAGCTCAGCATTCTAATTTCAAAAGCCAGCAGTAAATAAGTTCTACATTAAGAAAGCTTCCTTCACCAAAAGTCAGCGGAGCAAATTGCCGTAATTTTCGGCGGCAAACTTCACATCCACATTACGGGCGAAAAGTGTTAAAATACTTAAGCAAATCCGACATTCTGGGCACTAGTTTACAGCCTGGATGGGAGCCAAATTCAAGTGGGTCCAAGTTCAGAATTCAATGAAACTAACGTTCTGGCAACGTTTGCTGGTAAATTTTGGCGTTTTGTTCGGCATTTTTGTGCGCACGACAGCTGCTGTATGTAATCAGAGTCACTGTTCGCATGGAATTGCAAAATAATCTTTAAATCTTTAGCCAATAAATACGGTTACATATGAAGTTCATTTTGAAGAGCTTTTACTAATACTGGTACTCTTTATGCATATAGCTTTCCGCCCGCGACTCCGTCGGCGTAGAGACGTTTAACGGGTTAACGTAAACCTGACTTCTTTATAGCGCAGTCGGTTAAAAAGTAGCCTATGTCCTTTCTCAGGCTCTGGAACGCATCTGTACCAAGTTTTATTTAAAACGGTTCAGTACTCTATGCGTGATAGCGAAACAGGCAGAGTTACCGAAAGTAACTCTGTATGTTTGTCTGTCTGTTACGCTTTCGCGCATAGAGTACTGGACCAATTTAAATGAAATTTGGTACAGATATAGCCCAGAGCCTAGGAAAGGTTATAGGCTACTTTTTAACCGACTGCGCTATAAGGAAGTAATGTTTTACCCGTTAAACGTCTCTACGCGGACGAAGTCGCGGGCGGAAAGCTAGTGATACATATACATAAAATCACGCCTTTTTCCAAGACGTGGAGGAGATCACTTCCTGCCATATGCTACGGGTTTTGGCACACCACTTTCGTTTCTTTCAAATCCATCAATCTCTTCATGCATGCTCGTCGATAAAGGGTCCTTTTGATTTGATCCTTCTTCAAAATTTGACCTATTTGGTCATGGTATATTTTATGTTGAAGAGAAAATCAACATGTTCTCTCTGAATTAGTAACTCAAACCCAGTATTGCAAAAGTTATATTTGTTATGGTATTAATCCAAGGTTACGGAAAAATACAATATTATTTTGAGTTAGTATACAAAAGTTTTATATTCGTTAAAAATGTTGAAAACAATCTAAGACATACGATTTGGACTGTCAAGTTCCATTACATTAAAACTACCACCAGGTTCAGTCAACAACATCAGGCAGCAAGTGTACTATTTGCTACTCTTATTATAGCATATTGACGCATAGTAGGTTTATAGTAATCTAGGCCATATTAACATATGCACTAAAGACTGATCTCTGTCTGATATGTTAATTTTAATACTAAACTTTTGTCTGATATTAAAATAACAATATAATAATCCGATTCCGAGATAAATACCTTAACCACTAAGGACTCAGAACCAGCTACGCTGCAGATCCATTAAAATTAAAAAGCAAAGCAAACATTTCTTAAGCTCTATACTATCAGATGCAAGCTCAAAACGGCTAAGCCGGTCTCCTCAAACGCTCGACAAAATGTTAATATCTAGATTCCAATTAAATATAAGCTGTAGAAGGCAGATGCTGGCTGCAGTAATCTAGGACGACTGAAATGCATTGTGCTGTTAGGAGAAAAGGTTATATTGGACTCTAATTGGGAAAAGGAAGGAAAATTCCTTGGTTTTAAGCTTTTGTGTTAAAATAGAGTACTTATGCATTATGCTATTAAAATGTATCCTATTAAGTTAAGTTTGAAAAGAGTCGGGTGGTTGAGGTCGGTGCTTGCCATGCAAGAGGTCACCAGTTCAAACAACGCCACGTACCACTGTGTTTATAAATTTGAAATTCATATGAACGATTATACTACGCTATAAAGGGGAAAACATCGTGAGGAAACCTGCACACACACGAAGAAATCTTTAGGTTGTGTAGTTAACCAACCCGTACTTGGCCAGCGTGGTTGACTTAGGCCTTATCACCCTAGTTTACTCAGCAGTGCAGATTACTTACTGAGTTTGAGCATTTTTAACCGACTTCAAAAAAAGGAGGAGGTTCTCAATTCGTCTGTATGTATAATATTTTTTTTTTTTTTTTTTTTTTTTTTTATGTATGTTCACCGATATTTTCGTCAATTATAGACGGATTTCAAAAATATTTTTTTGGTTGGATAGAGTTCACTTCCGAGGTGGTCCCATTTTCACCAGTCTCGGATCTGATGATGGGATCCAGGAGAAATCGAGGGCAACCTTCAAATTTTATAGGGACATGTACCGCGTTTTGCATATTATCTGAAGTCATATTGGCATTTGCTTCTGGCTATCATAATTTTATGATGCTGAGCTGATGATGGAAGGTCAACTCCTTAATAGTTATGAGTAAAAGAATAATTATTTCAATACTGTATACATATTAAGACTACTAGTTATAATATCAGTAGCATTACAGGTGAGCTAAACTATTAGGTTGACCAGTCTAGGATCTGATGATGGGATCCAGGAGAAATCGAGGGCAACCCTCAAATTTTATAGGCACATGTACCGCGTTTTACATATTTTCTGAAGTTATATTGGCATTTGCTTCTGGCAATCATAATGTTATGATGCTGAGCTGATGATGGAAGGTCAACTCCTTAATAATTGGGAGTAAAGGGATAATTCTTTCAAATCTGTGTACATATTGATACTACTAGTTATAATATCAGTAGAATTATAGGTGAGCTGAACTAATAGGGTGTAAAAAAATGTTACACTAAAAGGATGAAAAAAATTGTAAACAAAAAAACCGCCTTCAAAAACCCGACTCACTAAAAATTACAAAATAATATAATACGAACATTAATCTGGGTATGAATTTGATATGTTGTTGAAGGCGGTGCCACTTAAATTTTTGAGGAAAACTGCATGAAATATAAACGGCACCGCCTTCAACAACATATCAAATTCATACCCAGATTAATGTTCGTATTATATTATTTTGTAATTTTTAGTGAGTCGGGTTTTTGAAGGCGGTTTTTTTTTTGTTTACAATTTTTTTTAGTTACTAGCTGTGCTAGTAGTAACTGTATCTGACTGAAATTATACTTTAGACGGCATTTAACAATACAACCGCGCCTACAAAAGCCCAGAAATTTAGATGTGATTCTATATATTGGCATAACTCTTTTATTTATGAATGTACTAGCTGTGCCCGCGACTTCGTTCGCGTGAACTACAGGATTTTGATTTTTTTTTAACTTAAAAGTAGTCGTAGTCAACAAAATCTTTTCTGCCACTTAAGAAGTTAGTCTTCAACCGGAAGAAACATTTAAAACAAAATTATTTTGGTTTTTATCATCATCTGTTGTTTATCGTGTAGTAATAAATAAGTTCGTTCGCGTGAACTACAGGATTTTGATTTTTTTTTAACTTAAAAGTCGTAGTCCCGTCAAAATCTTTTCTGCCACTTAAGAAGTTAGTCAACCGGAAGAAACATTTAAAACAAAATTATTTTGGTTTTTATCACAATCACCATCATCTGTTGTTCATCGTGTAGTAATAAATAAGTATATTACACAACATCACATTAATTGATCTGATCCTGTGGTAAGAAGCTTTAGCACTTGTTTTTATCAGAACAGTGGTATACATTTAAAAATTTTTATTGCACAACCAGACGCGGAACAAACATCGATATTCATCGCAGAAATATTTGTGCTGAGTGGGAATAGAACCCAAGAAAAGAAAAAAAAAAGAAAAGTCCAAGTGCAAGACGGACTCGCACAACGCAATTTATTTTAAAAGTTTACGCAATTCTCTGTACTTGACGTTGCTTTATTCTAAATTTTGAGAATCTGAGTACTTCGCAGATAGTAGTTCCCTTTGCCAGTGTCAAAAATTGGCAGCATAAATGAATGTTTCTTTTGATTGTGTTGGCTCAGGTGAAGGGACAGTAGACCTGAGTATTTGATGTAACTTTCAGTTTGATATTTTCTCCTTGACAAAAATTGACGATGATAAACGGATCCTATATAAGGGGTTCGGTTATTCTTTTCGACGTACGAAATCCTAAAATCTATGTTTATAGTGAACAGCTTCCTTATATTGAATAGATCATCTTCAAGTAATCCTAATTGTTCATCGATCAATGTGAAATAAAGGACGTCCTATTCCAAAGCCAGGTAGCAGTTTATAGTTAGAGAGGAAAAAAGCGTCCATGGCCGAGTGGTTTAGGTATTTACTTGCTATATATGCAAGAGGTCGCCACTTCAAACCCTGCCACGTACCACTGTGTTTTTCAAATTTTAAATTCATACCTTTGTACGATTATTCGACGCTTTTACTGTGTGCTTGAATCATGTTCTTTCTTAATCCCTGGCAAACCCCCCATTTTCTCTTTTCGAATTTTATGCTTTACCAAATTAAATATGCTATACTTGTTTATTGATTTTCATATAATTTTTTGAACTCAATATTGAATTTATTCAATTTGATTGAATATTTAATACCCGGTTGGTGCATACAATGTATTAATCGCATTGTGATCATCTCATCCTTTTTTCTGATACCAAACCCTTGAGTATTAATATCAATGTATTTTTTGACAACCAACCTTCTTCAATTCGGCAATTATGGAAATTTGAATGCTCTCGTTAATTTTGACAGCTTAAAAATATGTCAATTAGATGACACTATTTTATTAAATTAAAATAGAAAAAAGGTGACAATTAGAATATTTTCGATACATGTTGTCGATTCAGAACCCTTCTAGTAATTTACGTAATTTAATAGCACTCCAAATTTATCAATTCCAAAAGACAAACTTCACATATTTGACGTATGGTATACCTACATACAAACTTTTCCACAATATAATATCGAAGTAATACGTAGAGCACAGTGCCATCTTTTGAACTACCTACCAAAAAACGTTTCGCGTAGGTGCTCATGTTATGTCAAACTTGACAGCATTTATGGCATGCTGTACAAAGCACGATGCCATCTATGTGTAATTTTATGAACAATAGCTGACCCAACAGACTTCGTCCTGTCAAAACAAATTGTAAAAATTTGTTTGAAATTTGATTTATTTTTACATCTTGGGTGACAAATTTGGGTTTTTCGTACGGATCCCTACTTTTTTTGAAAATGTAATATAGCCTATAACCTTCCTCGATAAATGGACTATCCAACAGTGAAAGAATTTTTTAAATCGGGCCAGCGGTTCCTGAGATTAGCGCGTTCAAACAAACAAACAAACAAACTCTTCAGCTTTATAATATTATAGTATAGATTGACATGAAACATACACTAATTTGAAAGTGAGGTTTACCACAATATATTACTGATGACCACATAATCGGCTTATCTGATCTGCGATATATTATAGATCGGATAAGCCAATTCTGAGATAAACGTTCACAAACGCACAGACATACAAAAAAGGTCGACTAGTCGAGTTGAAAGTACGTTAAAACAATAGAAGAACACTTGGTTTAAAGTTATATACTTTTAATGCGTATAATGCGTACATGTGGTTAGGTATATAATATCAGCAAAAAAATAAGATTCTAATGATTTACCAGCTGACAATAATATAATCTATGGTGCTTTATAAAAAGTTACGATTTCTGGGTGAAAATAAGTATCTACTGAATTGTATTACAATATAAAAGCCAATACATTTTAAGATACATATATAGCATCAAAAACTACAAAACTGTATTAAGTATAACTTGTATAGATTATGTATTTGTTGGTGTG
Source organism: Maruca vitrata (assembly GCA_039566165.1). Classification (NCBI taxonomy): domain Eukaryota; kingdom Metazoa; phylum Arthropoda; class Insecta; order Lepidoptera; family Crambidae; genus Maruca; species Maruca vitrata. Next base: position 1,509,032 of record CM076925.1, on the reverse strand, counting down.
AAAAAAGGACATCCCTATTCGACTATTGATCATGCGCAGCCCAAGCGCGATGACATTGATGTATTCGACAGTACCTTATTACCATTTAGCACCATGTATGTTTTGAATAAATAAAAAAAAGTTTTAATCACATTACAATTACAATACATTTTCAGTTGATAATTATCAATTTGAACCTATATTGCTACTGCAAAACTTTTTAAACACCATAAAATCCAACTGGAAACGTTACAAATCGCCGTGGGCAAAAACGAAACAAACTGAATACTTGTCCAGTATCTGAATCGACAGCAAATATTTGTATTTTGTACAAAATTGAATACGCGGGCATGGATCGGTAGAGATGTGTGGGGTATATATTTGAGTATGATAGTAAAGTATACGCCGATTATATTTTTTATTTGGTGTTTTTCAATGCTGATTAAAGCCCTAATGTAAATTATTTGAAAAATTTCGCATTCTTGACCCCTGCCTGAACGGGGACTTGAACCACCGCTCTTCCGATATCGCATTGGACGCTTTAACCACTAAGCTATCCAGGTGTTGAATTTCAATGCGAATTTTTCCACCACATTTACCCGTTAGCCACGGGTGGCGCCACCACCAGTAGTGATCACACTCTATTAAATACTACCACTAGGTACGCTTTGAAATTTTAATTGAAACTAGTGACCCGCCCTCGCTTCGCTTCGGGTAAATTTTACATACAAACCTTCCTTAAGAATCACTCTATCTATTTAAAAAAAACCGCATCAAAATCCGTTGCGAAGTTTTAAAGATCTAAGCATACATACGGACATACAGCGAAAGCTACTTTGTTTTATACTATGTATTGATATACGATTGTTGCGTTTGCATTAATGATACAAGCGGCAATCCGTCATCATTGATGATAGATCCTCCCTAATACAATCTTGGGTTATTCAGGATAGGCCTGCTAAGAAAGCAGGCCCGCCTGAATAACCCTATTGTGCCCGTTGACTTCATATTATGTTGACCTAACGACCGGTTATCATCAGGTGGAGTGAGGGCACCCTGAGAGGTTTTTTATAAAAAAAAAAGACGCGGAAACGCCGGGTTAGCGTTTAAGCACAACAACAACATACAAGCAAAATGACGCAATTAGGAGTCGAATGAGCTAACGCAATGTTAAAATGTGCAAATAACATTACAATACAAATATATAATTTTAAACTGTCATGGTTACACACATTAGAAAACTGTAACTGTTCGGGATATTTACCATGTTGTTTTGTTTTAATGAGGTCAGATCAGATGATCAGTTCACCCGTGATCATGGCGCTTGCAACAGTGCCGAAATATCGGGAGCTCATTAAAACAAAACAACATGGTAAATATCCCGAACAGTTACAGTTTTCTAATTACAATACAAAATTCATTACATTACAGAGAGTTGTTGTACTCTACAACTCTGACGCATTCGTCAGAGTTGTAGAGTGGACTCAAAAAGAGCAACTCACTGCCATTCCCATCTCTACGACTCAGCGACCGCGGATATGTATTTGAACTTTTATGAATTATTCAAAACAATGGATACAGCCTGCAGGCAGTCCCTTCCCTATCAGTTCACTTGTGGTCCGACCACTTTGTATTCATAAGTAGGTAGTGTGGTGGAGATTGAAACATTGTTCTCAAGGAAGGATGATTTGTACCTATTATTGGTTGAGACCAGAAGTAAGTGCAAAATATTTCACCAGTACATAAAAAAGTCGCTTTCTATGTCCCTATATGGCTATGTATGATATAGATCTTTAAAACTACGCAACAGATATTGATGCGGTTTTTTGATAGATAGATCAAGAGGAAGGTTTTATGTGAAATTCACCCGAAGCAGAGTAAGTGCGAGTTACTAGTTTTTAATAAAAATGATTTATTTGAATGGGTTCAAAGGAGACATTTGCCCAGCAATGGGTTGTAAAAGGTAAAGAAACAAAAATTAACAGACGACTATCCCTATCTTCCCCACTGCTCAACTCGATTGCTCAACTTCATAAAGTTGAGCAGTGGGTAATACCCACTGCTCAACTGGTCATTGCTCAACTACGACAGTTGAGCAGAGGGTAATACCTACTGCTCAACTAAAATTGCTCAACTAAATTATAAGTACGTATATGAGTTACTATACAGACACACATACAAGTTCTCAGGTAAGTTATAATAAAAATCTAACCGTTAATATAACATTTAATATCTTAAAACAAAAAAAAACTTATTTTTTCTTCTTTCCTCTTACCAACGAACTTAAATTATTGTTTCATTTTTCTTGAATATAATCGCAATTTTTCGAGAGCGTGTCCAACTGAGATCTCTGAATGAGTAAGTTGCATATGTATATTAATGATTATATCATCATTATAAACACTCGTTTTTCTTCTCTTGTGCGCTATTTTATTTACAGAAATCTCGTTAATATCAGACAGTGTTTTTAATAATCGTAACAATGTCTTTGTGTTCTTATTTATTGACAAGACATTGACATCATCATAAATAATCCATAATCCGAACAGAATCAATGTATTATAAGTGGCTAGTACCTCAACAGGAGTTGAGCGAGGGGTCATATGCTTAATTTAACAACGATATGTCCCTTAGTGCAACTGAGTTGAGCAATAAATAGTTGAGCTTTGGGGACTAAAATATTCAGTTATACAAACTATGTCCTAATGCTCAACTGCTCAACTAGTTGAGCAATCGAGTTGAGCAGTGGGGAAGAAAGGCGACTATCGCATACTTTGATTTGATCTATTGATAAGAATTTTATGACATGTGTTATGAAAATCAGATTCAACAGTTGTATGCGTAGAAATATGCTGATTTTCTTTGTTGGGATTTAAAATAAAATGTATTTTTATTGATCGGAAGTATTTTAGTAGTTTTTACTAATAATAAGATCCTACATATCGAGTTACTAAATTAGATAAAAATGGAAAATATTCTTTATGCGTATTGCCTACAAAACGTACCTACCTATAACTATTTCCACGAATGAAACTCCCGTTGAATGGAGTTCAAATTTCAGTTGCCGTTCCAATTCGAAACGTAAATAATATTGTAGCCGTCGCGTCTAACCAAATCTCCATAATTTCCATAAGCTACCGTGCCCTGGTCTAGGACATTAATTGAACTTCCTAGGCCACTCGGCGTCGGTATAAATAATGGAATTTGGCGATCTCTGCACGTTCGGAAGTGGTTTACTAATGAATCTATTTTTGGGAATCCGTCACGAGTTCTCTAGTACAGACTGTGTGCACCGAATTGCACTCAATGGACATTAAAGCGCGACAGACAAGGGTCTGAATTTTTAGGGTTTCGTATCTAAAAGGTAAAAACGGGACCCTATTACTAAGCCTCCGCTGTCCGTCTGTCCGTCTGTCCGTCGGACAGACAGATTTTCTCCAAGCTGTATCACATATACCGTGATATTTACTAAAAATTTAAAAAGATAAAATGTTAAGGGATTGCAATAAAGTGTTTTTTTTACATAATTGGTACTGGACCCTTCGTACGCGAGTTAGACTTTGTACATAGCCGCTTTTTAATGTTCAGAAATACTTTTACTGAGTGACTACTAAGCATACCAATATTGAAAAAAGACAAGATTTTGTGTGGAAGCTCTCTTTGAATATTAGATTTATTAATTTTTAGTATTTGTTGCTATAGGCAATATAAATACAACCTTTGTGAAAAATTCAACTGTCTAGCTATCACCATTTTTGAGATACAACCTGGAAACAGACTGACGGACATACAAAAATGGTATTAAACTAAAAATGTGTAATAATACAATACTTAAGATAGTATCAGACTCAGCATAATATGATTTATTACCCATTTGTCTATGACTTAGCCCACAACCAAAAACATCAGTAGCGGCGCGAAACTTTTAAGTTTTCACTTATTTATTTACTTAGCATACTAATATACCGGCTACTTCCAAAGTATGAAGGTAGTTTCTCACGTACACAAAGTTATATTAGAATTTCTTGACTCAAGTTCTAAGCTTACCTTCCCTACAAAAGAAAATTAAACAGTTATAGGCCTTTATAAATAAAAACTGCATTTAAAATTCATAGTCGAACATTAAAATGACCTTTCTAATTTTTTCAAGTCAGTTCAAATCGTTAAGTTATTGAGATTTTAGCACCTGCACTAGGCATGCCGCCTACGTTGGTACGGACATGTTTTACGGAAACCGCAAGGCAAACTACGTAGGGAACAAGTGTCTCGCAATGTCGCTACCGCCGGGTCCCGGCAGAAGGGGAAGGCCCAAGAAGGCCTGGCTTGACGTCGTAGTGGATGACATGCGTGCCAACAAACTCTTCGTGAAGAATGCCTAAGACCGTGCGAAGTGGAGAGTTAAGAGTAGTAAAGCGGACCCCGGCCTCCGCAAGGATGCAACCGGAAAAACGTAGAGATGATGATGACTAGGCATTCGTGGTTGACTAAGGCCTGATTGCTTTAGTATTAGGGTAGGCTCGTGCCCCTCAGTGGGGACATAATTATATGGGCTGATAATTAATGAGATTAAAGCGAACAAACAGACAAAGGCTGTCATCATCAGCCCATATACGTCCCCACTGCTGGGGCCTTAATCAACCACGCTGGCTAAGTGCGGGTTGGTTGACTACACAAAAAAACTTAAACATCCAACTCATAAGTGTGAAAAGCGATAGTACTTATACGAGATGTGACGTAATCAAGTACCGCTTACCGCATGAGATGTCATGTGGTCATTGATTCATTACTAAAGCTAAAGAATCTCTACGACCTAAAAATAAAGCGGAACGTACGTGCTTTCGAGTTTCAATTATCACTTTCGTTAAACTGGTAATTTATTAATTGGAAAATTAAAATTGCACAAATCTACTTTAGGCAGGAGCTGGACGCGAGTGGCCGTGGAGAGAGAGAAGTGGCGAGCATTTGGGGAGGCCTATGTCCAGCAGTGGACAGGAATGGGCTGATGATGATGATGATAATGATGATGAAATCTACTTTACAACTAATCATTTTACTGCGGGAAAACAACCACTAAAATTTCACAGGGTATAATTATTACTATTGTATATTTACGCTCATACGGAACCCTGGATATGTAAGGCGTCCGACCGATTTCAGCCATGGCGGCCGATCTCAATTGAGATCAGCCAAGTGCGCAGGACATTTTATAGTGCATAAGTGTGCGCGCAAACACAAGTGCACTCTCTATTCCCTTACTCTCATAATTCGGTGAAACGGCAATCCGACATGACTGATGAGAGATCGGGCGCAGGACCACCGGCTTAACGTGCTTTCCGAGGCACGGGCGTTCAACCGCCAACTTCCTAACTCCGGGCTGAGTAATTTCATTACAGAAAAACTCACACAAATTTTGCCCGACAACGGATTTGAACCGGGGACCTCTCGGTCCTAACGCAGCGCTTGCTATCAATAGACCAACAAGGCAGTTAAATATACGCCTGGATATGTACACACATTCTATACGTTTCGAACTCACATATCCACAATGGCATACGTTCGTCCACAAAATTTCCGCGAAAAATCCAAAGCATTATCAAAACCATACGATCGCTCGCTTCGAGAGGGGTATTCATAGGGAAGCCAGTAGCGGTACCATGAGTTGGCTATCGAAAACTTACGTACGTTAAAAACCAATCGAGTTGTTTTTTTCATACGACCGATTTTAGTCTTTAGCGTAACCACCAGAGGCGCTGTACAAGTTTTTCATAGACATATTTACGTAGGCGATATCGAGTCCGTAACTTTTAAACTCGTGGTAGCGCTACAGGAGTTGTCGATGTCGATACAAATAATTGTTTAGTTTGATAAAATAAACTACTTTTTGTTACATTGGTAGCCGCCCACGACTTTGTGGAAATAGTTTTGGCAGCAATGTTTTATTAAAATAGCCTGTACCTCATAAAATTAGCTATTCATCAGTGAAAATCTTGTCAATTGGTCCAGCCATTTTTAAAATTTACAACTGTAATAGCATCACTACATAGTATAAAGCAAAGTCCCTTCCCGCGTCAGACTGATGCTTAAATCCAAAAAACTACGCACCTGATTATGATGTTTTTTTTATAGATAGAGGGATGCAAGAAGATATATACCCAAAGAAACAAGGGCAGGTCACCAGTGAGGTATAATCCACATTTCATCAAAGTAATTTAAAAATAACAAGAGATTTGGTGTGTTATTAAATTATGACTACAATTAAAAGAATTTGTTCTTAGATAAAGAACATCTTTTGTACGTTTTCAATCGGTTTATCGATGTTTTATTGCAGCTCTAGTTATGCATAAAAATGAGAAATTCCCAGGCACCAATGTTCGAGTAGAATTCCGTAGAATGCAATATATTTTTTTTAGGTAAAAAACGCGTTAAATTCACAAAATACGTGGAGGTTATTTTTATACCTACAGCTGTAAAAAGAAATCGAATGAATTATTCATAATGTGCATTATTAAGTTATAAATATGTATGACAATAGTGTAATGTACATTGGGAAATTTCGCTTTGTAAGTTTTTTTTTTTTATAAAAGGCTAACAAGATGACCTCACTCCACCTGATGATAAGCGGTAACGAGATCCAAATATGAGGTCGACAGGCACAATAGATCGTATTGAGCCTGTCGCACTCACCCTGAAGGCCTGCTTAAAAGCAAAATATAAATAAAATCAATGGACCTCATCCCCAATCAAATCATTTACTTGCTAACTTACTTATTTTGATTCAAATCCTGCATTATAACTAAACAAGAATGCACTATAATAACAGATTTCACGCTATCTATAAGATTACTAGCTTCCGGTTCGTGACTCTGCCCGCTTGAAATCTTTGACCACCGTAACTTTATAAGGAAAGAATTTCGTAAAAAATGTCAATGAAGAAACCTTGAATGCCTGAATTTAATTCAAATATCTTCAAAATGACCTAGTTTCGTACTAACTTTGCATTCCCCCCATAAGATTGTCCAACATTTATTATCGCGAGAATATTATGGCGAGATGATCTGGATGCCTATAATCGGAACTGGTCGGCCTTGGCTGGAGATCGACAGCTTTGGAGTGAATTGGGGGAAGCCTTTGCCCAGCACTGGGACAGTATAGGCTAAGACTTAGCCTATACTGTCTTAGCCAGGGGTTCCCTAACTGTGAGTCGCGACGCCCTGAGGCGTCGCAATAGTATCCCAGGGGCGTCGCGTGTCGATACGTCGATGCGACCGAGTTCAAGTATTTGACCGTTTGCCTGCTTTCTGCCTGAAAGTATTCTACATGAAAAATCGATAAAAATCCTTGACTCTATTTTAAAATAATTATTTACACAGCACTTGCTTTCTTTAAACGAACACTTTCAAAAATATTTTCCCGTAAATCTGCAGCAATACGACTTGGTCAGAAACCCTTTCCAGTCACACACTCCATCGACACTTACAACAGAGGAATAAGGACAATTGATAAAATTGTCCTGTGATTCCAACCTAAAGCTTGAATACGCCAAAGATAAACTGTTTGAATTCTGGAGCTCAGTATCTGAAGAATCATGCCATGCATGCAATAAGAAATCATGCCATTAGATCTGCAGCTTTAAAGGTTTTATTACTATTTGCGACTCCATACTTGTGTGAACCAGGTTATTCTGCAGTTGCAGTAATAAAGAACAAGTACAGAAGACAGCGGTTGTCGGTTCTACGGATGATGTGGCCAGCCCACTGCCACTTCAGCTTGCTAATGCGATGAGCTATGTCTGCTACGCCTCATTTCTGATCGATTCGATCCCGCAGAGAAACACCGAGCATAGCTCTTTCCACAGCTCGCTGAGCGACTTTTAACTTGTGGACCAGCCGTGCCGGCAGTGTCCACGTTTCGGCTCCATACGTCATGACGATTTAAAATAGACGTACAGAAAGACATGAGACTGGTCATTTCCAAACTGAAGCCCCGTTTTCAAAAACTATGCTCAGAAAAACAAGCACATCCATCTCATTCGGAGCCAGCCAGTTTATAAATATCTCTTTTTATTATAATTAATATTTTTTCTATATTACCATTAAATAATTTGCAAATTCGTGTTTTCCTGATTGCCTGTTACTAGAGTCCTACCTACCTATAAAAAATCGTTAGTATTTTTGTTGACTACATTGAGGGGCGTCGTAAAACAATAGCCAAGACACAAGGGATTCACAGCACTAATAAGTTTGGGAACCCCTGGGCTAATTAAAAAAAAATATTATCGCAGCTTAATACTGCAGTATTATTTAAATGCACACCGTGGTCAAATTATTATCCAGGAATCAGTATCTAAAAGGTTTCTTAATTTAAAAACAACAACATACCTTAACTGAAATCTGTAAAATAAGTTGCAAGAAGGATAAATTCTCTTGTAAAATTATAATGTTTACCTACGAAAATGTGCTGAATTCAGATAACATCCATAAACATTCGCTAAGCGAACGCTGACACGAGATCGGGTGCTAAGGTGTTGCATTTAGCGCTGCGTTTTATTGCTCCCCGCCTAGACTGGATTTATGCACGCCTTGCACGGCTCTACCAAGAGCGATTTAACTTTATGCTGGTACTGTTCGCATAAAGTCGTGAATTTTTTACCTCGTGAAGGGAGAATTATCGAAAAAATATTTTACTCGGGATTCATTATATAATTGTTCAATGGATCATCCTGAATGAATGTTTTTTTAGTTTAGTTTATACATAAAGTCTATGTCTTATAGAATTCTAGACCAATGGACATTTCGTGATTGTTTTTTGTAAACAATGTTTTTATGCAGTCTTTAGATTTTTAACCTATTATTTCTTACGTAGTATTATATAAATGCACATATGCGTACACCATGTATATTAATTTAAAATGATGCATTATTTAAAAAGACATACTAACAAACACACCAAGTCTCACTTGACACAACTTAAGTGAGGGAAGTTGGATGATCTCACAAGAAAGTGTATATAAAAATGTGCTGAATTCATATAACATCCATGCACATTCACTAAGCGAACGCTGACATGAGCTCAGGTGCTAAGGTGTTGCATTTAGCGCTGCGTTTTATTGCTCCCCGCCTAGACTGGATTTATGCACGGCTCTAACAGGAGCGATTTAACTTTATACTACGACTAGCGAAGCCCGGCCTCGTATGGGTGCAATTTAATCAAATATCAGAGTTGTTTTGCTACGACATGAATGGATTGTGGATATTTTTAACTTCCTTTCTCCAAATTACAATATCAATTTTTAAAAAAGCGTACCGAAATCTGAAGTCAATTAAAAGATCTAAGCATACAGATGGACAGCGGAAAACGACTGAATGGAATACGTAATAAAAGGATGAGGTTTTCAATGCCTCTGAAAGTTGCTTTTTTGTAAAAAAGATTTGAAAATATTTTTTCTTTTTTGTAAAAAAGGAGGAGGTTCTCAATTCGTCTGTATTCTTTTTTATTTAAACTTCCGCCCGGGTGTACCGATTTGGATGTTATTTGTTTCATTTGAAAGCTGGTGCTTCCCGTTTGGTCCCATAGCAATTTATTTATTTATTTTATTTTATTTAATAGTTAGGAGTAAAAGAATATTTTTTTTTTTAAACTGTATGTATATTCAGGCGGTTTTTATTTTTTTGTTCAAAATTTTGTATTAATATACTATCCTTACCTACTCTATTCCTGACGATTTCGGTCGCTTCTGTTAACTTAATCATAGGTATTTCAACTACAAAAGAGGATCAGGAACACAGGTGCACTCTCTGATCCCTCTCAGTAATAGTTTGTGAGAGGCAATCCATCACGACCAGAGATAGGGTGCAATTCAAACTGTACAGGAGCTATACAAATTGTATACTATCTATACAATTTGTTCACCTGTGGATTGTCTGAAAGAGATGGACATTTCGTCACATTCATGAATGCAAATAATACTCTGAGTACGACTTTGGCTTTGACTTTGAAATAGCAATACGTCTGCCGTCAGTATAATAAATACTCTTTTGGTATTTGAAGAAATTATCATAAGAAAAAATTACATGGCTCAGCTAGACTAGCTGAGCCATGTAATTTTTTCTTATATTTTAGGTATGCAAGCGGTAGCAATTAACAATAAGTAATAATTTGTTATAATTGTATTGAGATGTTGTATTTCTTTTGTAATATTGTAAATGTGTCTGTTTGTCGCCCTTTAACCTTAAAACTGAACTGATTTCATGCGGTAGAGCTTGAGAAAACATACGCTTTATGTTAACCAACATCACCATAAAGGAGTGATGTATGTCACAACAACCGGTTTCACGTTCAAATCGCTAGCGGAAAGCTAGTGTAGTAGCTGTATGACGCGCGATAATTTTCTCTTTTTTTCCTTATAAGAGCAAGTTGTGTAGCAAAGAAGAAATTCTCTAAACAAATTAGTCCTGAGTAACTTCGTATACGATGTTAGTGTAGCATCAAGCCGGAGGGATACCTCCCGTTTAATTGACCGGGAACAGGGATGTAGAAGGGCATAGAAGAAAAACAACAGTGAGAGCGGTTTTTTTATTTGTTATTGATTTAACTTAACCGAATTACATATATGGTTACCGCGTCCGGATGTGATGTACATAGATTGGTAAACTGATTTCGAGTATAACAAAGGAACGGAAGAGCTGCATTTTTGAAAGAGGAACTTTTGAACTTCCGGCGAAAGACGTGACAGTAGAACATCCGGAACTGTTATTGGGTATGATTGATAAATAATTTATGCAGTGCAGCAATTTTGCAGTGATTAATCCTTACTTTTTATTGTAAAACGATTGAACAGAATGAAAAGAAATTTGGTACATGGATAATTTCTTAACTTGAGAAACGATCTTTTTAACCGATTTAGAATAGGGGAGTAAAGTTTGCTTCATGCCTACAAAGTCGCAGTCTAATTGCTAGTTAGTAATTATTGACAACTTTATTTAACCAATTCTTTCGATATTCCCCAATTTTTGTCAAAAAATTATTCTTATTATTATGTTGACGTCTAACTTTTAACTTTTTCCTATTTGACTACGATGATGGCTTGGAGTAGCCTTGTTATCATCGCCGGACTTAGGGGAGCGGATGGCTCTGCCCCTAATATTATACTACGTCGTCTCATAACATCGGTCCACATCTTATTACTTCGCGGAGCCCACTGTAGCGTCCTTGCAACTCTGCCCGCAGTTGACCTACTAAACATTTTTAATCTGTGCCGGGTGTTACTCGTAGGGTGTCCATTAGGCAACTCTTCTTAGGATTTTGGTTTGTTAGGACTAGAATTTTATTTATTATTACAAAATGAATAAAATATTTATATAAATATGTTCATGTAGTTTCGATTGATATTGATGGAATAATTTGATTAACCACCCTGGCCAAGTGCGGTCGACTTCACAACCTTAGAATTTCTTAGTAGGTGTGCAGGTTTCCTTACAATGTTTACCTTCACCGTTAAAGAGTCAAATAATAGTACATATGAGTTTCAAATTTGAAAAATACAGTGGTACGTGGCGGGGTTTGAACTGGCGACCTCTCGCATGGCAAGCAACAACTTTAACCACTCGGCCATCAACGCTTTTTTTATTGAACTTGTCAAGTAAAAAAGTATGTCCTAGTAAAAAAAGCTTTTGGAAACCCTAACGATGACCCAGATTTTTTTCGATTGACTTAACACTCCAGTAACTTGGTATACATTCAGTAAGGAAGTAATTTTAAAGCTTTTTGTATCCCGGTAATTTTACTTCCGCCATAATAAAATGAGTAATTGAATTGCGTGACATGGAAATCTGGGAAAGACAGATTAAGGTCTACGGGATAAGTAAATTAAAATGATAATAAGTAAGTGTTACATACACTGATACACGACATAACTTACATTGATCTGGCTCCATGATTACTTTCTTAAGCACTTACTTGTATACTATACACCGTGAAATTTTAGTGGTTGTTTTCCCGCAGTAAAATGATTCTATCTTAGTAGTACAAAAGATGTGTGCAGTTCTTTTTTGGTAAATTCAATAAATGCCGGTTTCACGAAAGGTTTAACCGTCACTTGAAAGCACGTTCGAACCGCTTTGTTACTTAGGGTGTAGAGCTTCTTTAGCTTTAAGCATCGATTTCATGCGGCAAGCAGTACCTGAATACGTCACATCTTCAAAAACAACGATAGCTTCTCTCGTTTTCGAGTTGGAAAATTATTATTTTGTAAAATCGAAAAAAATTATGATTTTTTTCGAGGAATAATTTGCATGATTCGATAGTATTACTAAAGGCAAGTCGTTCTGCCACGGGAAAACAACCACTAAAATTTCACGGTGTATAAATAAATATTACACAACATCACATACATTGACCTGATCCCGTGGTAAGTAGCTTAAGCACTTGTGTTACGGAAATCAGGATCAACAGTGGATTCACAAATAAACTTAAATATATTTTATAATACATACACCCAGACACGGAACAAACACCGTTGTTCGTCACACAAATATTTGTCCCGGGTGGGAATCGTACCCACGACTCTTGGAACCGCAGGTTATGAACCGGAGTCACTAACCACTGTTCCATCGAGCCAGTGAAATTACTGATATTAGATTGTGTTTTTAGCTGTGGCGTTATGATGGTGTAATTTCAGATCCAGATATGGATGTAGATATTTGTAAAATGTAACAGCGGTTTGGTTACGGTTCTGGGTATTACAATATTTCGGAGTATCCGAGGGTATTAGGTTTTAAGGAAGTGTAAAAATGAAATACATTAAGCACTCGTAATACCACAGGTTCAGCAGGACAAAAATAAAAGCTTTTCACAAAATATCGTCTTTAGACAGACTCTGCCCTATCCGAAACTACCCAATTCCTTTTTATACTTATACCTTTTATCATTGATAAAAAGAAATGTAAGTATAATTTTAGAAATCGTACGTTACATTACAATTCTTTGACATAGACATTAGACAAAAAAAAAGTGAACAGAAGAATCACAATTTTATTGGACTGGCTCGGTAGAACAGTGGTTAGTGACCCTGCCTGGCGGTTCCGAGAGTCGTGGGTTCGATTCCCACTCGGGACAAATATTTGTGTGATGAACATCGCTGTTTGTTCCATGTCTGGGTGTGATTATGTATTTAAGTATGTATTTATAAATATATATGTATGTATATCAGTCTCTGACGCCCATAGTACAAGCTTTGGGGTCAGATGACCGTGTGTGGAAATGGCCCAGATATTTATTTATTTATTATTATTTATTGATCGTAGAGCATCCATTCCTCGTACTTCTAGGACAAATCTGATATCGTAAAGTACTATTCTCGCCTATTACTTACAATAAGGTATACCTTAACCCTCCACATATCACTTCCATTACTTACACGTGTTTTTGTACGCAAATTCCGCATTTGCAGAAACAATGTACACCCATTTGTTTGTCGTGGAATGTTCTTCTATTTGTCAGACGGAAATACGGTCTTTGAAACTTGGGCAAAGCTTTTTTCTAGATTGCCATACGTTTTATCGGCTATTTGGCTGATATCACACTGTAGTATGGGTAAAATGTATATTTGACTGGCTCCGTAGAACAGTGGTTAGTGACCCATGGTCTACGGTTCCAAGACTCGTGGGTTCGATTCACACCCGGGAAAGCTTTTTATGTGACAAACATCGGTGTTTGTTTAAAATATTTAAGTGTATTTGTATATCCATTGTTGATTCTGAAATCCATAACATATGAACTTTAGTAACTTACCACGGGATCAATTCCATGTATGTGATATTGTGTTACATTTCTATTTATTTATGTATGAAACATAGATAAATGTTCTAAAAAAAATTTAAATCCCACCTTTCTCCACAATTAAGCGTACTTAATCAATACTTGCCAGAGATCTGAACATGTTTATAGTTTAATGTTGACTTTTAGCACCTAAAATCGTTATCTTATCGTATTTTGAGACAGGATATTCAATTTGCGTAATTTATATCCATTTTTTCACACTGTGACAAAATTCATTTTCAGTCCGAATAATTCGGAGAGCTGTAAAAGTTCCAGTTAGACCAGATGATATTTAAACAAGGGGAAACGTGAAATATCACGGGTCCGTCCATACTCAAACATTCCGGGACCGAAAAAGGCATACTCCATTACATGGTTTCTAGTCAGACGGGGATGGGCCCGCAATTTGTCAGTGGGGCCCGGTACTCCGATTATTATGCTTATTTCGTTCGGCTGTGTACGTAGGGAACGTTTGGAACAGTCAAGGTTAAAGCAGTAAGGTATGTAAGCTAAATGTTACTGGGAAAGTCGATAGGAAAGGTCAATAAAAACATTCCAGGACCAAATTGGTAAAATTTTGTAAAAATGTCAAATCAGGACACACGAGCATGCATGAAAAGATTGATGGATGTGGAAGAAGCGAATGAGGTGTGCCTGACTGGACTGCTGTAGCGCGTAGTAGGAAGTGATCTCTGCCTACCCCTCTGGGAAAAAGGCGTGATTGTGTATGTAAAAAAATAATCAAGTAAATAAAATATTACTAATCACAAAACATAATTTACAATTTGAACATGTGATTTCAGCTCAGTTCTTTAAATAATCACGTTACTGTTACCTAATACATCGCAGACTATAGTAATGCACTTATAAGATAAACATAAATCAATATACACGAAAAAAATGCTCATCACACAATTTTTTTTCCTTCAGGGAATTGTTTTCACCAGATAGGTGAAGCAGGCATAAAATATGATGTTTAATATGAGTATCAGGAACAAAAATCCCGTCGTCTCTTAGGCCAAGTGCATTTCTTAAGCCATTGTTCATTTAATGTACACTATAACTCCGATATTGGGTAAGTGTGACTAAAAAACAATAAAATAGGCATTATCAATCGATCGACTTACTGTATTTTTTTTACTGTACACTCGGACGCAAAATATATTACTGCATACGCAAGTGGGTTTCAAACCGAATCTTTTCGTTGTTTTGTTTGTAGTCGGCTTTGGGTATAAAGGTTTTTGCGTCAACGCTGTCATCGGCCATTTTGTACTTTTGCCCTTTTTTAATCTGTGCAAGCGTGAGTGCGAGAGTCATGTAAAAGGGGTTATGTTGTTGGGGTGTATTTTTTATTTTATTGTTGATAGTTACAGTTGTAATTTGAATGTGATTATTAGTTTATGTTGAAAGAAATAATTAAAATAAATATGAATAACTAAAATTGAGTACGTGGTACGTGGAGCTTTCATTTTACTGCAACTATTCGTCACACAAAAACTGTTATTTTTTATTATTTTCAAGTGAAGGCTGAAAGGGGCCCAATCTATATTATCACCATGGCTTAATCGCAATGAATAAGAATATTATGTATAGATATGTAAAGACAATAAGAGACTCTCTAATTCAAATAAAACAACATGGTTAATAAATATACCGGACATTTTCCGTTTTCTAAACAGAGACAAACATCATGCATTAGTTAATTATATTAGTTAAAGAGAATAACTCTCTTGCAAGCCTGTTCCAAACTTTCAAATAGAAAGTATTATGCTCTCCTTCCAAAACAGATTTTAAATGAAATGTGAACTAAAAAGAACACAAATAGCTGCACAATCTCCGAAATAAGTAATTAAAAGTCTCCGCTTAATGAAAACTGTCGGGAACCACTCCGAATTAATACGGCACAAAAAAAAATATAAACGCCAACACTCGCCAGATGTGTGTCATAAAAATATACGTACAGTGGAAAAAAATTTGCTAAAGCGCAATTTCCTCTTGTTAGTTACGTCGAAAAAACAAATGGCCGCACCTGATTCTTGGTAGAGAGCGGGAATCTGACATTATGATGCCATTTTTACCGTGTTAAGAGTGAATATAAAAAGCGTCGATGGCCGAGTGGTTAAGGTTGTTGCTTGCCATGCGAAAGGTCGCCAGTTCAAACCCCGCCAGCTACCAATGTGTTTTTCAAATCTGAAATTCATATGGACCATCATTCGACGCTTTAACGGTGAAGGAAAACATCGTGAGGAAACCTGCACACCTAAGAAGAAATTCTAAGGTTGTGTAGTCGACCAACCCGCACTTGGCCAGCGTGGTCGACTAAGGCCTTATCGCCCTAGTTTAGGGTAGGCCCGTGCCCCAGCAGTGGGGACGTATATGGGCTGATAATGATGATGATGAAAAAGAGTGAATATACGTTGTATGGACAGTGCGTCTCATTTGGCGAGGGGAAAATTCAGTAAATTTTCACTGCGAAGAAATTTAAAATTGGATTTCGCCTGAATCGTTGACGGGCAGTGCAGCTTTGAAGACTTGAGTGGCGTGTTATCCGGAAGCTTTTAGTTGCGTGAAATCCGTTTTGTAGAGTCCAACGCGTTTTGGGAAAAGGCGTCCGAATAAGTTATTCTTTTTTTTTTTTTTTTTTTTTTTTTTATAATAGGCAAACAAGATGACCACACTCCGCCTGATGGTAAGCGGTAGTGAGATCCAAATATGAGGTCGACAGGCACAATAGATCATATTGCGCCTGTCGCACTCACCCTGAAGGCCTGCTTAAATGCCGTTTCACGCCCCGCCTGAAGAGCCCGGGATCATAGGAGGGAGGGAAAACATGAGCTGGAAGGGCATTCCATGCCTTAATGGCACGGGGCAGAAATGAAGAGCTGAACCTCTTAGTCCGAGCCACCAGCGACTGCATTGTATGTGGATGGCAGCGCTGTCCTGCACGTGTCGTTCGGGAGTGGAAAGGGGAGGGAGGGATTAATTCGATTTAATTTTGCGAGTCAGATCGCTAGCTCTGTTGGGGTGGCCTAGTTGAAACAAATGTCAGGCAGTGAGAAGCTATATGTTTGCTAGCTAGTGACACCCGCCCTCGATTCGCTTCGGGTGTAAAAAAATAAAAACCTTCCTGGATTTTTTTAAAAGAGGGATTTACTCTTTCTATGGACTGGCTCGGTGGAACAGTGGTTAGTGACTCAGGTTCAAAACCTACGGTTCCAAGAGTCGTGGGTTCGATTCCCACTCGGGACAAATATTTGTGTGACGAACATCGGTGTTTGTTCCGTGTCTGGGTGTATTATTAAATATATTTAAGTTTATTTGTGTATCCACTGTTGATCCTGATTTCCGTAACACAAGTGCTTAAGCTACTTACCACGGGATCAGATCAATGTATGTGATGTTGTGTAATATTTATTTTATTTATTTATTTTATTTATTAAAAAAATCCGTTGTACAGACAGACGCGGGGAGTGACTTTGCTTTATAACGCGTGAAGTCACATGTACATAGAATTTAATGGAATGCAAGACTTCAGTCATATGTGGGTAGCTCAGTCCAGTTATCATGCCTTTTTTTCAGAAAGCCATAGGTAGATCCTAAATAACATCATATTATAAGTTAAAATCAAACTCTTTGGTTGGTTTGGTTATCCACAATAAACAAATAAATTACTAGTATTTGTACACACAAATGTTTATTAGTGTAAAAAAATAATAATACGCTTTTATATGCGGGTCTGATCTGTAAGATGAGGTTCATTACAAGAAAAAAAAAATATCTGGGACATTTCCACACACGGTCATCTGACCCCAAACTAAGCAGAGCTTGTACTATGGGCGTCAGAGACTGATATACATACATATATATTTTTAAATACATAATCACACCCAGACACGGAACAAACACCGATGTTCATCACACAAATATTTGTTCCGAGTGGGAATCGAACCCACGACTCTTGGAACCGCCAGCCAGGGTCACTAACCACTGTTCCACCGAGCCAGTCAACAACAAAAAGATAAAGACAAGTCAAAACGCTTTACCCTTCTTTTTTAACTATCTAATACAGATATCCGAATGCTCTTCCCTAAGTAGAGATGATCTCACAAATCTCACCTCTTTCAGTCAATAAGTGCTCATTGAAGCATTTGTTTTTGAGAGCTTGCTTCTTAAGCACCATTAAACAAGGATAATCTGCTTTAACACCAAGCTTTAGAGTCGAAGTTTCGTTGTGCGAAATCAAACTTTTACCTTTTCTTAAGGATTTTAAAATCTCGTTTGTTCAAGAATATGAGCGTCTATTAACTTTGAACTGTTAGGTAATAGATCGGACTAAAAGAACATGCTCCCGACATAAACCTATCAAGATCGTATGGATAGAAGGCAACCAAAGTTATGAACATAAAAATATATAGATATTTTCCTTAAATTTGTTACAACAGGGAAACATTGTAAGTAAACGAAATCTGATCGCTTTTTTCATTATACACCGTGAAATTTTAGTGGTTGTTTTCCCGTGGCAGAACGATTTGCCTTTAGTAATACTATCAAATTATGCAAATTATTCCTAGAAAAATTTTTCAACTCGAAAACGAGAGAAGCTATCCTTCTTTTATAAGATGTGACGTAATAAGGTACAGTATTTTATTAAAAAGAACTGCGCAAATCTGTTGTGCTACTAAAGTAGAATCATTTTGCTGCGGGAAAACAACCACTAAAATTTCACGGTGTATAGAAATATTTTCCAGATAATAACAAAATTGTGGATGTGAATGAAGCGAAAGTGGTGTGCCAGTATCGTAGCACATGCAGATCTCTGCCTACCCTGGGAAAAGGCGTGATTTTAAATAATATGTATGTATGTATGTAATAACAAAATATAGATTACACTAACGAGTCAGATTTTTTTATAATGAAGAAAAAAAAAGCAGCAAAAAGAAGTTTCCTTTCAAACATTTACATAAATAATGAATAAAATAATTTCACAATATCACATACATTGATCTGATCCCGTGGTAAGTAGCTTAAGCATTCGTGTTACAGATATCAAAATCAATAGTGGATACACAGATATACTTAAATATGTTTAATAACACACCCAGACACGGAATAAACACTTGTGTTCGTCCAACCCACGATCCTTGGAATCGTACATAGAAAATATTCGTCTTTATGAGTCTACACGCGATATTAGGCTTAGCAAATACATAGCTACTTACTGTTCGACGTTTCGACTGGGCTACACCAATCATGGTCGCGAGCGAACGGGCGTAGATAGTATTCTAGGTCACTAACCACTGTTCCACCGAGCCAGTCAAACCTTCTCTGCCTTCATAAAACAATAAATACATTTTTCTAAAACTCCCAGTAGGTACCTAATGTACTCTTAGTAACTCTGTACACTCTTATGAAAGCTTCACCAAAAACCTTGTTTCACGATGGATTTGTAAAGCCAAAAGGCTTATTTGTACCTCTCGTACTACAAAGCAATATTAGCTTCATTCTTGCCTGTGACCTCGAATGCTGCAAAGAGCTCGAACGTCAGATCTCCAAATAATATGTTTAGAATAACAATACACGCGAGTTTAATCCGTAAAATTATAGATTTGCACTTGCAATTGCAACACTTGAGATAGATGATTTAAATTTGGCATGCAGGTTCCCCTAATGAACGTAAGCTTACTTGCAACGCGATATTGCAAAATCGGGACGGGAGTTATTGGGAAAAAGCTTTTGTATGTAAATCCTATTGTCCACGCGAACGAAGTCACGGGCACAGTTAGTAGACAATAACAGCGTTATTCGCATTAATTTATAGCTGCAAAGTCTACTTCCAGATAAGGAGGCCATAAATATTTTCCACGAAAACTCGTTACCTATCAACGGTACATAAATCAACCTCCGAGGTGTGCGTCGAACAAAAGTCTTATTATTTTACAACTCTGCAACATCATAAATTTCCAGGAAGAAACTTTAGAAATTTAGCGCGTCGTTACAGTAGTAGAAGATATATTTGAACGGTAGAGAAGTGTAGAGGTCGTTTTTGTCCTTGCGATCGTTGTTACTCGTGTTCTAGTTAGAAATAAAACTAGATCACAACGTGAAATACTTCGCTTTAAAAAACTAACTGTGTATGTTCGTAGATTATGTGTCCAACCGATCTCGGTCATAGCGGCCGATCTCTATGGAGATCAGCCAACTGCGCAGGACGTACCTATTATAGTGCACAAGTGCACGCACAAACACAAGTGCACTCTCCGTTCCCTTGCCCTCATAGTTCGGTGAGACCGATGAGAGATCAAGCGCAGAGCGCAGGGCTTAACGTCCTTTCCGAGACACGGGCATGTAACCGCCAATTTTGGGATAAATTATTTGTAAATATACGTTTGCGCAAATAATAAACAATATATATATTTTTTTGTAAAAGCATTTGACTACCAATAATCTACGTCATGTTCCACTTACAAAAATATCCCTCTCATATTTTACCAGGATGGGCATTAAGGGGTACTGTTCCATCGAAAACAGGCCTTCAAAACTCTGTAGAGGAAAATTAAGAGGGTATTTCTGTCCATAATCTACGTATTGTGTTGTGCACCCTCAACGCAGCCCAAAATATATTTTATTCCCGCTTTAAGGATCATAAACTGCAAGCTCTATTGTATATTTGGCTATTATTGTATACTATCTCTCTGTCTGCGACTTTGTCCGCGTATAATCATGTTTTTCGCGCAAGACATTACTCCGTCACATTAAGAAAGTTCTCAAATCTCATTCACATAATTTTAGTAATTTTGCGTGAAAGCACGATATTAATATAGATAGGGTTACTTTCGCATTATAATATAATGGTTAGGGTGTTTTTAAATTTAAAAGTAATATGTACGATTATAAGACGATGACATGAAGGTAAAACATCGTGAGGAAACATGCACACCTATGAAGAAATTCTAAGGTTTTGTAGTGAACTAACCCGCACTTGGCCAACGTAATTGACTGTGACCTGATCGCCCTAGTTTGGGTAGGCCCGTGCCCCAGCAGTGGGGAAGTACATGGGCTCATGATGAAGGAAGTTAAGATTCGACGAATTTTAACGTACGTACGTACGTACGTATGTAAGACGTTACATGCAAACTGGACTGCTATAATTATGAATGTCTACGTAATATCTCGATCCGTCAGAGAACCAAAGTCATCGACATAGCTCATCGCATTAGCAAGCTGAAGTGGCAGTGGGCTGGCCATATCAGCCATAGAACCGACAACCGCTGGGGTAGACGAGTTCTGGAGTGGATACCGTCTGGAGTGGATACCGTCTCGGCAAACGTAGTGTAGGACGCCCGCAGGCCAGGTGGTGTGACATGATGGTCTGTCTACACATGGTAAAAATACTAAAAACTTTATCGCGTGTAGACCCATTTTGATGCTATGGAACGCGGAAGTCTTAAATTTTATTCGCTTACACTGTGTCACAAACCTTAGCAAGAAGAGCCAGAAAATAGCGCTAGCTGCCGTCGCTTTGTAAGGCAGACCACTGTAACAATTGCGTTTTGCAACGCTGAAATTAATTTTTAATTACTCGTAAGAATTTCGTGCAACTTTTCATTGTGTGAAGTTTTCGTTCTCGCTCGGGAACTTTAAAGCTTTTGAGTCTATTCCTTTTTGATTTTTACAACCGAACAAATTTACAAGAATTTTCTTTGACTTTAATTTTTTTTTAAGAGGATATAGAATAACATTTTTACAACCGGACAATTTGAAAGGAATATCGTTAGACAAACTAAACAAAAGAAAGACGAAAAAAAGCGCCGATGGCCGAGAACAAAGTTAAATTTATTTATTGCTATAACCCAGTCGAAATACGGGAAGTAAGATATTTGCTACTGTATTATCTATGGAAATAAAATAATTAAGTAATGAACATAGTACTTACATACAGACGTATTATTACGAGCATGTCTCCCACATTCACGTATGATATTAAAGCTTTAACGTTTGTAACGAGACTTCATAAAGACGTTCCCGCATTCAACATATTCTAATGTTAACAATGATATTTAACATAATAATTATAATAAAGCGAAATGTACGTAAAGTTTCCGTAACATAAGCTGAGGGCTTTATGTTTCGCTAATTTGTAAAGCCTATGTACACAGGGCATGGTACATTTTGAACGTTTTACTTGCTTTGTTATTTATTTTTACCCGACAACGGCGGAGGCAAAAGGTAGAGTTATGATTTTTTTAAGTAGGCCTTTGCATGTGTAGAGAAAAAGATGAGTCCGACTACCACTTGGATAGATTTTAATTGCTCACTCGCTTAGCGTATGTAAATCATTAAATGAGCTTTTAATTGCAAAAACAAATTTGAACTTAATTCCCATGCGAGTAAGGTTGCATACAGATTGCATATGCAAAATGAGGCAAGCAAGTTTCTCGTTACACTCGCCAAATTTGCGCGTGGTAAAATGACTTCCTTTAATACAATTTCAGATTTCATTACTCACCCAGATAATGTAGGTAACTTTTTGACTAGCCGCACTAAGTAGGGTGATTGTTTCAGTTAGATTAATTTTATGGTGCTGTGAATTGCACAATAAGTTACTGTTGTTAATGTAGATAGTGATAGGATTGCATATAATTAATATACAGGGTGTAACAGGAGGGGTGGATCATCGTAAGTCAATCGATGGGGGACTTCAATACCTATCGATATAACCCCCATGTATGTTCAGCGATTTTCAATAGTTCCAAAGTTATTGAGATTTTTGTGAAATTTTGGTAAGAAGCCGGAATTCAGTATAAAAGTCTTCACTGTAGCTTAACTACTGGATCTGCTTGCATGATTTTTTTTCTAGAAATAGTTCAATAGTGGGTCTTCATAATTACGATACCGATTTGAGTCATAACCCTATCATATTGGAGTAAAAAAATAATTCTTCACAAAAGTTTTACGAATCCAATTGTGTCTATCAACTTTCAAAGCCTCCAGTGAAAAAAAAGTGCCTGTGTTTTTTTTCTAGAACTTATTTTAAAAACTACCTACATCCATGGATAGTATACCCTAAAAATTTCATACCGCTACTGCCAGAGCATCAGAACGAAAATTGAACGCGAATGGCACAGGTGCCATAAATCAGTGTTTTTATTTTTCATGTAAAACTTTAATTTTAAATTAAAACGATACGTTTCAGCAAATTTATGCTATGTTAGTAACATTAGTAGCAGTAATTTAACAGAATTGAAAATTAAAGGGGTGAAAATCAAACAAAGAAAATTTACATAATTTTTGTTAATTATTTTTTATACGGTAAGTGTTCACAATGGGCATTATTATTGGCTATGCATAGCTTAGACCTTCTAAAAAGCTTTTTTGTTTGTCAGATTTTTCAGGGGCCCAAATTGTAATAAGGCAAAATGTAGTAGTAGCATTTTGCAACATCCGAAAAACCTTTGTAAAAAGGTGTATATGCATAGCCAATACTGGTGCCCATTATGAACACTTACTGTAAAAAAAATAATTAACAAAAATTATGTAAATTTTCTTTGTTTGATTTTCACCCCTTTAATTTTCAATTCTGTTAAATTACTGCTACTAATGTTACTAACATAGCATAAATTTGCTGAAACGTATCGTTTTAATTTAAAATTAAAGTTTTACATGAAAAATAAAAACACTGATTTATGGCACCTGTGCCATTCGCGTTCAATTTTCTTTCTAATGCTCTGGCAGTAGCGGTATGAAATTTTCAGGGTATACTATCCATGGATGTAGGTAGTTTTTAAAATAAGTTCTAGAAAAAAAACACAAGCACTTTTTTTTCACTGGAGGCTTTGAAAGTTGATAGACACAATTGGATTCGTAAAACTTTTGTGAAGAATTATTTTTTTACTCCAATATGATAGGGTTATGACTCAAATCGGTATCGTAATTATGAAGACCCACTATTGAACTATTTCTAGAAAAAAAATCATGCAAGCAGGTCCAGTAGTTAAGCTACAGTGAAGACTTTTATACTGAATTCCGGCTTCTTACAAAAATTTCACAAAAATCTCAATAACTTTGGAACTATTGAAAATCGCTGAACATACATGGGGGTTATATCGATAGGTATTGAAGTCCCCCATCGATTGACTTACGATGATCCACCCCCCCTGTTACACCCTGTATATGCTTCCGCGCTATTATATCGATTTATATTCTTTTTTTAAGTATGTATGTGATCCAAGAGGAGGCTTACATGTTTATTTATTACTAGCTGTGCAAGCAACTTAGTCAGCGTTTTTCAGTTTATTACATATTTAGCACTGTTTCTTTGCTCCTATTGGTGGCTCGTTAAATGGTCTATCCAAACATAAACATAATTTTTCGGTTTGAACCAGTAGTTCCGTAAGCGATAGTAAGATCCAAATATGAGGTCGACAGGCACAATAACTATATTGAACTTGTCGCGCCACCCGCCCCGCTTGAGCCTCCCTTTTTCTAACATCAAATAAATAATTGTTGTTATGTATGAATATTCAAAGTACTCACCACAGACCGCACCAGCAGTTCAATGGTGAACCACACGTTGCAGACCAGCTCTATATAGAAGAAGGCCACATGTGGCTGTCCATTGTCATGCCAGGGCCGAAGGTCCATCACAGCGGCGAAGGTCATGTTATCCAAGTGTGAGGAGTTGGCTGAAGGTGGCACCAGCACTCGTAAGTCAGGGTGGGTCTTCAGACAGAAGGAGAGAACGGAGACGCAGATGAAGAAGACTGATATGGCTGATATCACCTGCAAAGAATAAATAATGTTATATTTAAGACGAGCTATGGGCAAGACACAAGACAAGGCGGTCTTGCAGGTGACCACGAGCAATGAGCTCGAAACGTCAGATTTCTAAATTATATTTTTAGAATAACAATACATAAAATCACGCCTTTATAACAATACACGCGAGTTTATATCGCAAAATTAGTTATAGAAAATACTGATATTTCTTTACTCAAATTTTATAGCACGGGCACAGAATCTATAATAAAATATTGATCTTATCTAAGCGGTAAGTGAAGTAAGTATTGTCTATTATTTACGCGAACACTACGTATTTGCAATATAACAAAAAGTTTACTTTGAAATCAAACTAATTTTACGGATTAAACTGGCGTGTATTGTTATTCGAAACCTATTATTTAGAGTATTTTTAGAGAAGTAAGCTAAAGTACTTGTGTTACGAACACACAATTCTTTTTTTTTATTGGGACTCAAACCTACGATCCTATTTGGCATAGAGTCAGTCTTTAGGAATGGAGTCTTGGAAGAAACTACTTATTGTGGGCCGATGCGCTATACTATTAGAAGAAGATCCCAGAGCCGCCAGACATCACTCATTTTCTAATGGACAAAATATATACGAATGAGTAGTGGTGGGGTGTACTATGATCATACGACTACTTGCTATCTCGGCCAGACGGCCATTTTTCTGGTAGCAATTAATTAAGGTACATAAAAACACTGCTCATCTCACTTATATTCTAATGGCTGATTTTAACATATTTTTCACACAATATCGTTAAAAACCAGGATTCATTACTCCCAGACACTTGCGGTCGGCGGTTTTCCCTAACAGACGCTTTAAAGTTACGAAAAAAAATAATTAATGTCACTTATTTTCTAATGCTTGATTTTTATATATGTTATTCAAACAACTATTTTAAAACGTTTTGCAAACGGACAGACCGATCCAAAGGGCCAAACATTCACCAGACCCAATTTTAATGTCGCTGAGAGTAT
The DNA here is from genome assembly GCA_039566165.1 of Maruca vitrata. Lineage (NCBI taxonomy): Eukaryota > Metazoa > Arthropoda > Insecta > Lepidoptera > Crambidae > Maruca > Maruca vitrata. The sequence goes on along the minus strand of CM076925.1, from coordinate 1,483,460 downwards.
GGGCACGGGCCTTATCCGTGCGTATTATGCGTGTATGTAGCATGTCTAATCTTAGTCGGAATTAATATTGAAATGTAAAAAATGCATATCTATTAGTAAGTAACGCAAGTATAAAAAAAAATATTTTTTAAAGGTAATGATTTGAAAATCACGTAAATAATCAAAGATTAACTTTGAGAAAAGTGCTCATCTGACCGCAATAATTATAGAAATGTACCTTATATTATAGTAATGTAGTTCTCACTACCGCTTACCATCAGGTGGAGTGAGGTCAGCTTGTTAGCCTAGTATAAAAAATATCTTAAGAGGGTAGCGTAAGCTAATTAAGTAGATAACGTAAACGAAAATAACGTTTTTCATACAGGATACAAAGTAAACGAGTAGGTACTGTGAATCGACAGAAGAAAGAAAATTAAAGTACAATTGAGAAATAAAACACAAATCCAAGAAACAAAATACATTATATTTTAGTTAAGAGGCAAATATAAAAGTTCTGAAGCGTCTTTAATATTGTTGGAAAGTCGCAAAAATGGCAAGCGCCATCAGAATTAAACATTTACAGGGCAGCAAAAAAAAATGTTATCTCAGTGAAATTTATTATTTCGTCCCGACAAAAGGTGCAGGAAATAACATCCATCAAAGAAAAGTTTGGTGATGACGAAATGAAACTTTTTTGATTCGCACAGACAGAGGTTCTCAAATTTCCTGTGTTTTGTGAGCGTAATAATTGAGAATGTCACTGTTTCTCAATTTCACAATACATTGTTTTGGCACATTGAATATTGTTGTAAAACTAATTTATATTTTTTCAATGTAGTACGTGTTTTAGTGTGACGTCACAGCGTCATGCGCTCATTTTGTATGAAAAGAACAAACGCTCACATTTTCAAACTCAAAATTTTTGTTTGTAAGTATTACTTCTTCTACTTTTCTTTTAGTGAATAAATCCTTTACAATTAAGGAAGTTTTAATTTAGTTACACAATAATGTGGAATTTAATTTGAGTTAATATGATTTTTTTGTGTCTTTATTATATGCTAAAGGGCTGATGATGATTAGCTTTTTCATGATTTGTTTGAATAACCCTATGGGTGTTTTAGGGAAATGTAAGGGCCTATATTATATTTCTCTTTAAAACTTTGGGAAACCATTTAAGTACTTAATGGCTTTTATAAGGTATATTTTATTATTCTTCTATCAGATTGTATATTTTTTTTGCTAGAAACAGGAAAAAGTCCGCAACACATATAGTTTAAGTCGTTGCCCAAAAATAAAAATATTTAAGGTTTTATAATTCTTATTTATGTAAAAAGGTAAAGGATAAGTATATAGGGCAATAAACAAAATAGTTCCCATAAAAACAATCAAATAAAATATAACATATTAAAGATAATACTTTGAAAAAACAACCTTACAAGAATGATTACTATCAACACAACAACCATATTCCAAGAATCAATCATTTAAAATTAATTATCCACTCAACATTTCAGTAGGAATTTGGCTTTGAAAACATGTGCTCCCTTCATTTATCATCCTTTCTGTACGTTGAAAGTCAAGATAAAAGTGAACGCCAACAAATTTGTAGAAATTTATTTAACGCGAACAAAACTTACACATTTCCTGATAATCAGAGCTTGTAAACATAACTTTCAGGATGAAACAAAGTTAAAGACAAAAAAATTCAAACAATCACCAATAAAGAATATCTGACATTACTTTACTTATACACCGTGAAATTTTAGTGGTTGTTTTCCCGCGGCAGAACGATTTGCCTTCAGTAATACTATCGAATCATCAAATTATTACTAAAAAAAATTTTTTTTCCAAATTGTCAAAAAAAATATTTTCCGCCTAGAAAACGAGAGTGAGATGTAACGTAATCAATTACTCCTTTTCTCATGAAATCGATGCTTAAAGCTAAAGAAGCTCTACGCCCTAAATAATAAAGCGGTTCAAGCGTGCTTTCTAGTTCCGGTTATGCCTTTCGTATTTCAATAAAAAAGAACTGCACAAATCTATTTTAGTACATAGATACAATAATTTTACTGCGGGAAAACAACCACTAAAATTTCATCAGAAAAATAGACTTTCATGAGGATAAAATGAACGAATATTTATTGTAATAGAACGCTTAAATCTTTGGAGTAACCTTGTCATAATCATCGGACAGCGTCTCTCACCCCTGTTAAATAGCTTATAGACACAGCTATACGCTTACTCGATCCAATTTAACCACAACGATCAAAACTCCCGTCCCCGGAGACGCCATTAAATTAATGAAAAACATCCGAAGTTGTTCGACGTTTAAAAATCGAACCATGAAATATCTCTTCACAATATCGCTACAAACACTCATCTCTCTTTTATGGCATTTTTTTAATTTTGCCGAAGTATGAGCTCAGGTTCCGTTGAAAGCTAGTCAATCAATCATTCTCTATTCCGCACGAAACCAGTATCTCTTTCAAAGGTTTAGGTGTAATAGGAATGTGTAGAACATCGCTTTCTATGGCTTTATATTGCTTAGACCAGCAACGTAGGAATACTGAAAACATTTTCAAATACTTGAAATGACTTATCTCTCTCTTATTTTCAGGTAAAATTAATTAATGTTACTTCATAAACGAGTATTTTCGATTAACAACTCTCGGGTAAATTTGAGGGTGGGAAGATTTAATACGACCAATATTGACTGGCTCGGTGGAACAGTGGTTAGTGACCCTGGCTGGTGGTTCCAAAAGTTGTGAATTCGATTCCCACTCGGGACAAATAATCGGTGTTTGTTCCGTGTCAGTAAAAATATATATAATGTATATCAGTCTCTGAAGCCCATAAGTACTCACGACTCTATAGTATAAGCTTTGCTTAGTTTGAGGTCAGATGACCGTGTGTGGAAATGTCCCAGATATCTAATTATTTATACTTAAACTATTGGAGTGGTTAGTGACCCTAGCTCACTTACTACCTTCAGTCCAAAAGTCTTGGGTTCGATTCTCACCCGAGACAAATATTTGTGTGACGAACATCGGTGTTTGCTCTGGGTCTGGGTGTGTTATTAAATATGTTAAGTATATTTGTGTACACAGTGTTGATTCTGATATCCGAAACTTGCGCTTAAAAGCTACTTATCACGGGATCAGATCAATGTATGTGATGTGTGTAATATTTAATACCTTTTTGCTACCAAACCCTATGTATTAAAAAAAAATAAAGCACGATTCAACTGTTGCAGCTCACAGGTGTTTTTCAAATTCAATATTGTAAGATACTTCAAAAGAAACGACAAGCTCAATACCCATACGAACCTCAGTGTCCCGCAAGGATAAACAATCTCATGTTTGTACTGGGAAATGCAAGTGGTTTCTGGCCCGGATTTGTTTATTCCCAGTGATCGATTTCCGACTAGAATCGGGATAAAACGTTGGTAACATGTTCGGAGAGTTTCCGGGAGCTGCTCCTCTTTCCAGCTTTTAACTAGAATTGATACCGGATTGTGTAGTAAAAGCCAATTTTGAAGATTAGCCAGTTGCTCTAGATTTTATAAACCATGTTTTCTTATTTAATCGAGTTCTCGATATTTCGCGCATGCATGAAGAGGTTGATGGAAGTGAACGTGGTGTGCCAGGACCGCAGCACATGGCAGAGTCCTCTGGGAAAAAGGTGTGACTCTATGTATGTGTTGTGTATGTATATTTTGGCATTGTTGCATGCGCCATGATCACAGGCCAACTGGTAAATATGCCGAAAATGTTCAGTTTTGTAACTTTTTTTTTTCCTGACTGACTAACGATGATGGCTGGGAGTAGCCTTGTCATCATCACCGGGCTTGTGAGAGAGCGGATGGCTCTCACCCCTAAAAGTTTTGTAACCATAACAGTTCAACGTTTTATATAGCTTGCAACATTGCGTGTTTGTGTATTTGTAGGTAGGAGCCTAAATAATACTTTAGTCTCCATCCATCATCATATTGAAAAAGTCCTTTTCTTTTTTAAGAACACAAGTACTTTTGTCACTAATATCGGCAACGATCAGTGTTCGTGATGTAGATAGATGAAAAACAGCCAAGTGCGAATCGTAAACATACACAAATGGTTCCGAACCAATATATAAAAACCCGTTTATTATCATGGCATCCATTATTGAAAATTATAACAAAGGTCCACTTATTTTTTTCTGATATGCTAGATCCGGGTGACGGACAGTCGGATAGACATCGGAGGCACATAATATAGGGTCCTATTGGGTACGGTACCAAAAAATAATAATATCTGATGTAACCGACTACTTGGTAAATTATTGGTTAGATGTTTACTCCAATAAAAAAAAAACAATCAACACGAGCAGTATAAATAGTCTCTCCCCTGAACCAAACAAGCTACAATATTTGAACAGAAAAACTCGACTTATTTCTTCCCCTCCCTTTATTTATTTCTCCTGATTGTTTAACAAAACTTAATTTGAGGATGCAAACATAATTTGCCTTGTAATTATTTTATAGTGATTCCTTTGGAAACTTGGTACAATAAAATAGGGCTTTTTCTTTGGTAAACACTGATGTTATTCAAATGGTGTGATTGTGAAAATTACACCATGTGTGTAAATTGTCTGCCCTGTTGGTCTATTGGTAGCAAATGCTGCTTAGGATCGAGAGGTCCCCTCTTCGAGTCTGGGGTCGGGCAATATCTGCATTGTTTTTTGCGTTAGACTAACGAGGCAGCAAAACTAGGCTAGTAGGGGTAGGTATAAACACAGAAGACAGAAGTAGTGACTCTTCCTTTAAACCAGGTAATCAATCACAATTTCCCGACACGAAAACCCCTTAAAAAACGCTGGACTCGCATGACGGGTGATATTTCATCTGCATCCGATTTCGGAGCCTGGGATGCGCTCTGTCCATGACAAGGGATTCGGACAGATCCATTCTAGCCTCTGTAGGTATTTTGTGCAACGATTTTGCGAACCAATTTTTATGGGAAATATATATTTTTTTCGATTTTGGATCTGTCATTTTTATAAAACCTATCGCATTCGATAGTCGTGTAACAGGCCTGTTTAATCGAGTGAACCGTTTTTTTCATTATTACTCAGTCCTTTGTTTATTTTTCATATTTTTTCGAGTCTAGTCGGTTCAAATCTTAGTTAAGGTCCGTCATTTTACATCATAGCATAGATATAAGAAATAAAAATCAAAAACAGATGCCAAATGAGTGAATACCTATTGAGTTTCACTTTATAGATGTATTTTCCTTTTATTTTCTTATATGATTTTTGTGTTGCTTTTTATTTTATTTTTTTTAATGTGTTAGTGACACATATTAGCAAGAAGAACAATAAATTATTTTCATTATTCTTCTTCTTTTTTCTAGATGAGATTATAAATCAAAATTCTGAGAATAGATTGTAATTGATAAAAATTACTATCGCAAATAATTACTAGACACTGACTTTGCGTCAGAACGATTGCAAACCCGATATATCCATCTATGAACGTTTATAACTTTGCTACAAGTTAACCTATTTACATCACTACGCTCCCGCAGGCATGAAAAGACTGTTCACTAAAACCTTCCAATTCGTGGGCAAGAATCGTTCAATCAGAAGCCAAATTGATATCTGCGAGTGAAGATTAATTAATGGCTATTTAGAGCGGAAACAGGCCTGATTGTGGGCGATCGGACCGTGCGTGGAATAAGCGGGAACATCTATCCCGGGGCCTGGAATTAACGATGGAATCCATATTCGGCGGGTAATGGATCGCGGTGTATATGGGGGGAAGATAAGCGCGTCACCCTGACTTATGATGGTTCAGCTTTGCCATAAATCTCGGCTGCAGTAGGCAAACGTTGGTGGTTTATTTCAGTACACTGCTTGCTTTGGTTTTCTGATTGTTGTTTTGGAGTATGCCTTTCACTATTTACATTTCAGTTAAGGGGAAGTTTGGAGGAATAGCAGTGTTCCTTGACAAAAGTAAAAAAGGACACAGACACTTGTTTGATTGAGGTAATTATTTTGATAAAGCAAAAAAAAAACATATTTTTTGTTGTCACTAGGAAATATCATGCCATTATGTCAGAGTAGTTATTTTATTCCTCCATATCTAGGAAATCCTTTAACATAAAAATTGCGATGTTATTTTTATATAAAATAAAAAAAATATATGGGACATTTCCACACACGGTCATCCAAACCCAAACTAAGCAGACCTTGTAATGGGCGTCAGAGACTGATATGCATATATAGATATTTATTAATACATATCTAAATACATAATCACATCCAGACACGAAACTAAAATTTTGTTCTTGATGTTCATCACACAAAATATTTATCCCGACATGGAATCGAACCCATGACTCTTAGAACCGCCAGCCAGGGTCACTAACCACTGTTCCACCGAGCCAGTCAATACAAGCGAATTTTGACAATTTAATTATAAGCCATGTCTTTTCTCACTTCAACATGATTCGATTACATTCCTCTCACTTTAAATTGTTTTCATCAAATTTCCTTCCATCAAAGTCCCTTTGATCTTGTTATAAGGTGTCAACTCTTAAATTCAGTGCGGCCATTTCAAAAATACATCAACAATAAACTTCATTTGGGGAAACAAAGTTTGAGGAGCTGTTAGAGACATCTGTTAAACGCTCAAATGGGGCTGGAGGCATTTAAAATAACAATGCAGAGGTGTTTTAAAAATACAAAGCAATTATGTCCTGTTTTACTGTTTTTTCGGGCTTAGCGGAAATGCTACTAATTGCGTGGGAGGTATTATTTCGAACCACGAATCATATAATAAGAGGAGTCGGTACCTGTGGTGCACAGTTATTTTTAACTGGGTCATGACGTCATTGTGTCAGTATAGGCACGACCTGTTAGTTATTTATACAACTTAATAAATTTTAATTGTCTGTTTGTAATATAAAAATAACGAGTTTTTACTTAATGGGTGTGAATCTTTATCGGATTCCAATAACAAAACACATTTTTAAAAGTTTACTGTACGTCTGTCTGTTTATTCTCACTAATCTTCGAACCGACTTTTTTTTTGTTGTAAGCTAACAAGATGACCTCACTCCACCTGATGGTAAGCGGTAGTGAGATCCAAATATGAGGTCGCTGAACCAATTTCGTCGAGACTTTTCTAATAAATAGATCCTTACTAATATTATAAATAATTTGATAAGTTAAAATATAGGCTTACCTATTAAGGTAAGTTAAAATATAGGCTTACCAAATTATCATCCAAAATATATCGAAAACTTACTTCACGCGTGAGAAGTCGCGGGCGGCCGCTAGTAATAAATAAACACTTTAAAATGTCAGTATGAATGAATTACACTTTTAACGCAGTGTAACGTTACCCATCTCTACTCTGTCTTAAGATTTAGGGCAGAAAAATTGTACACAAAAAAACAGAGCGTTGTGTTTTACAAAATACGGAAATAAGCGGAAGTTCCACTTTTTATTTACATAGTTAAAGCGGTGTGGCGTTTTTAAAATGCGGCAAAAGCGCATTTTTCTCAGGCAAGGGGTTTTCTCTAAGTCTGATATATTGCCGCCTGGTTACTGCTTTTGTTGGGCATAAAATGGCGCTTTTGGGATGGTCACTTTGGGATTGACTGTTTAAAGCAGCATACTGTAAATATAATTTTAAATTAATAGTTGTCAGTTAAATTAACGCTTTAATTTAAAAAAAAATTAAACTGACTTATCGACATAGAAGCGAAAGTAGTGTGGAAATATCGATAACTCGATATATAAGTGAAACATGGCAAATATCCCGAATATTTTTCTTATGTGTAAATAGTTTTCTATTGTGTATAAACATGACAGTTTAAAGTTTTCTAATTATCGTCTCTTAGTATTTAGCAAGGAAAATAGTAGTATCTGAGTAAATTTTTTGCTAAATTATAATTTGTGTATCATTTTGTTGTTAAATTTCCTTTTTTTTAAACTTTACTTCTCTCTCCCTCATTTTAGCCATAAACACAGAAAAAAGAGGACAATGAACTCTCAGAAAATGTAAACATTTAAGTGTCTTATTCTATTGCGCCGCAAACAGGAAATGCGGCATTTTGTAACCGGCTGTTCGCAAATGAATAAAGTTCAGACATATATCAAGAGTCAGTGGACCTTATTCCTTGGAAATAAGGGCGAAACAACACTAAAGGGTACTGATACTGTTATTACTGCTGTACTGGGCTGAATAATTCTTGCCAATTGTGGTATCATTTGTTGTTAGTGCTGGCCGACGGATAACGTTCTAACTGCCTTGGTTACTGACTTGCGATGTCAATTATGAAGTTTGTATAGGCGATCAGGAATCTGCAATTAATATGTGCAACAGGTGTCGAGTTGTTAAAGTCGGTCTTGCTATGCGAGAGGTCGTCAGATCACTGTGTTTTTTCTTAATTTGAAATTAATATGTACGATTATTCGACGCTTCAACGGTGAAGGAAAACATTGTGTGGAAACCTGCACACCTATGAGGAAATTCTTAGGTTGTGTAGTCACCAACCCGCACTTGGCCAGCGTGGTTGACTTAGGCCTTATCGTCATAGTTTAGGGTAGGTCCGAGCCCCAGCAGTGGGTACGTATATAGGCTGACGATGATGATGATGATGAAATAAGTTATTTTTGGAAAGAAATGTAAGTACTACTCGTACCTACTTCTCGGGTTTGCAATTACGTATCCATAGCGACAATTAGATTATCAAGTATACTAGACTATCTGCATTCCATTACCCATGTAGCCTTTCTAGATACAGGTACAGACTATAGGTATCTATATCTATCCAAAGTATCATGATGAGCCCGACAAAAAGCCTCCCTTGTCTGTATTTGGGGTCCTAATAAGTTCCAGAGATTAATGACTTGACTAATCAGGGGTCGTTCTTGTCGACATCCAACAACCGGACCGCTTTGCAAATGGCGGCCATCCAAAATGGCTGACAATGTTAATTAATTTTGTGTCTCGGAAACCAGAAATCTTCATTATAGATTGACGAATTAAGAAGTTAGTAAGTCAGGTACAGATTAATTGTGATGATTTTTATTTATTATTTCGAGACTTCAATTTAATAAATACAGAACATCACATACCAACTTTAATTGATTGTAAGCACTTAATTTTATTAAGCACTTCTATTACGAATACAATACGTCGGTGGCCGAGTGGTTAAGGTCGTTGTTTGCCATACGAGATGTCGCCAGCGTGTTTGACTAGGGTCTTATCGCCCTAGTTTAGGGTAGGCCCGTGCCTCAGTAGTGGGGACGTATATGGGCTGAAGATTATGATAAATAATAGTATACTACACTAAACATATACACCCATGTTCATCATAAACATAAAATCCAGAGTGGCAAAAGATCCCGCAATACTTGCCAACGAGATAATTAGTAAATGAGATAGTTTTTTTTATATAATAGACTACAAAAATTGTAGACAAAAAAAAACCGCCTTCAAAAACCCGACTCACTAAAAATTACAAATTAATATAATACGAACATTTATAATCATCTGGGTATGAATTTTATATGTTGTTGAAGGCGGTGCCGGTTATATTTTATACAGACTGGCACCGCCTTCAAAAACATACAAAATTCATACCCAGATGATTATAAATGTTCGTATTATATTAATTTGTAATTTTAGGGTTTTTGAAGGCGGTTTTTTTTGTTTACAATTTTTTTCATACTTTTTAGTGTTTTTTTACCCTATTAGTTCAGCTCACCTGTAATACTACTGATATTTTAACTAGTAGTAGTCTTAATAAAATATGTATACAGTATTGAAAGAATTATCCTTTTACTCCAAACAATTAAGGAGTTGACCTTTCATCATCAGCTCAGCATCATTACATTATGATTGCAAGAAGCAATGCCAATATAACTTCAGAAAATATGTAAAATGCGGTACATGTGTCTATAAAATTTGAGGGTTTCCCTCGATTTCTCCTGGATCCCATCATCAGATCCGGGACTGGTGAAAATGGAACCACCTCAGAAGTAAACACTATCCAACTAAAACTAAAAAAAATTTGAAGTCCGTCTATAGTTGACGAAAATATCGGTGAACATACATAAAAAAAAAAAATTATACATACAGACGAATTGAGATCCTCCTCCTTTTTTGAAGTCGGTTAAAAATGACCTCACTTCACCTTATGGTAAGCGGTAATGAGATCTACATAATGAGTTCGAATTATACATATAGGTTATAATGAATTGTACACATAGTTAATATTAAAACTATACTTATAAAACAAAAGCAAACTATGCAACAATAACTTTAACTAGACAAACAAACTCTGCTTTATTTTTCAAGCTGCAACAAACATTTCAATTCCAGCCAGACGCAAAACAACAGCTCTAGATAATGTTAAGACAAATAAATACTCTTGTTTGCGCCAATTGGACTAAGAAGTCGGACAGTACCAATGAAATATTATCAGTTACGCATTTATTTCGAGAAGGAAACTCTAGGAAATGTTCTTTCAGCTGATTTAATAAAAAGTATCTGTTTACCTACTACTTAGCCTTTTGGTGCGAAAGCGGATATGAAAAAAGTAAAAAGATTTATAAGGAAACTTTTGACTGAGAACTTATAAATGGTAATGTATCGGTTACTCTCTAGCCAAATAAGTTAAAAGTATTTTTATCTAGCCTGTGATGTCCCACAGTTGGGCAAAGGCCTTTCCCAATTTAGTCCATGTTGGTCGATTCGTAGCAAGAGATGGCCAGTTCGAGTGTTAAGTTATTTAGGTATGTATGTTATGTGTGTTAAGTTATAAGTATTTAAGTACCTATAAAGCTTTTAAATGTTAACTTATTAAATTTCCATTGCAGGGGTATGGCAAGCGCTGCGTAAAGTCCTAGTTTTGAATCCAGGGTAGGGCCAAATCCGTCCGAGTTTTTCTGCCAAGAAAATACTCAGCCCGGAGTCAAAAAGTGACGGATGCAAGCCCGTGCCTCGGAAAACATATTAAGCCGGTGGTCCTGCACCTGATCTCTCATCCCTCATGTCTCATGTGGGATTGACAGCTATACGAAATATGGAACGGAATAGAGAGTATCCTTTGTGTTTTCTTACTCATTTGTGGATGATGGTTAGTAGCCTCGTCATCATCACCGGACTTGCGGGGGAGCGGATGGCTCTCACCCCACAACACATTTGTGCACTATAATTATGTCTATTATTGTTCTGACGCCTAATCGGGTGACACGATATACGTATCGAATCGGTTGAAGATATCTACTTCGAAATTGAGTTCAAAGATTTAACTCGAACAAACATACTTTGAAAGCTTAATAAAAGCTTATGAAATACTTCTACAGAAAATAAACTATAAAGCAATTTCAAGCAGATTTCATAAATACTTCAAGACTGAAGCAATCAAGTAAAGTTGTGTGCCCTAAAACTTTGTACCGAATAAGTCTGAGAGACGAAACTAGTCTCGTTTCTGTCAATGCAAGCTTAATTAAGCGGAATTTGTCATTGGCGAGCGCAGGGCATGAAAAGCTTCTTTTAAAAGTTCTTGAATAACCTAAGCTTTCAAGCTAAACATTTTGAACCGTATTTATAATTGTTTAGAAAACTGTAAAATTATACTTATTAAACTGTTTCGTTTTCCAAGATTAGTTGGGGTAAACTTTACTGCGAAATATATACGATATGTGTAGAGATGAAAAATCTTATTAGTTTCAATGTGTCGATTCTAAGTCCGATAATTGACTGTATTGATTGAAAGTAGGTACATGTTTAAAAAATAATTTGAATGGTTTTTTTTTCATTAAAATATTAATTTTTATCAGTACACCTTATACATATACAAGTATAACTTTAAACTGTTATGGGGACACACATAAGAAACTTGAATCTGTCCGGGATATGTACCATGTTGTTTTGTTTTAATGAGCTCCCGATATTTCGGCACTGTTGCAAGCGCCAAGATCACGGGTCAACTGCAGAACTGCGAGAATGACTAATAATGAAGAGCACCAGTGCCGAAATATCGGGAACTCTATAAAAACACAACATGATAAATATCCCGGAAAGATTCAGTTTTCTAATTAGTGTACCTATAGTATTGTCTATAGTCTTGACCGTGACCACGAGCTAAATAAAGAGCCCGAAACGTCAGGTCTCTAAATAATATGTTTAAAATAACAATACACCTTTGACTAAGGCCTTATCGCTCTAGATTAGGGTAGGCCCGTGCCCCAGCGGTGGGGACGTATATTATGGGCTGATGACGTGACAATACATGCGAGTTTAATCCGTAAAATTAGTTTTATTTCAAATAGTGTCTAGTTCATATTATACATTATAACAACCTTGCCTTATTTGAAAGCGATCAGTATAATAACATTGAGATTATAATTAAAGATAACACTGTTAATGATATCTAATACCTAATAAACAAGTTCTTTCGAAATTCACTTTAGTTATCTAAGAATTTCTTATTTCAACGAGGATTGAATTTCAATGATTTGTTAATAAAACTTGCGAAATTGAAAAATGTAGAGGCACTTTTAGGCGCCTCGTTTTTCTAATCAATAAAGCGTGAATCTAACTAATTGTAGGAATTAGATAAAACTTGTCCGTGTATATTTATAGAATAATTTTATTAAAAATATCTGTACATTATTAAATGTAAAAGTATTCTTGTTTGTCAATCTGTCGTGATTTGAAGCAAAAACTGCTAACCGATTTAAATAAATTTTGGTGCACAGATAACTTGAGAAAGGACAAAGGCTGGTTGGCAAAATAATTTGACTGATTTGGCGGAATTGTTGTTAGTGACCCAGGCTCACTACCTACGATTCCAAAAGTCGTGAGTTCTATTCCCACCCGTGAAAAAAATTTGTATGACGGAACATGGATGTTCGTTCTGTGTCTGGGTATTTAAATATTTTGATTATTCACTGTTGATTCCGATATCCGTAACACTAGAGCTTAAACTACTTACTTCGGAATCAGATCAATGTATGTGATATGTATATATAATAATATGTATATATAAAATATGTATATATAAAATACCCAACAAAATACTCCTATTACGAATATTATTTCCTACTTTATACAACTAGCTTTCCGCCCGCGACTCCGTCCGCGTAGAGACGTTTAGCGAGTAAAACATTACTTATTTATGGTGCAGTCGGTTAAAAAGTAGCTTTTGTCCTTTCTCAGGCTCTGGACTATATATGCACAAAATTTCATTAAAATCGGTTCAGTACTCTATGCATGAAATCGTAACAGACAGAGTTACTTTCGCATCTATAATTTTATTTAGTATGGATTTTAACATAAGTAGTTAGCTATCGAATGCATTAATCCCTATCCATGTCTAATTGGGTGACAATCAGCACTCGGGTAAACCACTTAAACTTAATTGAATAACATGTCACTATAAATATACTAGCATTCATCAATTACAGTATAATGAGGGTTAATGCGTATGATATTGATTGGTGAATATTGTCATGTCTGTAAATGTCACGTCGAAAATAACTAATCATGCTGCAGTTGGACCTCACGCCTACGTATTGCCATCTAGTGAATTATCATACGCGTTAACCCTCATAGATAGCCAATGGCTATTAGCCATCTACAATTCTACATACAAAGGCAATAAGGTTTACATCGGTCTGTCCGTCTATATTTGAGTGATCTCTGCCTACCCCTCTGGGAAAAAGGCGTGGTTTTATGTATGTATGTCTACCCTCATTATCACTAGATATCACAAACGTGATTTCCAAACCCCCTACTAATTCCTAATATTATAAAAATGACAAATTGTTTCTGTTTGTTACGTCTTACTTCAAGTTTTTATCTTCTCAATCAATCTTCTTGAAATTTTACATATAACAGAGAAGAATTCACTGGTTCGGTGGAACAGTGCTTATTGGCCCAGGTTCACAACCTACGGTTCCAAGAGTCGTGGGTTCGATTCCCACTCGGAACAAATATTTGTATGACGAACATCGGTGTTTGTTCTGCGTCTGGGTGTGTTATTTATAAATTTAAGTTTATTTGTGTATCCACCGTTGTTTCCGACATCAAGGGCTTTAGCTACTTACTACGGGATCAGATTTAAGATTCCGGATATATTCAGTTTCTTATGTGTGTAACAATGATAGTTTAAAGTTATAAACTACATAGATATTTCGCTTGGTTCATTAAGAAATATGTTCCCAAGTGATTGCCATCTACATACAAAAGCAATTAAGGTTACATCGGTCTGTCTGTCTATATGTAGGGATGATGCCAGGTGAATTTACATGTAAATACATTTTGGGATTCCGACCGTTTGGCAAGATCTGCGGTAACGATAGAACTTAAAGACTAGTTGAATTGCTTGTTGTCACATTTAGTATTACCCTAGATTCTTGCGTTAGGTCCAATCGGTTCGATTCCCACCCGGGACAAAATTAAATTAAAAATGATGTCATAAGATTGACTGGTAACATAGGTTAGCATAATTACTACAATAATGTAACTACTATTAGGAGTCTAAGCTGTCTTTATGGGTCTCCATAAAGACTAATACTCATGCATTAGCTCTTAAAGTTTAAAGATTGTTACCTTAGCTGGCGGTGAACTGGAAGGTTCGTCGAACAACGCCCAGACCCTTGGCTTGAGCCTTTGCCAGACGCCAAGGTCCCCCGCCAAGTACGCCTCTTCGTAGCCAAACAGCCTGGCAATCTCTTCCTCTGACGGCTTTTCGCTGTCAATGTCCAGTTTGTCCAGAATTGCCAGGGTATTCTGTGGACAAAAATGTTTTATTACTACATAGTACATGTAAAACAAAGTCGCTTTTTGTGTCCCTAAATCCGTATGTATGCTTAAATCTTCAAAACTACGCAATGGATTTTTTTAAAGATTGAATCCCTTTATCTAGACTAGAGGAACGAGGAGAAGAGGAAGGTTTTTAAGTTAAATTCACCATAAGAGAAGCGTGGGCGGGTCACTAGTTTTATTATAAATGAACAAATAACTGAAATAAACTTGTGCCAGCAATTTTATCCCAAAACATTTCTTGGCATTTATTTATTTTATTTATTTATTTATTACACACACTAACAAAGTTACAGTAGGTACATTATGGAACAACATGCTTATATACTGTGTTTAGGCTGTAACTCCACTTTCAAGTGTGAACAGCATGTTTGGCACAATCGATCTTAACATCTAATATTTGGTCACAAAATTTATAAATAAAAATTAATGTCAACATAAAAATAAAAAATATTAATTACAGGTGTTGGAAAATAAAAAAAAAAAAAATATTACAATTAAAATTAACTAATACGAAAACAAAACAATTAAAAAAAAAAATTTTACGTCATTACTTACTAACTACAATAATTCAATTCAATAATAAAATAATAATAAAAAATAATAAAAAGTCAATAAATTAAATACATTTCATTCAATTGAGTTAATTAAATATATATTATCAATTTAAATTTAAATGACACTTCTCAATTTGTGTTTCCATTTTCCGATAGATGAACCGTAGACGTCAAGCTCGTCTCTCAAACGAGTTACCAAGCAGTTGTATTCACGACACATTCTAAATATGGGATTGTGAAAGGAGACATTATTATTACATAAAGGGATTGAGAAAGAGCATTCCCTTCTGGAAGACCTGTTAGGCATTGTTAAGATGATCAAAAGTAGTCTCATTGTCTATTCTCGGAGCTAAGTTTTCAGTGGAAATATTAACTTAATTGGTTCAGCGGAACAAAGATGATTGAGATATTTCGAATTAAAAATAAAGTAAAGACCAACAGACACAGCTATTATCAATGATGGAGAGGATTTAGTAATGTAAGTATACGTGACAGCATTTTCTCTCATACGTCTATATGGGACAAATATTATTATATTTTATACTCTGTATTTGAGTATTTATTTCTAAATATCCATGTATGTATAGCAGTCCATGACGCCCATAGTACAAACTCTGCTTAGTTTCGGGTCAGATCACCGTTTGCAGATATGTCCCGGATATTTATTTATTTATATTGGCTACGGTTCTCACATTATCTCATGTCAATTGATTAGTTCATTGTTAACTTGAACTCCATTCGCTAGAGATTGCCACGTAAACCATTACCCCAGTCGTTAAAAATTAAGTCTATATCCTTACTCAGGCTCTCGACTAACTGTCTACCAAATTTAATTCCAATCGGTTCAGCAGTGCCGTGAAAGCGCTCCAGTCAGACATAGTTACTTTAGCACTTATAATATTAGTACAGATAAACATTTTCCCTAGACATATTTCCTGAATAATATGTTAGCTTTAGCTTAGCTTAGCTAAAGCTAAAAGCTTTTACCAGTTCCAAGTGAAAAGTAACACGGTATGTCTGTATTCCGAACTTGTTCAAGCAGCAATGTACTAGTTGTTGTTACTTGTTCTGTTTTTACGAACGAATAAACTTGCCTAGTTAAAGTTATCGCTAAGCAAAACTTGGAGATTCTGATTCTGAGAACAGATGACCTATAAAAAAGGAAGAATTGAATATACGATACAAATATATAATACAAAGAATAAAATATTTTCTTGACTGGCTCGCTGGAACAGTGGTAAGTGACCCAGGTTTACTACCTGCGGTTCCAAGAGTCGTGGATTCGATTCCCACCCGGGACAAATATTTGTGTGACGAATATCGGTGTTTGTTCCGTGGCTGGGTGTGTTATTAAATATCATCATCATCATTCTCCTGCCCTTGTCCCACGCGCGCTAAGTGGGGTCGGCGCAACATGTATATTTCTTCCACTCGGGCCCAATACATTAAAATTTTTTCGTTATCGTTTTGATATTGTTACTTTGTCTAAGCCTAATTTATCGATTCGATATTGCGAATGGATAACTTCCTGCACTTGTATGAACCCTCTTTTGTGTCTTATCATTATTCTCCCTTCCATTATTGGAATAAAAGATTACTCTTTTTAGATCGCGGCCATCTTTGTTCGTTAATCTCTTTGTGAGCTCAATGTTGAATAAATGAGAGTATGTTGAGTTGCCGTATACCAAAGGTTGGTTGGGTTCATTAATTATCTATTAAGAACTAGTGAACCGCCCTAGCTTCGCTTTCGGGTATATAATACATAATGTTTTTTTTTTGGCAAACAAGATGACCTCACTACACCTGATGGTAAGCGGTAGTGAGATCCAAATATGAGGTCGACAGGCACAATAGATCATATTGCGCCTGTAGCACTCACCCTGAAGGCCTGCTTAAATGCCGCCCCGCCTGAAGAGCCCGGAATCACTGGAGGGAGAGAAAACATGAGCTGGAAGGGCATTCCATGCCTTAATGGCACGGGGCAGAAATGAAGAGCTGAACCTCATGATTTAGGCATACATACATAGACAGATGCGGGAAGCAAATGTGCTTTACACTATAAAGTGATTGTTAAAACAGTAAACTGAAAAGACGATTGAGATTTAATTTGATTATAAATTTTTTTTACAATACATTATAAGGAACGTATTTTATTGTAAATTTAAATTCTAATATTTAGAAAAACGAAATAGACATTTCATTATTTTACCGATTCTCAATATAACTCTCGATTCGCCCACTCCTGAGATGCCATAAAATACCTTATCTGTAACATTGTTCAAAAGAATACAATTTAACTGTTTATCGTATCGTCTGGAAAATTGGATGAACCGATGTCTGCAGAATAGAACAGTAATCATTTATTGACCAAATAACATAAACTAGTACACAACAAATTACAAAATTACCTCAAAACACAAAACTAAAAAAAAACACAGTAGATAGACAAAAGAAAAACAAAGAATTTAACACAAACAGATAAGGATTAAATGTGGTCAACGAAGTACAGGCCTGCGCTACATCAGCCTAACAGCAGGAAGTTAAAATGAAAACCATAAAAATTCAAATTTATAATTCGACACGCAAAAAGGTCGTGTTCTTCGGGAAGGTGCAAAATCGATATCCCGATTCGCCCACGTGCGAACATAGGTACCTCTTTCATTAAAATTATCGAAGGTTGGACCCGACGAAATTAGTTGTCACCTAAATGCGCCTTTGGAGGGTCTGCTCACAATTTTCAAATAACAAATTGGTTCCCGCAACCCTTTCAACGAATCAAAAGGAATGAGTACAATTTGGGATTCTTTCTCGTTTTCAAATGAACATCAAGTCTAACGGGGCATGAGATTGTATAAAGCTGTATCCGGTTGACATTGAAGATATATAATGAACTACCTTTTTTTCTTTGTCGCTAGATTAGCAGCATCATCATAATCATCATCAGCCTATATGCGTAGAAATATTAACGGTGAAGGAAAACATCGTAAGGAAACCTGCACAATGCACACCTTCGAAGCTTTTCTTAGGTTGTGTGTGTAGTCAATCAGCCCGCACTTTGCCAGCGTGGTTGGCCTTGTCACCCTAATATAGGGAAGGTCCATGCCCCAGCAGTGGGGACGTACATGGGCTGATGATGAAGATAGTAGGTAAACACAACATTCTACAAAATATATACCACCTAAAATAAATGAAACCAGATCTAAATATAATATATAGGATAGGGATATTCCCCAACGTTCCGATACTAAATCGCGAAATGTAATCAGCTCGGCCTGTCCAAATCGAATATACCATTGTTATCAAATCATCAAAATAGAAATTAGTCCAGTCAAATTAGCATCTAAATTATGGGTAAGGTTGCATTAATTCCCAACAAGCTGGATTTTTGTGCAGGCCTTGAATACGTCATTACAAATGATATGTCAAAAGTCCCCATCGATCCGACGTGTGCAAAAAAAAATATTCATGGTCAAATGTCACAAATATCAGTTTTATGCACTTTTGAGCGAAACGGTAAGTTTTATCATAAAAGTATGTATGACAAAATTACTTATCACCTAATTATCTATAAAAATTGTCTTACACTTTATTCCTAAGATTCACCATTTCAGAGATAAAGCGATGCACAAAGTTGAAAAAGTTGTATTTTCAAATGCTGCCAGGCCCTCGTGCGATTGTGCTAGACAGTTAAAATTTTCACGAATGATGTATTTCAGTTGGCTCTATAACATCTAATACTAAATACAACATTAAACTATCACTCAAGGTGGGCTCTTTTTATTTTCTCTACGAAAGCTTTTTTTTATTTGCTCGCACTTGGCCGGTTTTTAACGTGGTAACCACGTTAAGCCATGGTCACCACGTTAATGTGGAATAGGTTTACTAGGGTAACCACGATAAAAACCGTCCAAGTGCGAGCAAATAAAAAAAAGCGTTAGTATGAGAGCCCACCTTAAGTGATGGTTTTATGTTGTATTTAGTATTAGCGATAATAGAGGCAACTGAAATCCATCATTCGTAAAAATTTTATCTGTCTAGCACAATAGCACGGGGGCCTGGAAGCATTTTAAAATACAACATTTCAACTTTGTGCATCGCTGTATCTCTGAAATGGTGAATCTTAGGAACAAAGTGTAAAGACAATTTTTATAGATAATTAGATGATAAGTAATTTTGTCATACATATTTTTATGATAAAACTTACCGTTTTGCTAAAAATCGCGAAAAACTCATTTTTTTTACCTTTGACCTTGAATAACATTTTTTCCTTACAGGGGAAAGATGGGGAACTTTCAAATTTTGTTTTTAATGATATTTTAAGCAATCTTACCGATTTTCAGCTTGGTGGGAATTTATGTAACTTCGAATGTCTAAATTGACCGGACTAAATTGTGTGACGACAAAGCCTATTGTTCCAATGACACATATATGTCAACTTATACAGTCTGCAAATGACTATTGCGCCTAATACCTTGTAATATGGTTTGTAATCGAGTAATATAGCTTTGTGTGTGGTAATGACGTATACCATGTTCTGTTACTAATTGGACTTAGTATATAGCATGATAAATATTTTAACTAGTATATAATTGCTTGAATCCCAGCAGCCAATCCTTACTAATATGATAAATGCGAAAGTAACTCTGTCTGTCTGTCTGTTACGCTTTCACGGATACAGTACTGAACCGATTTAAACGAAATTTGGTACAGATATAGTCCAGAGCCTAGAAAAGGATATAGGCTACTTTTTAACCGACTGCGCTATAAAGAAGTAATGTTTTACCCGTACATATCTACGCGGACGGAGACGCGAGCGGAAAGCTAGTACAAAATAAATTAAAGTATATGGGCACCTTATAAGAGACACCTTGTAAAATGTCTAAAACTGTGTTGAAAGAGATGAATAGAATTTTTCTTTACGTATTTTCGTTTTGACAGAATAGGGGAAGATATAAAACAACACTTTATCTCAAAATAATTTGAAAATTTTTATGTGAAAACATAAATTCATGTTTTTTTTTTCCATTTCCGCTTAGGCTAAGTTTGTAATAAATTATTTTTACGAATCCAAAGAGCTAATGAAGATTGATGAAGGAAGGATCCAATATTTAATTATAAAGCACTTTACTTTTTTCTCAGTCTCATCAGAAATGTAATTAATATTTAATGTATTCGTGAGAAATTTTAATTACTATGTTTATCGTTATAACCTTAAATAGAAGTTTTACATAATAATTCGCTATAACATGCGAGATCCCCAACCGAGGAACGTCTGATTGCTACAATATTATCGGTCACATGATCAGCCCATACGCGTCCCCACTGCTGGTGCATGGGCCCACCTTAAACTAGGGCGACAAGGTCTTAGTCGACCACCCAGGCCAAGTGCGGGTTGGTCGACTACACAAACTTAGAATTTCTTCATAGGTGTGCAGTTTTCCTCACGATGTTTTCCTTCACTGATAAGGCGGTTATCGGTCACAGTGACTTCTAAATGTCCGTCCATATCCTAAATGTTTTTGTAACCTTTCAGTTCATAAACACCTTGAGTTTACCCATCATCCTAGCGCTGCAACAGTGACGAAATGTCAGAAACTAGTCAAAATAATACATTGTAAATCTTGGACATTAAATGGAGTTTTCTAATAATAACCCCTATTCTTAAATTAAATTGAGTGGAATATCGATCCAGTAGTCTAGTATTCACAAGAGTAAATAGACTATTGTATGCTTACATTTTTATTAAATTAATACAAACGTATACATAATAGTAATACAATATCGTAACATAATATGTTTAAAAGTAATTAATGTCAATATAAAAAATACATTAAAAAAAAGAAAATTTGTGCCACACTCACTTGAACAGAACTACATAGGTATACCTACGTATGTAAAACACAATCTCGCCTTAAATTACCATTGTTTTGCTTTACATCTTCCTGAAACGCCGTATCATTTCTACACCGTGAAATTTTAGTGGTTGTTTTCCCGCAGTAAAATGATTCTATCTTAGTAGTACAAAAGATGTGTGCAGTTCTTTTTTGGTAAAATCAATAAATGCCGGTTTTACGAAAGGTTTAACCGTAACTCGAAAACACGTTCGAACCACTTTATGACTTAGGGTGTAGAGCTTCTTTAGCTTTGAGCATCGATTTCATGCGGCAAGCAGTACCTGAATACGTCACATCTTCAAAAACAACGATAGCTTCTTTCGTTTTCGAGTTGGAAAATTATTATTCTGAAAAATCGAAAAAAAATTTTTTTTTTTTCGACGAAAAAATTTGCATGATTCGATAGTATTACTAAAAAGGCAAGTCGTTCTGCCACGGGAAAACAACCACTAACATTTCACGGTGTATATCTCCTACCATGCCTCCTATAATCACTTGCGACCGCAAACGGCGACATCCCCAATGTCCAGGCGTATTAAACCTTTCGGATTAGGGTCGCATCGACACCCGGTGAGCCTGGCTAATAGAATGGCGGCTTTGTTTACGGAATCCGTGTGGGGGATAGCCACGGGAGGGAGAGATGGTCTTTGTACGTCTATTATAGGTATGTTCGATAATCCTGTAGTATTAAGCAGTAGTTTGTTTTGTATGCAGGTTTGAAACTCAAATTCCAAACTCAAAATATGTATTACTTTTTAATAATGGACAAAAGGTGTTCGGTGTTGCAATCGCCCAAGACTATGCCCGTGTGAATATGAATTTGACAGCAACGATTTATTAATAACCTGTAACATACCAAATTTGTTATTAATTTGTGAACTTCTCATCAAATTGGTCCAGTCGTTTCGGAGATTAGCGTAAATAAACAGACAAGACAAAAATGCTTTTATTTGTGTGTTTTTTTTACCCGATAAAGATTCATACCCATTTAGCAAAAGGTTTTTATTTTAATATAACAAACAGACACTTCAGTTTTATTTAGTTGTATAGATATACGATTTGCAAATCTTAAACAAATCTTAGATCAGCAAAAAGAAGTAGTAACAGCAATTCCAGTAAGTAAGTTGGATAATAAATAAAATAAATAAATAAATAAATAAATATTACACAACATCACATACATTGATCTGATCCCGTGGTAAGTAGCTTTAGCACTTGTGTTACGGAAATCAGGATCAACAGTGGATATGTTACGGCTAATACCCGAAGTGCGGCTACACCTAGGTTTAGCCGGCTAGAACTAGGTGTAGCCACTTACTCTTGGCTAAACCTAGGTGTAGCCGATTGTTTTCGGCTAAAACTAGGTCTAGCCTTCATCATGCCGGCTACAACTAGGTCCAGCCATTCCATGTCGGCTAATACTAGGTTCAGAGAATCCCTGTTGGATAAAACTTAGATGCGAGTCCCGCCACGCCTTCCGTCCTTCCCCGCGTCACACTCAGGACTCACAGCATCTGCAGCAGCAGCGCGGGGTGGAGGGCGTAGCGAGACACGCGCCTCTGCAGGTTGTGAGCACCAAGTGCTGCTGATCTACTGCAGGTCTACTAGCGAGTGTGACTCATAGCATCTGTACATAGTTGTAACTGCCTCGTTGGTCTATTGGCAGCAAGCGCTGCGTAAGGACCGAGAGGTCCCCGGTTCGAGTCTGCGGTCGGTGAAAATTTGTGTAAGTTTTTCTGTAATGAAATTACTTAGCCCGGAGTTAGGAAGTTGGCGGTTGAACGCCCGTGCCTCGGAAAGCACGTTAAGCCGGTGGTCCTGCGCCCGATCTCTCATCGGTCATGTCGGATTGCCGACTCACCAAACTATGAGAGTAGGGTAAAAGAGAGTGCACTTATGTTTGCGTGCACACTTGTGCACTATAATATGTCCTGCGCACTTGGCTGATCTTAATTGAGATCGGCTGCCATGGCTGAAATCGGTCGGACGCCTTATCTTACATAGTTATAGCCGGCATGCTATCGGCAGAGCTTTTTTAGATATTACAAAAACATCCATTAATTAGAAAACATGCAACTACAAAACCAAATGTGGCAACATAAAGTGCCTCTGCAAAGCTGTTGGTATTATGTGCAACTCAAAATGTCACTCAAGTATAGATTGTTCTAAATAGTTTAAGTTACTTTATAAACCTGTGATTTATAATTATATTCTTTAAAATTATAATATGCAACCATTGTCTGTTGTTAAAAAAAATGTTCCTGATTGTTCCTATTGTACTTAATAATTTACTCCTAACAATATGTGTTATTTATTACAATTTGATTTAAAAGAATGAAAAACTACCTTGGTTTCTAATTATTGGATGTTTTTGTAATATCTAAAAAAGCTCTGCCGAAAGCATGCCGGCTATAACTAAGTATGTAAGATAAGGCGTCCGACCGATTTCAGCCATGGCAGCCGATCTCAATTAAGATCAGCCAAGTGCGTAGGTGATATTATAGTGCACAAGTGCGCGCGCAAACACAAGTGCACTTTCTTTTCCCCTACTCTCATAATTTGGTGAGTCGGCAATCCGACATGACCGATGAGAGATCGGGCGCAGGACCACCGGCTTAACGTGCTTTCCGAGGCACGGGCGTTCAACCGCCAACTTCCTAACTCCGCGCTTAGTAATTTCATTACAGAAAAACTCACACAAATTTTCACCGACCGCAGACTCGAACCGGGGACCTCTCGGTCCTTACGCAGCGCTTGCTGCCAATAGACCAACGAGGCAGTTACAACTATGTACAGATGCTATGAGTCACACTCGCTAGTAGACCTGCAGTAGATCAGCAGCACTTGGTGCTCACAACCTGCAGAGGCGCGTGTCTCGCTACGCCCTCCACCCCGCGCTGCTGCTGCAGATGCTGTGAATCCTGAGTGTGACGCGGGGAAGGACGGAAGGCTTGGCGGGACTCGCATCTAAGTTTTATCCAACAGGGATTCTCTGAACCTAGTATTAGCCGACATGGAATGGCTGGACCTAGTTGTAGCCGGCATGATGAAGGCTAGACCTAGTTTTAGCCGAAAACAATCGGCTACACCTAGGTTTAGCCAAGAGTAAGTGGCTACACCTAGTTCTAGCCGGCTAAACCTAGGTGTAGCCGCACTTCGGGTATTAGCCGTAACAGATACACAAATAAACTTAAATATATTTAATAATACACCCAGACACGGAACAAACACCGATGTTCGTCACACAAATATTTGTCCCGAGTGGGAATCGAACCCACGACTCTGGGAACTGTAGGTAATGAACCTGGGTCACTAACCACTGTTCCACGGAGCCAGTCAAACTTACCAGTGCACGTTTATACGATGCACACACACATGCACTCTATAAGGCTGTATTCAGTGCGACACTGACCGTTGCGGATTACTACGTGCCGACCAATATGTATTAACTTCAGCTGGTTTTAGTAACGCAGACCACACGCTTACCATCCGCGCTGATGGATCAATATGCATATAGATAGGAACGTTTTTGAGTTAAGTCGTAGGACACATAAATTATCAACTCGTCAACCCAAACGTACACTTTCATTTATTTTATTTATTTTATTTTATTTTATTTTATTAGGAACAACAAACAGTTACACATTACATAAGAAACAAATAATTATAAATTACATACATATAAATTAAATGTATAACCAACGGCGATGTTCACAGATTAATATAGAAAATATCAGTGTAGTTTACAAAGAAAGTCAATATATAAACTTACAATAAATACAAATCAAAATACATAATATAGTTGACTATGGCTGTGGCAAATCAGTTGTTTCCCTAAGCTGTAAAATATCTTTGGCTCGTTTTTTGAAAACACCAGGGCTTATAGAGAAGTCTAAATTGTTAAAGTGCTTGTTGAATATTTGTAACAATCTTGTAAAAGGGGCTCGTTCACCAGCGCGCGTCCTGCACCTATCCGTGAAGAAGTATAGTATTGACTTTACTTATTCGCGAACACAACTCATTTAAAATGAAACTAATTTTACGGATTAAACTCGCGTGTATTGTTGTTCTAAACAAAAATTATTTTGAGACCCGACGTTCCGAGCTCTTTACAGCGGACGTGGTCACGGGCAACTGTATACTTTCAGTATTCTCCGGATGAAAGTCGAGGTACTGCAACGCAGAGTAATCGGAATCGTAACGTAAATCAGTCATGAAAGATCATAGTAAGCCTGCTCGTTACTGATGAAAATAAGACTGTCATCAAACAGCGATTGTAGAGCCTACAAGGAAGAAATGGAAGACATGAAACAACTCCTATGTGAATGTCACTCACTGGCCAGACACAGGTTCAGACATCTGGGAACGGCTTATCCGTAACCAGAAGAATACAGGCACCTCAGACCCAAGGACGTTATTGCATTAATACACTTGATCTTCAGGGAGTAGGTGTATAGAGGTGTGCCTGAGGGTCGACGTGAACCGGTTAGACGGTCCCCACCATAAGATAAGATAAGATAAGATGGTAAGCCTGACTCTTTAAACTTCGAGTTCTGACTTGCCTCATTTTTATTGGTAGCAAAATGTAATATCACTTTTTTATGACAAATCCAAACAGTTCATGGCTAATTACAATTAAAAGATACTGGCGAGATCTAAATATTAGTAGAGTTATTGTCAAAATCAGTAACCATCGAGTTTCTTGCTGGGGTGTTCTCGGTAGAATCGGCTTTCCAAACTGACCCAATCGAATTATAACATAATTGAAGATTTGTAAGTGCACGATGATTCAATTCCTTAACGGTGAAGGAAAACATCGTTAAGAAACCTGCACACTTACGAAGAAATTCTTAGGTTGTGAAGTCAATCAATCAGCACTTAGCCAGCGTGGTTGGCAAAGGCCTTATCGCCCTAGTTTAGGCCCGTGCCCCAGCAGTTTAAATAAAAAAAGATTTTTAAAATTCATTTTTCAGACCAGCCTTCAAAGAGCACTTAAGGTTACATTTTGTGCCTCACTAAATGTCGGTCATAAGTCCCCAGTAAAAATTGGTCGGTACGGAGCAATCTATCCAAAGGTCAGTGCCACACTAAATCCAGCCTTATAACTTGTCGGTCAGAAGGCAATCCGTCATGACCGGAGATGAGGCGCAAGACCGAACGGTTAACGAGTTTTCCAACGTACGGGGGTTTAATACCGTCTAACTTTAGCTAGTGTGAAATAGTCAGAGCTAACTGTACGTTTTTTTGTTGATTAAGGATTGTTTGACGATATCATCAAGTAAAAGTTATTACAGAACAATCAAAGTAAAGTTGTGTTGAATTAATGTTCAATTTAATGTTCGAGTCCATTATGTTACTGTAACGATATATTAGTCTTTATGGGTCTACACGCGTTATTAGGATAAGTAAATACATAGCTAGCTACATACTTACTGCCCGACGTTACGACTGGGTTACACCAATCATGGTCGCGAGAAAACTCCCAAGACTAATATTTAGTGTAATGGAACGCGAAAGTCAAAAATCTTACGTTACAGTAACTAGTTTTTAACTTTTTTGTTGCTTTATAGAAGTACTCCTCGCATCATGTGTAAAGTCATAATAATTAATTTTGATGTAATGGAATAACGTTTGATTTTGCCATCGACTCAAAAAAAAAGAAGAAGAAGAATGTAATGGAACGCATAAGTCTAAAATCACACGTTTTATTCTCATTCAATGCGATGCAAAACGGTATAGAACCAACAAAATCCATCGAAATTAAAAGGTGACACCGCTGCCCTAATCCCCAGTAATGGAGTGGACGATCCTTCGCTTTGACACCAACATGCGCGTCACGCGAAATCGGCGAGTCCATTGCGTGCGATAATGAAATAGCACCCCATTTAAGCCATGTGATTTCTGTGTAAAGGGATTTTGTTTGTGTATGTTAGAGGCAATGTTAATTGCCTTATGTTGGACTATTGGTGGCAAAAGACGGGATCGAGTGGTCCCGCGTTTGAGACGTCAAGTTGGGTAAAATTTGAGTGATTTTCTGTTCCGTTTTCTCTAATGTTGGCGGTGCACGCCTGGACTTGGGAAAACACGTTAAGCCGGCGGTCCTGCGCCTAACCAACTAAGAGAGAGATTGCCGTTCAACATCGCTTTGAAATATTAGTAGTTTTATTATAATACGGTTATGTTCGCGGAAATACGTGATTGTCTCCAATCACGTATTTCCGCGAACATAACCGTATTAGAACCGTAGAGATATTTTAGTAGCCAATTGCGTATTTCACTCAGCTCCTATTTCAAATGTTGATTTTGGTCATAATAATATCCAATGGAAACTTGAATTTCCAAGCTAAAAGAGATTAAGACTGGAAATGTAAACAAAACCAGTACTTGAAATTTGCTTGCACTGTTTCCCTTCAAGTCTTACGTAAAGATATGTGTAATAATGCCACTATTTTGTGAATAGATATGCAATTAGCCGCGTCAGCCATAATTGTCAAAGTATATCGAAGTTTGATCGTTTCAAAACTTAATTACGAATTCTTCCCGCGTTTGCTCTTGCTTGAGATAATGCTTCGTTCACTCATTCACTCATTCAAAGTTACGAGTCATTTTGGGTAACGAAATTGTTTCGTATTGTCATAAACCGGTCAAATAGTTGCCAAACAGCTGAAGTTACTACCCATGCTGATGATGATGGTGAAGTTATTTCATAGTTTGGAGTTAGGTTATGTCACGGCTACCGTTGATGACCAATGGCCGGATACTTTGGGAAAGATTAGGCGCAGAACAACCGGACATCTGTACACATAACTCTAGGCAGAGGAATTGTACAAGTATTTTACAGAAAAATGCTGAGGGTTAAAATAAATAAAATAAAATAAATAAATATTTCACAACATCACATACATCGATCTGATCCTGTGGTAAGTAGCTTAAGCACTTGTGTTACGGAAATCAGAAACGACAGTGGATACACGAATATACTTAAATATATTTAATAACACACCCAGACACGGAACAAACACCGATGTTCGTCACACAATTTTTTGTCCCAAGTGGGAATCGAACCCACGACTCTTGGAAACGTAGGTAGTGAACCTGGGTCACTAACCACTGTTCCACCGAGCCAGTCACGGCCACGGTTGCCATCCATCCATACCCAATCATGCAGGCACTGGTGGCCCAGACCAGAGGTTTAGACCAAAAACATTTGTGTCGTTTTTCTTTGTGAATTAAGCCACAGATACTGCACCCGTTTTTGCGCACACACTTGTTTACTAAAACCACCATATTTTCGCAAATGATCTGATAATAATTTTACAAGTTGTTTACATCGTCAAAATCGACTCATACATCAACAGTATTAAAAAAGGCTTTTCCAAACCGAACTTCACAATGGAATGGATTTTTATTTTCAACACGACAAATAAACACGACCAGTGTCTATTAAAAGAAAAATGGATGCAAATAGCTGTTCTCGTTTCGAGTAAATGTATGAAAAAAACACTATGTGTGTAAACGGTACCGTTGCATGCATATTCAAGGTACGTTAATTTCCCAAACTCTATGTTATGTTGGTAGTCACCTACGTAGAGATCGGGATTATTTTTTTTACAAAATAAACAAATGTTGATATCATCCCGTGATAAGTAGTTTAAGCACTTGTGTTACAGGAATCAGAATCAGCAGTGGATAAACAAATATAATTAAATAGATATATTCAATAACACACCCAGACAAGGAACAAACACCGATGTTCGTCACATAAATATTTAGCCCGGGTGGGAATCGAGCCCAAGACTCTTGGAACCGTAGATAGTGAACCTGGGTAAATAACCACTGTGCACCGAATCATTCCAAAAGCGTCGATGGCCGAGTGGTTAAGGTCGTTGCTTGCCATGCGAGAAGTCGCCAGTTCAAACCCCGCCAGGTACCAATGTGTTTTTCAAATTTGAAATTCATATCTACCATCATTCAACGCTTTAACGGTGAAGGAAAATAACATCGTGAGGAAACCAGCACACCTGAGAATTTTTTCAACGGTGTATGAAGCCATATCAGAGGCCTTCGGGCGGTCTAAACTCTGACACCAGGTTGTTCATCAACCATACGATAAGATAAGAAGAAGAAGACCGAACCATTCAAAAATTATGCTTTTGTTCTATACCATGTACCTTATATTTGTTTTATATTTCATGTAGTAAGTAAATTATTTTACAAAATATTTTCCTGACACAGGAATATCCTGAGGGAACTTGCATTGGTTTCCATACTTCCTAAAGGCATTTCGTTGCAATTCCGTCCATGTGCAATGCTATTAAATTGTGTTTAGACTACATTTGAAATAGAATAGAGGACTGTGATCTGAATAAAGATATGGCTAGCGGCCCCACAAGATACATTTTACTAAAATACTACGTATTTCAAAGTAGAGATTTTCCTTTTTTAGACCCTTATCAATAATAAGGCGTCCGACTGATTTCAGCCATGGCGTCCGATCTCAATTGAGATCAGCCAAGTGCGCAGGACCCCGGACTTGAACCGGGGACCTCGGGAGGTCCCCGGGAGGTCCCCGGTTCGGGTCCGGGGTCGGGCAAAATTTGTGTGAGTTTTTCTGTAATGAAATTACTCAGCCCAGAGTTAGGAAGTTGGCGGTTGAACGCGCATGCCTCGGATAGCACGTTAAGCCGGTGGTCCTGCGCCTGATCCCTCATCGGTCATGTCGGATTGCCGTCTCACCGAACTATGAGAGTAAGGGAATAGAGAGTACACTTGTGTTTGCGCGCACACTTGTGCACTATAATATGTCCTGCGCACTAGGCTGATCTCAATTGTGATCGGCCGACATGGCTGAAATCTGTCGGACGCCTTATTATACTTAGTTTACAGTCCTACTAATAAATGGTAAAATAGTGTGCAGTAGAATGGCAAATTCTGCGGTAAAACTCTGATTGCCTTCACCAATTGATGGGATTCATTAAAACCCCAGTTTAGTTGCGGTCATATGACGCATTAATTAAGATAGCCATTACTAAAGAGCGTTGTGGCTCATTCTGGCTGAATGCCAAACTACAGAAGTTGTTAGCACAAGCCTGATTATTCCCTCTAAGTGTAAACAACTCAAAGAAGTAGCAGCTCAAAAAGATACTTTTCTTTAACGTTAACTAACAGCTTCGCAAAATAAAAGCTTTTGTTTAATATTAGTTCACGGAAACTTGTTCCGTCAATTTTGTTGAAAGAATTCTGCTTTTCTTTTCCAAAACAATTTGGGAAAACATACAAAATTCACATTATAGTATAAAACGAAATCGGTCTCGCCGTCTGTCTGCTTCTACGTTTGAATTGATCTATAAAACGGAAACGGATTTTGATAGTTTTCTGGTAACATACAAACTTACGGATTACACTATTATTGTTGTAAACTTATTGTTATCCTAAACATATAATTTAGAAGACCCGACGTTTCGAGCTCGTGGTCACGGGCAAGCCTAAAAATAACACGAGCTAAATATCGAGCTATCATATTCAAACCAATTAAGATTGAATAAGCGATAAATAAAGTACCCAATATCAATTTTTGCTAAGCAATAATGGTCGGAAAAAATCATACTAGGTATGATAAAACTAATATTTCGTCTCAAAACATATTCTAGACACTGTTTACTTTACGAAGGTCACATTTATCTTTTCGTTCAAGCCATAAATCTGTCCTAGCCTAAATAGTTCAATATTCAGGAGGAAATTGAAAAACATATGACCAATGGCGGTCAAAGAAAACTACAACTGATGTATATTGAAAGCTGGTACAATAGTATCAATACTGATATCTGGTAACAGAAATAGGTATTACTGATCCTATTCAATTGCTTCGATTTAAAGTTCAGATGAAATTTCGTATAGAAAGCATGTATATTAGTGGTAGGTAAATACCTTCCGACCTACCTATAAAGAACAGTATATGTAGTACATTATTCTTGATACTACTATATCAATACATAGTATAAAACAAAGTCGCTTTCGCTGTATGTCCGTATGTATGCTTAGATCTTTAAAACTACGCAACGGATTTTGATGCGGTTTTTTTTAATAGATAGAGTGATTCTTAAGGAAGGTTTTTATGTCAAATTTACCCGAAGCGAAGCGAGGGCGGGTCACTAGTAATGTATAATTTAAATGATATATTATATCAAGTAGTTGTAATTACACACATAAGAAAACTAATAATTTCCAGGATATTTACTATGTTGTTTTATTATAATGAGCCCGATATTTCGGCACTGTTGCAAACGCCATGATCACGGGTGAACTGTAAAACTGCGAGAATGATACTAGCTTTCTTATGAAAAACGACCAATAAAAAATTCAAAATTACAAGGTCAAACAGCCCTACAAACGAAGTTCTTAGCAAACATCTGAATTAATTAGCGAGTTAATTAAGTTTCGAATGGACAACCTAACCAATTAAAAACATTAAGGTCTTTCAAATTTGTCCTGGAGTATCGTTACTGAATCAACAGCAATCTACCTGGGAAATGCAATTAGTTGTCGCCTCCGTCAATTAGCCGTTTACATTGCCTTTCGCGAATTCAATTATAATGTACATACATACATAAAATCACGCTTTTTTCCCAGATGGGTAGGCAGAGATCACTTCCAGCGAACCACTTTTTACCTCTGTGGGAAACGTGACGTGACGGGTTGTGGACCACGTCGCCGCTATTCTGCCTTGTGCATTGTTCTAACAAGGCCATTGCGTTCTCACGAGTAGCAAGGATATTATGACGGGAGAAGGAAGAGGGGAGGAAGGATACTATCGCTTCGGATGATTTGGACGGAGTCGATAGTAGCTCGAGGAGCCGGGGTCGCTTACCCGTATACCGTTCACCAACCACCGAACAGATAGATTTGACTGGTATCCCCTGACTGAATTATAATGTATCTTCTGTAAAAATACTTTTGGCATACCTTTTACCAAATAAATAAATTCAAGATGTTTCCCACGGAGGCTAAAGAATATAGATTTTTTAAGATATTTTCTCTCGAAAAGACAAAAACCGGCCAAGTCCAAGTTCCGAAACTACTTCGTTCATCTTCCAAGCACAGTTCCATTTGTGTAGAAAAATTAACCATTGTATAGAAACTAAGACCCCTATATAGTTGTTTTTGGCGTAAAACTTTACTCTCCTCCAGCAAAGTCAGTTTTGCAGGCTTAGCTTACTTTTAGCTTATGTTTTTTTTATATAATAGGCCAACAAGATGACCTCACTCCACCTGATGGTAAGCGGTACTGAGATCCAAATATGAGGTCGACAGGCACAATAGACCATATTTATTAGCCGGTCGCACTCACCCTGAAGGCCTGCTTAAATGCCCCGTGCCATTAAGGCATGGAATGCTCTTCCAGCTCATGTTTTCCCTCCCTCCTATGATCCCGGGCTCTTCAGGCGGGGCGTGAAACGGCATTTAAGCAGGCCTTTAGGGTGAGTGCGACAGGCTCAATACGATCTATTGTGCCTGTCGACCTCATATTTGGATCTCACTACCGCTTACCATCAGGTGGAGTAAGGTCATCTTGTTAGCCTTTTATAAAAAAAAATGCCGTTTCACGACCCGCCTATATTATTAGTAATATTGAAGTTGGCTTGAAGAGCTCAGTCCCAGAACGCGACCTGACCGAGAGAGGTCAGTCACTTGGCAGGTTTTACGCATGTTATTGAAACATTGTGAAGAACCTGCACTACTAAGAAGAAATTCTTAGGTTATGTAAAAACCCGCACTTTGCCAGCTTGGTTGATTAAGGCCTTATCGCCTAGTCCATAGCTTAGGGTAGACCCGTGCCCCACAGTAGGGACGTACGAGTATATGGGCTGATAATGATGATAATTTTTATGATAGCTCAAATTGGATTAGCGGTATAGGAATGAGTTAACTTCATTGATAATGTACTTTGGAATTTATATGCGATGTATTGGAGTGAGCAAGCAAATATTACCCTATAATTTTGCATAGTTTTACTGGCTCGGTGGAACAGTGGTTAGTGACCCTGGCTGGCGGTTCCAAAAGTCGTGGATTCGATTCCCACTCAGGACAAATATTTGTGTGATGAACATCGGTGTTTGTTCCGTATCTGGATGTGATTATGTTAAGTTATGTTAAGTATGTATTCATAAATATCTATGC
Organism: Maruca vitrata; assembly: GCA_039566165.1. Classification (NCBI taxonomy): domain Eukaryota; kingdom Metazoa; phylum Arthropoda; class Insecta; order Lepidoptera; family Crambidae; genus Maruca; species Maruca vitrata. The sequence goes on along the minus strand of CM076925.1, from coordinate 1,450,029 downwards.
CCATACATCAGTCTCTGAGGCCATAGTACAAGCTCTGTTTAGTTTGGGGTCAGATGACCGTATGTAGAAATGTTCCAGATATATATTTATTTATTTATTAGTTGTTATTTTAATTCCACTAGTTGAGTAGGTATACGCTATCACACCTGTTGACATCAAACAGTAATTTTCGTCAAAAATCTTAAATTAGATTAATAATGGAAAATTAATTGGGATAATTGATGAATGAGACCCATTATCAGTTCCCTGTATTACACATTGCGGGAATTGCGGAAACTGGTTTTGTATTTTTACATTATACACCGTGAAATTTTAGTGGTTGTTTTCCCGCAGTAAAATGATTCTATCTTAGTAGTACAATAGATTTGTGCAGTTCTTTTTTGTTAAAATCAATAAATGCCGGTTTTACGAAAGGTTTAACCGAAACTCGAAAGCACGTTCGAACCGCTTTATGACTTAGGGTGTTGAGCTTCTTCAGCTTTAAGCATCGATTTCATGCGGCAAGCAGTACCTGATTACGTCACATCTTATAAAAGAACGATAGCTACTCTCGTTTTCGAGTTGGAAAATTATTATTTTGAAAATTTGATTTTTTTCATGGAATTGTTTGCATGATTCGATAGTATTACTAAAGGCAAATCGTTCTGCCACGGGAAAACAACCACTAAAATTTCACGGTGTATATAAGTGACTGATTGATTTGTCACTTTGATAAACATACATACATTACCCAACATATTTAAATTTTAATTAGATAGAAGTAACTCCGTTTGTCTTCAAGTTTTAATACATTTTAGCATTATCCTTAAACACCTTAAGCATTTTTTTCTTATACGCTAGAAATAACTCTGTAGTTTAACAAATAAAATATCACCAGTAATTGTCTGTTGTATTTAGATATTGTAATATTATGTCAATGTATCACTTTTAATCATGAAATGAGAAACCAACATTTTTGTTTATCTTAGTTTGTCAAATAAATATATAAATCACAAATTTTGCCCATATTAAACTGGGACCTGTCCACTTTTCACCAATATACGAAGGCATATACGAGGCACTATAAAAAATTTAAGTAGTAACATCTCAAAGTTAACTTTATTACAACATATGAAAAACTACTGACAATTGATTATAATCCAGCGATTACACATAACATCTCACTTTAATCAAGTTAAAAACTCATAAAACACGTTTGCTAATCCCTTTGTGAGAGAGGCCTAATTTAATTTAAGAATAATTATCAAGTTAGGCCCTTACGTCAGCCCTCTGGCAATTTATTTCGTTCTGCAAGCAACCCTTGAGCGTAGGGCCAGAATCACACTTTATACAGTCGTAAATCGTTCAATTAGTAAGGGATCAGTTTCATTGCTTGGTCAACTTGGTGGCCCAAGGTATAGGCTGAAGCGGGAACGGCAAGGGTCCAAATAAAAAACATCCAAATCAGTTCACCCAGACGGAAGTTCTGAGGTAACATACAAAAAAGTTACAGACGAAGGGAACCTCCTCCTTTATTTGACGTCGGTTAAAAATAAGAACAAAAATGTTGACCAAGACCATGAGAATGTTAAAAAAGACGTGTGGCACTCGGGGACTGCCGCAGTATAGCTATTGCATAGCATCGTCCGATTTCGGAGCAGCTCGTCTCGATTCGTGCGAGTTTCGTAGAGTCGTACAATACGTCTAACCGCACGCACACAAACACCGTGCCGAAGTCTACCGAACTGAAACGACGTTAGACGATTGTGAGGTTTTTTTCGTTACGAGATTTCTTGGATCGGTCGCCGCGCTTAAAGCCCGCGATAAAAGCTATGCAATAGCTTAAAAAGGGAGACAAGGTCTTTCAAACCAAAACTATAGAACTGTTTGAAATCATACACAGTATAGAGCCATCCCCTCTTTCACAAGTCCGGTGACGGTGACAAGGCTACTCCAAGCCAACTATGGTTGGTGTGACCCAGTCGAAATGAACGAATTATTATTGCTTCTCCTTTTAACGCGTGTAACACACAGTTTTTAAAATAAAAGACGAACCGATTGCGCTCTATGGGAGTAATGTTTCACACAGACCCAAATTTTAATTTGTCTTTTACTAAGCCCTTCGTGCGCGGGTCCGACTCGCACTTGGCCGAGTTTCTCGCACTTTTTTAAGCTATTGCATAGCTTTTATCGCGGGCTTTGAGCGCGGCGACCGAACCAAGAAATTCCGTAACGAAAAAAACCTCACAATCGTCTAACGTCGTTTCAGTTCGGTAGACTCCGGCACGGTGTTTGTGTGCGTGCCGTTAGACGTATTGTACGACTCTACGAAACTCGCACGAATCGAGACGAGCTGCTCCGAAATCGGACGATGCTATGCAATAGCTATACCGCGGCAGTCCCCGAGTGCCACACGTCTTTTTTTTTTTACAATCATGAACCACATATTTTAAAACGAGGTTATCTATTTACTCTCTCCGCTTACAACGCAATACCGTAACCGAACACTGAGCAACAGATGGTCCAAAGAACGAAAAACTTTGGCAAATGTAAATTATGTTTTCAGTTCAATTAGTTTTTAGCACTTCTCTACCGACTTTTTCGGGCAAACTTCGTTCGGCGGTGAATTTAGAGGTTCCAATTTAACATTTGTTTATTAACAAGGAATTAGGGAGGGATCGAAGAAATTGATGTAGGTACGCCAATTTGTTAATTAATGAAAAGCCTGATTTGGATGATTTCCTTTGTTCATTTTGAACAGAATTTTGTTTGTAACTTTTTGGGAAAATGTAATGTTATTTTTAGTGTATTTTGCTATTGTCCTGTTTTTATATCATCGTTGGTGGCTTCAAAAATTTTTTTTTTTAGGCGCGGAAGAAGCTAAAATTTTTTAGCAATGACATAAATTTACGTCGAAGGCCTTATCGCACTAGTTTATAGTTTGCCCGTGCCCTAGCAGTGGGGGCTTATAATAGGCTAATGGTGATGATGATCAACAGAAATTTAAAATAATGTAGCACCAAAAAGGTTGACCGTTCAACATTTTAATTAAGTTCAAAAATTACTTTTACCAAATGGTCAATAAACATGTCGCTGACCAAATAAAACACTTCCAGTTAAACAAACACGTGTAACGTGTAGTGAAATTCCACGTCGGTAATTATTAATTACCACAGTATTAAGCTTCACATTAATCTGTAACACAATACGCTATGATCTCACCCGGTGCCTTCATGTTGTGTTTAATTACGGCAGTAATTAGTGCTTTGTAATGACCAGGCCTGAATATGCATGCCGTTGCTTTTTTAATCGCTTGGGTAATTAGAGATGCATCTTTTTTTTTTGGTTGAGAAATGGACCTGTTCCAACCCTTATCTACACTGAAAAATATTAGTAGTTGATTTTCCGCAGAATAAAATGATTGAATTTTAGTAGTACGATAGATAAATGCAGTTATATCTTTTTCAAATCATATTAGTTTTACAAAATTGATAAACGAAACTCGAAAACAAGCTAGAACTCATACAATTCTCAAAAAGTGCAACGGTCTCTAAATAATTGTTAAGTTACGCGAGTTTAATCCAAATATGCGTTATTTTTAGAAAAAAGACGTGTGGCACTCGGTGACTGCCGCGGTATCGTCCGATTTCGGAGCAGCTCGTCTCGATTCGTGCGAGTTTCGTAGAGTCGTACAATACGTCTAACCGCACGCACACAAACACCGTGCCGAAGTCTACCGAACTGAAACGACGTTAGACGATTGTAAGGTTTTTTTCGTTACGGAATTTCTTGGTTCGGTCGCCGCGCTCAAAGCCAGCGATAAAAGCTATGCAATAGCTTAAAAAAAAAGTCGGCAGATTACCGTCTAATTTCTTCAAGCTTCCTTTGCATCATACGAAGTTAAGGAATGAGGATGCATACATGCCAACGGATGCTACTTTTCAAAAGCTCCAACCATGTTACGACCACATTATTCCCACACATTACATTCGGAACGGCGTTTTAAAGTTAAAGCGGCAATTATATCCGTTTTCAGCAAACAACGCGGTATAATAACGAAGAATAAAAGTGCTGAACGCTCTCCGATGCTAATTGCACTTGTTAATGAGCTTGTGCAATAAGCTGGATGAAGTCTAGCTTTAGGGTTAAAAGTAGGACGTAACGCGTCCTACTTTTAACCCTGTGTTTTTTACACATTCACATTGAACCACGAAAAAACTTAATCATCATCATCATCCCCAACACGTTCCCACTGTTCGAGACGTTTTTTTTTCATATTGGTACGGAACCCCGCGCACGAAGGGTTTCGCTCCAAAGGCCGAATTGCACTTGGACGGTTTTTCCCTAACTTACTACGATGATGGCTTGGAGTAGCCTTGTCATCGTCACCGGTCTTGCGGGGGGGGGGGGGGGGGCGAATGGCTCTCACCCCTTTTTCCTAATTTTAGGTCCAAAGTTAGCGGCTGAATGCAGCTATTAATGGGTCTACCTTTGAGCCACGAACAATAAACTCTGATTAGAGGATGACTGCAACCACACGCTGTGTTAATTACACCCTAATTGGTCTCGCTAATGAGAAGCTTAAGCGATGAAGGGAGTATTTTTATTGCAATCGTATCGAATATATAAAAAATTGTAGTTGTAAACATGTTTATATTTAAACTTTAGACTATCATGGTAACACATATAAGTAAACCGAGTATGTCCGGGATATTTACCATGCATGATGCTGATGTTTTAACGACCTCCCAAAATTTCTACAATTTCTACAGTTGACCTGCGATTATGGCGCTTGCAACAATACCGAAATATCGGGAGCTCATCATAGCAGAAGAACAACATAGTAAATATCCAGGAAATACTTAGTTTTCTAATATTTTTATTTAATTTTTAAGTAGGAAGGAAGGAAGGTTTTACTTAGTTTCCTAATGTTTTCATTTAAAATTGTAAAGATTTACTTGTAGTAAATACATTTTTATTTTAATTATTTGTTTTTTTTCAATTAAAAAGTAAAACTTCTAGAAAAATACAATCAACTACTCCATCGCGCCTCGAGGATTTGAATCACGCCTTTTTGGGAATCGTTTTTAGCCTAAGCTATACACCAGATCTACTATACCTGTTAACTTAACCAAACTTATACTCTTTTGTAAGAAAGAAGGACCTCATTGTCAGCAAGTGCAAGAAAAAGTTAATGTCATGACGCACAAGGAGTTGAAGGTGTAGATAAATGTGGAAATTCTCTATAGACAGGAGCTCATAAATAGAATAGAATAGTTTTGTTAAACCTTTTTGCTTTAACTATGAACTGAGATTGCTAATGGATTTTAGTTTGAGACTAAATAATATGAATAAATAAAAATAAATAAAGGCGTCCGACCGATTTCAGCCATGGCGGCCGATCTCAATTGAGATCAGCCAATTGCGCAGGACATATTATAGTGCACAAGTGTGCGCGCAAACACAAGTGCACTCTCTATTCCCTTACTCTCATAATTCGGTGAGACGGCAATCCGACATGACCGATGAGAGATCGGGCGCAGGACCACCGGCTTAACGTGCTTTCCGAGGCACGGGCGTTCAACCGCCAACTTCCTAACTCCGGGCTGAGCAATTTCATTACAGAAAAACTCACACAAATTTTGCCCGACCCCGGATTCGAACCGGGGACCTCTCGGTCCTAACGCAGCACTTGCTACCAATAGACCAACGAGGCAGTTAATAATATGACGAAGCGTATGTAAAAGACGCCTTTGATATACTTCCATAATGCATTCCAATGTAGGGCAGTAAGTAGCCATGTAATTTGCTACTCCTAATATCGCGTGTAGACCCATAAAGACTAATTTTAGCAATCCAATATATTACAAACAGAATAAATAACTAAATATTTGATTTCAATAATACTACAAATCATATTTGGCATAACTCATAATAAGAATAATAAATTTCCAAACTATTGTAATCAACAACAAAAGCTCACTTTACTCCATAGCAATTTATTCCAACGATCCAAATACAACGAACGTGAATATTTCATACGCGAAGTTTAAATAACTGAAATCCTGATTTTGCTGCTGGCAATTTTGGCTTCTATGTGGTGCGGCTTAAGGTGGAGATTGGAATGTGCATAAATCAAGCCAACACTGCACATATCCAATAGTGTGCTTTGATTAAACTCTGCAATATGTCAACGTTGTGATCAACAAAGGCCGAATACAATCGTAGTCAGTTACGGGCCTAGAATAGAGATTTGGCTGAATTAATGCTTAAAACCGCCTAAAACATTACATTATGATAAAAAAAAATCATCGACCTGACCCGTGGTAAGTGAGCACACGGATATCAGAATCGTCAGTGAATAGATAAATAAATTTAGACGCGGAATAAACATTGATGTTCATCACACAAATATTGAACTGGCTTGGTTGAACAGCAAGTCGCATTAGCAAGTTAAAGTGGCAGTGGGCTGTCCACATCACTTTGCAGCAGTGGACAGGAATGGGCTGATGATGATGATGATGATGATGGTTGAACAGTGGTTAGTGACCCAGGTTGACTACCTACGAGACGACGGGTTCGATCCCCATCCGGGACAAATATTTGGGTGACGAACATCGGTGTTTATTCCGTATATGGGTGTGTTATTAATTTAAATTATTTGAATCCACTGAATACGTATTACAAGTGCTTAAGCTACTTACCACCGGATCAAATCAATGTATGTGATGTTGTGTAATATTATTATATTTATATTTATTTATATTAGTCCACATATAATGTGGATCTCACGGCTACTTACTATCAGTCAAAGAGGGTATCACATCATGTATGTCGGAGGTCAAAACAACTTTTTTGGCAATGCTCTCTCTCCGTGAACCTTGATTAAAATGTTACAGCACAATGAGACGAGCTAAGACAATAAGTTCTAAGTCCTCAGACTTGTTAATGTTTAAAACCTTCATAGAATATTTCTTGAAACAAACTGGATTTAATCAGACCAGCAGTATTTGCCTTTAATATGGAAATATAGTAAGTTGGATTAATACTGAAGTAGCTCGTCAATATTTAATTGGACACTTTCATAAAATATTCTCAGATAAAGATGTCTTCGATCAAGAGAGTCTAAGAGAGGTCAATATAGCTAGAATGGTAGATAGTTTACGTGACGAATATTATTTCTTGCCCATAAAACAAATAAAATAACAGATGTAACCTACATGATTACAAACATTTACAATTATTGTTATATAGTATAATATCATTGTTAAGTTATAATTATATATATAATATGTATTAATATTCATTATAATGATTGTAAATGCAAAAGGAGCTTTTTCTACCATCCGTACGCGCTTTCACGCCAAAATTACTGAAAGGAGACGGGCGAACGTCCATACAAAATTGGGCCTGACGTTACAGCAACAATTATTACACTATTTCATTTTGATATTAATGACATTTAAAATAAATAAGCTTTTTTACAACTGCTACACGGGAGAAAAAAAGATATAGGGTGTTATTATTTGCTTCATAATAAGTTATTCTTACAAACTCTCAGTGTCCTCGCGTTGTATTTAAAGACTACTACTGACTAGATTTTATCAGATTGTATTTTAGGACATTAACACACTGCGGTTTCTAGGATTATTGTAAAAGACAAGCTGTTTCCCTCGATTTGGGAAACGAAATAACCACTATCGTAAGTTCAAGCCAAACGAAGGGAATGATTTTTTAGATTGACATTTGATGTGATAAGAGTTCTACTTTGTTGCCAGAACAAAAAAAAAATCAACGTGTTGATCAATTTATTTTTACAATGTTTTTATAATCGTTGTTTTATAATTAATTATTTAAAACGTTTTTTTAAAACATAATCTAAAGACAAACACACTTTATTCACTTTTATTGCTTTTATTTTCTATTTAATATCATTTCTTTATTTATATCATTACTTTATTTCATTTGGCAACATTGTAAAAAAATGACAGTGAAGCTAGGAAGTAACGAAAGTCAATAATATTATGATTATAATTATATTTTATTTAATATCCCATGGTAAAATGGCTTAATATTTCGTGATTAAAAAATCCAATCAAAAACATAAATGTGAAATGAGAGCCAAGTTCAATATTATGATAATTGCCTTGGTTGTTGACTTCAACGACAAAAGAAGTGAGATCTAAATGGGTGCCAAGTTCAATGGTCAACCCTGAAATTTATTTATAAGTAACACTATAACATGGCTATCATATCTTCTTATAACATAAGATAATGTATGGTGGTAGCCTATGAAGGTCTGTCTTGGCTAGTTTCTATAAACCTACCAACGTATTATTATGTTCGCTCGCTAGTTTCTACCAACAATCCAAATTTTCGGAATTATAAAATAAATACCGACAAATACCAAACTAACCAAGACAACTAACTAGACTACTAACTAACTAACTAAAGAAAACTAGCCAAGACAGACCTTCATAGGCTACCACCATACATTATCTTATTTTATAAGAAGATATGATAGCTATGTTATAGTGTTACTTATAAATAAATTTCAGGGTTGACCATTGAACTTGGCACCCATTTAGATCTCACTTCTTTTGTCGTTGAAGTCAACAACCAAGGCAATTATCATAATATTGAACTTGGCTCTCATTTCACATTTATGTTTTTGATTGGATATCATTACTTTTTGTAGAAAAGTATATATCATCGTAACGCCGTAGGTCCTTTGAAAAGGACAAATTCAAAACTAAAACTAAACTTTATAAATATAAAACAATTGAATCAGTTACTGTATTTTCCTACGTTTACGGGGTATAACCCTAAGTAATAAATATGAAAACCGACTATAAGTACCTACTCTTAATTGTAAATAAGTAAGTATGTATACCTAAATATATACTTAGTGCTCTGCCTTCCCCGGTATATAGGCGTGATTAGGCACTAATTAGGTATTTATGTTAAGCGTTCATAATAGAACCTAACCGCAGCATGGTCTATTGTGCCTGTCGACCTCATATGTGGATCTCACTACCGCTTACCATCAGGTGGAGTGAGGTCATCTTTTTAGCCTCTTACAAAAAAAAAAAAAAATATTAAAAATTGCCAGTTTTTTAATTTTTCCTTTGTATTCATGTAATTACCTATCTGCATACCAAATTTTAACTCTCTAGGTCATTTGGAACTGGGTTAGAATTTTGATCTGTCAGTCAGTCAATGATAAAAATGAGGATTTTTGGATATTAATATCTAAATAACTGTTTGAGATAAGCTTATGAAATTTAGAACACATATTTATCTCGCAAGTCACAATATATGAGCCAAATTTGATACGTTTATGTGAAATAGTTTTTGATTTATGAGGGGTTCAAAAGTGGTTCCAAATGGTTCGTGTAATATTACACACGGTGCGGCTCGCCAGTTCTGTTTCTTGAACTTGGCTTGACACGCTACCGCGTGTCTAGAAATTTAGAAAAAAATATTGATAAATATTTTATTTGCGTACACGATAGGCCCAGATTCGCCCGTCTCCTTTGTGTGTTGTGTATACAGCAAGTCAAATCTTGAAGAAGGGTCAAATTAAAAGTACCCTTAATCGACGAGCATGCATGAAGAGATGGATGGATGTGGAAGAAGCGAATGTGGTGTGCCAGGATCGTAGCACATGGCGGGAAGTGATCTCTACCTACCCCTCTGGGAAAAGGGCGTGATTTTATGTATGTATAAAATCTCGCCTTTCAATAAGAATTAACGCCATGAACGACTACATACTAGTAGGAGTTGGGCGGTAAACTAATATCGCCGTTGTCAATAATCCTTTTAGCCGAAACAGCTATGTACCGAGTATCCGCCAACTTTTATTATCAAAGGTCCAACATGTTTCGTATCTGAGTTTTTACGCAGACCCAATAAAATATTTCATTTCCAATATGGACGTGCGTACTAAAGATCCCAGAGAGGCAGATGTGTGAAATAAAATTGGAAATTGGGAGAAACTTATCCGCTTTCAGAGATGTTACAGAATCCTGAATGGCTCTGGAGCTCCTTACTCTTAGTATATTACGCTACTGAACACTGTGGCGGTTTTATGTATTGTTATGTACAACCGCTGTAAAAGACATAATATTGCTGGCAGACTTTGGTTACTAACTGAAATACCTACATATTTATTGTTATAATCTAATCACAAAAATCTTATTTTCTAGTACTGTCTATTACTTGCGCGTACACTACACATTACTGGCCCCGTAGACAAAACACTATCGAAACGATAACGAAGTTCGAAAAGAATAAAATGTATGGGATTAACATTAGACGCGATAAATCACGTGGTCAATCCCATACATTTTGTTCTTTTCGAACTTCGTTATGGTTTCGATATTGTTACTTTGTCTAAAGCCCCCAGCACTCTGAAGACTGTCATGCTGAAACGTTAGGTCTCTAAATAATATGTTTAGAATTAAATTGTAATACCCGCAAGTTTAATTTGTTAACTTACTTTTATTGCAACTATCTAGTTTTCTGTAAAAATAATTCCACTGGCCAGTTTCAAAAAGTTATATGATAGTAATTCTAGAGTATTTTTTTTAGGAAAATTCGAGAGTAGGTATATTCATGTTTGAAACATAACCTGTTTGCAGAAAAAGTCTCAACTGACATTCTGCGTGAACTTCTAGCTTCATAAAAACCGATGTTGGAACCTCTTTTATCAATATTTTAATAAGTACACAGTGTGTAAAAATAAATAAGCAAAATGTTACCGACAACTTTAATACATAAATTTAGATAACATTTACAAGCAGAAACCTGTCTACGTCGCCTTTTTATTTATTCAACATCAGCCTTACCATAATCATTATCATTATCAGATCACGAGTCAACTGATTTCCATTTTTATCTATAGTCCAAATTTAAGTTAAAATAAATGTAGTCACTTGAACTACCAAAATTGTACCTAACCATTAATTTCACAAAAAAACCTTAATACTCAATACTCAATACTTTATTGCTTCTATAAGTGTTTACAAGGTGTTGGGGTAGTAATTATAGATACATTATAGACCCTGCTAGGGCACTGCAAATGAAATTGAAGAGAGGACGCTCGCTGTTACGTAAACCTTCAATTGAGTTATCCTATTGAGAACCCCTTTTTAGCACAAAATGAGTACAGATTAAATGCAACTCATAAATCAACCCTAGCCATAATTCACGTGTAATCAGCTCTGCCGGTTCCTGATAAAGCTATTACAGCGGTGATCGCTGCAGCGCTTGAATTTATGGTAAGTAACTGAGTTACAGCGCCTAAGCTGCTTGGGAGGGCGTGGGCGATTTAGAAACTTCGTTTAGGATGGTACGGAACACGTTTAGCGCGTTTGTGGGAGTAGGTTGTGAAGACATCTTTGAAACCTATAGGGTTCGGTACCTCAAATGTAAAAATTGGACCCTATTAATAAGCCTCTGCCGTCCGCCGTCTGTCTGTCCGTATGTCTGTCTCCAAGTTGTATCTCATAAGCGGTGATAGCTACAAAACTGATTTCAAAAATAATGTATTCCCGTTGCCGCTATAAAATAAATATTAAAAATTAATGCCATAAACGTGGTTCTTTTTAATAATTAGGAAACCTTCATGCGCAGCGCATGGCAGACTTGCACTTGGCCAGTTTTTTACACTTAGGGTACGAATCCTTAAAATACTTTTTGACTACAAAGTACTGAAGACTGACTGATTTAGGAATTAAATAATACAATACTGGAAATTTAAAAAAAAATGGTTTTCACAGTTTTAGACTTACGTGTTCCATACATTAAAAACTGTTTATTATGGTAGGTCTAGTTCGCTTGCAACCCTGACTGGTGCAATTCAGTTGAAACGTCGGGCAGTAAGCAGATATGTATAATTGCTTGTAGACCCATAATAACCAGTTTTTTATTTACAATACGGAACTCTTTGTGCTTGAAGCTGAGTTGCACTTGGCCGATTTTTTTTATTAGACGTGCAGTGATTATTTAGGTATACTAGCGTTTCGCTTTCATTTCCCTTCCATATAATACATACTAATATAAACCCTCCCTTAAATCAGTCTAAACATTTAAAGAAACTGAATCATAATCCGTTGCGTAGTTTTAAAGATGTAAGCATACATATACAGACAAGAAGAAGCGACTGTGTTTTACACTGTGTATTGATATTATCCATCTTTTTAATATATAAAGACCAGTAAATAGAAAGTTTGACATGGCGCTCAAGTTAAATCCCCAGTTGCCATAAAATATAAGGTTTTAGTGTTACGATGACAATAAAAACTCATGATATTATACTTTTCGGTCGGCGAAATAGTGGTCAAGATAACTTAGAAAATATTTTAGTTTGTGTGCTTAGTTTTTGCAATTTATGAGACGTACTCATCATAAATTTGCAATGTTGTACCTATTAATGATTTAGATTTAGTACATTTCAAACATGATTATTTAAAATTGAGATAGAATAAAAGCACATAGTAGTTACAATTATTAGGGTACGTAATCGAATCTATAGTAAATTTTTTAAGCTATTGCATAGCTTTTATCGCGGGCTTTGAGCGCGGCGACCGAACCAAGAAATTCCGTAACGAAAAAAACCTCACAATCGTCTAACGTCGTTTCAGTTCGGTAGACTTCGGCACGGTGTTTGTGTGCGTGCGGTTAGACGTATTTTACGACTCTACGAAACTCGCACGAATCGAGACGAGCTGCTCCGAAATCGGACGATGCTATGCAATAGCTATACCGCGGCAGTCCCCGAGTGCCACACGTCTTTTTTTTATTTCAAATCTCTGACACAAACACTGGCAAACGTTCAGTAAAGCAAAAAGTAAAGAATTGACAAATTTGATCAAACCTATAAACATCTGAACTAACAAGTCAACAAAGAAATCCCTGCCGAACACCGAACATCGGATAACAGGAAAAAACCCGATGTTCATTTTGATCCCGGAAAAATATTACATTATCCGTTATATTTTCGCTGGGAAACGTAATGTGTAGCCCACAAAAAACATAAATGTAGAAAAAGAGAGCCAAGTTCAATACAAAAATTAAACGTGCTGTGGGTTTTGCTGCAAAAAGTGATGGAGATAACTCATAATGAGTGCAACAAGTTCTATGATTATATATATTTATTTTTAAAAATGTTAGTAGGTTCTTAAAGTAGGTATTTTAAAGTAGGTTCGACTTGACTTTGCCAGTTAAATGTGTGTTTAATAACGATGTAATGTAAACTGTCCACGCCTAGTCTAATGTGTCCTTATTGTGCGAGCGAAGTGGGTGGACGGAGAAATGGCGCTGATTGTCAAAAACGCATGTAATCTTATGAGATGTCCGTTGTTATTGCTAGCGGCGGCCGTTGGTACTAATTTCACTCAATAAGATTTGACGAAAGAAACGCCACCAAAATGAGGGCAGCACCGTCGTGAACGCTCCCATATTAAAATATACGTAGTTTTACGTATTTACGTAAAATGTAAAATAGTTTTTGAGTTACAGGAGTGCCAAAAGAGGCACGAAGTGTTTAGTGTAATGATACACATGGCGCTGGCTAGCCAGTCCCTTTGCTTGAACTTGGCTTTGACACGCTACCACGTGTAGATGCTCAGGTATACCCACGTGTATACCTGGTATACCTGGTCCCTCGTAAATGTCACCTCTCAAAATTACGTTGGTATTACGCTATTGTACCCTCATACATAGTTGTGGTGGGACTTCTATCAAAGTGTAATTTTGTAAGGGCCCTGAACATCTTTGACGTTTGAAGTGGAGACTGGGATTGGTTTTTTTTTTCAGTTGGGACATTCAGCTTCTGAGGAATTTACTTATAAATCAACATAGCTTTTCTATTCGAATGATTTTTATAATCAACTTTTATGATTATCTCACTGAGCCTAATTTTTATTTGCATATATCAAAAGAAATGAAGCTTTTCGACCGTGCTTTTTTAGTTTCGTTTAGCACTTTCATTAAACTGGTATTGACTGAATTGAAAGAAAAAAAAATACACCAATCTATTTTACTACTTAAATTGAATATTACTACGAAAAAATAACCACTAAAATTTCACAATACTTATACACCGTGAAATTTGAGTGGTTGTTTTTCCGTGGCCGTTTGCCTTTAGTAATACTATCAAATCATGCAAATTAGTCCGCGAAAAAATTTCGAGTTTCGGTTGTCCCTTTCGTAAAACCGGCTTTTATTGATTTTAATGCAAAAGAACTGCGCAAATCTTTTGTGCTACTAAGATAGAATCATTTTACTGCGGGAAAACAACTATTAATATTTAACGGTGTGTAGCTGCCTGCAATACATAAAATACATCGCGCGCGCCAACGCCGCGCACCGCGCCACGCCCGTCCGTCGCTCGCGCGGGCCGCGCCCAAATGGCTCGCGCGCGAGGCCCGTTCGCCTCTTATACGTAACGGCCGTGCGCCGACGCACGGCCGACCCGCGCAGAGCGCGCACGCGCGCCCTCTACCGTCATTTTAGTTAATTTTTATTGTAAATATACTCATGTCACCCATCGCTAGTTCTAAGTCTGTAAATAGTACTTAAGGTCTTATTTTTCCTAAAATCAATATACTTCGTCTCGGACTTCCGATCAAGACACATCGCTGAACCTGCTGTTTCATTTCGCCACCTCGCTGAAGCCCTGCCTAATTAGGATCAAGCTAGAAGCTCTACTACCACACCTAGCACACATCCTAAAGTGGTGACCCCGACGTGATTTGAACACGCAACCTTCTGATTCCGCCGCACTCGACGAACTCGCCCTGCTCGCCGACAAGATGCTCGAACAGACGCAAGAGATCAACGCAGTATCGTCACCTCAAGCACCACCACAACCACAACCGCAACCACAACCACAGCAAGCATCATCATCCGTACAACCGCAAGACATGCAATTTCTCCTAGAAGAAATTCGACGACTATCACTTGAAGTTTCGGCGCTGCGTAACGGCCCACCGCGTTATCGCCGCGGCCGATCTCCGTATGGCGCCACGCCCGTGCAGCGTTCTCGCTCTAACGCACGTTCTGCATCCCGCTCTCGCCGCTATCACCGCAGCGAGTCGCCCGGCAACGATTTCTGCTACTATCATCGTCGTTTTGGAAGAAATGCAAGAAGATGCCAGTCGCCGTGTTCTTACAATACGCAAGAAAAGAAGAATGACGCCTCGTTAAACTAACAAGAACGTTAGACGAGGCGGGGTCCGACGTTCAATGCAAATCCTACCGTCTCTTCGTGACTGACAAGAAAACAAGACTGACGTTTCTCATCGACACTGGTGCCAACGTATCAGTCATTCCACGAAGAAGAGGGATACCAATGAAGCCACTACCATTCAACTTGTACGCTGCGAACAACACTACGATAAATACCTACGGCGAACAAACACTTGAACTGAATCTCAACCTACGAAGACCGTACAAGTGGAAATTCATCATCGCCGACGTCAGCAAGCCCATCATCGGAGCCGACTTTCTCTGCCACCACGAACTCCTGGTAGACCTGAAGAACAGAAAACTAGTCGATAACGTCACCAAGTTATCGATTCACGCTCCCGGCTGCTACACATCTATACCTACAATACGCAGCATCGATCCAGATCAATCTTATCACGACATCCTGAACGAATTCCCCGGCATCACAAGACTCACCTCCATGAAGTTATCACCGAAGCATCGCGTGGAACATCACATCGAAACCAGCGGACCACCACTACACTGCCGAGCTCGACCTATACCACCTCACCGGTATGAACAGGTCAGAAGAGAGTTCGAGTCCATGATTCAACAAGGCCTATGCAGACCAAGCAAAAGCCCATGGTCCAGCCCTCTCCACGTCGTGCCGAAGAAAAATGGTGATCTGCGAGTCTGCGGTGACTACCGTCGCCTGAATACCATCACCAAGCCAGACCGCTACCCGATTCCTCGCATCAAGGACTTCACATATCAACTCGCCGGCAAGAAAATCTTCTCAACAATAGATCTGAACAGAGCTTACAATCAAATACCTAACAAAGACGAAGACATAGAGAAGACAGCCCTCATCACACCATTCGGGCTATACGAATTCACCCGTATGTGCCCGGGACTGAAGAATGCAGGACAAACATTTCAACGCTTCATCCATGACGTTCTGAGAGGCCTAAACTTCGTGTTTCCTTTCGTGGACGATTTATTGTTAGCCTCGGACAATGAAGATCTTCACCGAGAACACCTACGCCTGGTACTCCAGCGACTTGAAGACGCGGGTATCACAATAAACCCATCCAAGTGCAACCTCGGCAAGAAAACAGTCAAGTTTCTCGGCTATGAAGTATCCGAAGCCGGAATCACACCGCCTACTGAAAAAGTCACAGCAATATCCGAATACCCAAGACCGAAAACAATTCAACAACTTCGAACATTCCTCGGTATGATCAACTATTACCGAGAACACATACCGAACGCCGCATCTCTTCAAGCTCCACTCAACGCATACCTACATAATTCGAAGAAAAAGACAAGACCGAAATCGAATGGACGACCGAAGCGCAACAAGCCTACGAAGACGCCAAAACATGCCTACAGAACGCCGCACTACTCGCGCACCCGCACAGCTCCGCTCCGCTCGCACTGTTCTGCGACGCGTCCAACACGTGCGCCGGTGCCGTTCTGCAACAATACCTACGCAACGCATGGCAACCGCTTGGCTACTACTCGAAGAAATTCTCCGCTACGCAACAGAAGTACAGTACCTACGACAGGGAACTACTTTCTATCTACATGGCGATGAAACACTTCAGAAAAATGTTCGAAGGAAGAGAACTCATAATATTCACCGATCACAAGCCGCTTACCTACGCACTTACGAAGACGTCATCCGACAGCGAAACACCCCGCCGCGCAAGACAATTATTATTCATCGGCGAATTCACAACCGACATTCGCCATATCAGCGGGAAGAACAATATTGTCGCCGACGCCTTATCAAGAGTCGAAACCATCACTTGTCCAACAACAATAGACTACGAGCAACTCGCCACAGCACAAAAAGAAGATATAGAATTACCCACATTACTTCAACAACCAAACCTACAACTCAAGAAAATAAGAATACCTAACACCAACTGCGATGTCTACTGCGAAACAACAACAAGCAACATTCGACCGTATCTACCTACTGACTTTCGTCGCATAGCATTCGACGCCGTGCACAAGGTCAGTCACCCCGGAACGCGAACTACAAGAAAACTTATACAACAGCGATTCTTTTGGCCATCCATGAACTCTGACATCGGCAACTGGGCGAAGACGTGTGTGTCATGTCAACGTGCGAAGATTCCCCGACACACACAAAGCAACACTTCAACATTCGCCGCCTGCGACCGATTCGACCACCTACACGTCGATATCGTTGGACCGCTCGCGACCAGCGAGCGCGGACATCGATACCTACTCACTATGATCGACCGAACGACGCGCTGGCCCGAAGCAATACCTATCAAAGAGATAACCAGCGAAGTCGTCGCTAAGAAGATCTACGAGTCATGGATAACAAGATTTGGCTGCCCGAAAACGATAACTACCGACCAAGGCCGCCAATTCGAGAGTCAGCTGTTCCGCTCTCTTACCTACCTACTCGGTGCTAAGAAAACTCGCACCACCGCCTATCATCCGCAATCAAACGGGATCATCGAACGCTGGCATCGATCACTAAAAGCCGCTTTGATGACCCGACTGGAATCAAACTCCAAGTGGATCGACGAGTTATCCACCGTGCTCATGGGACTACGCGCAGCGATCCGCACCGACACAAACACCAGCGCAGCGCAGCTCACCTATGGGCAATCACTCCGCCTGCCTGGTGACTTCATCTCACCGTCATCACCATCATCATCGAGCTACATGGACGAAGACTTCGTGCGCCGCCTCCACAGCGCGATCACCGCGCTCACGCCGACATACCTACCGCACAGTAACAAGCGAAGTATGTTCGTGCACACCGACCTAGCGACGTGCAACTCCGTATTTCTCCGCACCGACGCCGTACGGAAGCCTCTACAACCACCGTACGAAGGCCCGTACCCTGTCATCAAGCGCAACGAGAAGACCTTCGAGCTACAACTACCCGGCAGAAGCGCTACAGTCTCGATTGATAGACTGAAACCGGCGTACACTTTCAACACAACGCCGCTTATCACTGCCGCCGATTTGAATTCGCCCGCCATACCACAAGCGGTATCTGCGGAACGACGCGACGTCCCAGCACCTGCAGCAGCTCCAGAGAGGACAACGCGATCCGGACGCCGTGTCAACACGCCCGTACGCTTCGCTTGAGGGGGAGTCCTGTAGCTGCCTGCAATACATAAAATACATCGCGCGCGCCAACGCCGCGCACCGCGCCACGCCCGTCCGTCGCTCGCGCGGGCCGCGCCCAAATGGCTCGCGCGCGAGGCCCGTTCGCCTCTTATACGTAACGGCCGTGCGCCGACGCACGGCCGACCCGCGCAGAGCGCGCACGCGCGCCCTCTACCGTCATTTTAGTTAATTTTTATTGTAAATATACTCATGTCACCCATCGCTAGTTCTAAGTCTGTAAATAGTACTTAAGGTCTCATTTTTCCTAAAATCAATATACTTCGTCTCGGACTTCCGATCAAGACACATCGCTGAACCTGCTGTTTCATTTCGCCACCTCGCTGAAGCCCTGCCTAATTAGGATCAAGCTAGAAGCTCTACTACCACACCTAGCACACATCCTAAAGGTGTATGTATGTACTCAGTAAAGATATATACCCCCAATACCGGCAAGTTTATAACCGAATCAGCCCCTTTCAGCCCAGACCGCCTATCTCTAAACGAAACGCCAATTCTCGTTATCGCTCTAATGTATCGCGGTTGCGTGTGACAGGTGTCTAAACTGTTAAATATACTGGTTTTCCACGAGCTTTAAGCTCAATTCGCACTAAAGTTGCCAATTTGTCGGAACATGTCAGCGTTTAGCTAAAAGCTACATCCATTGTAACATGGTATTATTATTATTTCGCGCAAATAAAAAAAAATAACAACACAACACATCTTCTTCTTCTTTCTTATAAATAAAAATGAATTGCTGTTCGTTAGTCTAACTAAAACTCGAGAACGCCCGGATTTAGGTAATTTTGGTTTTAAAATGTTCGTCGTAGTCCAGGGAAGGTTTCAATGAGAAAATATAGAAAAAGAATCAGTATTGGCGGTATGAAATTTGCCGAGACCACTATTTGAAATAAAACTAATTTTACGGATTAAACTCGCGTGTATTGGATTCATGGGCCCTTGACCACGAGGGCTGTAAAGAGCTCGAAACGTCGGGTCCCTAAATTTTATGTTTAGAATAACAATACACGCGAGTTAAATCCGTAAAATTAGTTTTATTTCAGATCTAATGGCACGCAATCAATGCTTCATTAAAGTTTCTTTTCTTTCCTTGATGCCTCAGGTCCTTCACGGTGAGGACAATAGGCCCAATAGGCATAATACACTATGCCTTTTGACTTCACATGTGGACTTTAGGGCCGCTAACTATAGGTAGATAGAGTGAGGTCGACAGGCACAAACGACCTTATTGAGTCTGTCGCCTTCACCCTGAAAGGTCCTGAAAAGCTTTCAGGGTGAGGGCAATAGGCTCAATAGGGTCTATGCCTGTTGACCTCACGGCTGTTCACTATAGGTAGATAGAGTGGGGTCAAATATGAGGTCGACAGGCACAATCGACAGGGTGAAGACGATAGGCTTAGGCATAGACCCTATGTCTATGCCCGTGGACCGCACGGCAGCTTACTATAGGTAGGTAGAGTGTCCTTATGTCGATCGAAATAATAAAAAGACGTGTGGCACTCGGGGTCTGCCGCGGTATAGCTATTGCATAGCATCGTCCGATTTCGGAGCAGCTCGTCTCGATTCGTGCGAGTTTCGTAGAGTCGTACAATACGTCTAACCGCACGCACACAAACACCGTGCCGAAGTCTACCGAACTGAAACGACGTTAGACGATTGTGAGGTTTTTTTCGTTACGGAATTTCTTGGTTCGGTCGCCGTGCTCAAAGCCCGCGATAAAAGCTATGCAATAGCTTATGTCGTCTAATAAATACGCGCCCAATGCGTAACACTAAAATAAATATTATTTCCAAACTTACTACGACCTTCATCAAATGCTGAATCAAAATAGCATACTAAGTCGACTGAAATAAATTTGAAAGCATGCTATTTCCGTATCATAAAGTGTTCGGTCGGTTTATTTTGTTAAATTTAATCTAATCGTCATTGAAACAGAGTATGCAGTACTCCTACGTTTTGTTTTAAAAATAAAAGAAATCTCACCAACATGAGGGTTGTCAAATATATGTGTGAAATATGTCAGGTTCTTTTATTTTTTGTTGCGACCAATGTGTCTGGCTTGGTGGAACAGTGGTTAGTGACCCTTGCTGGCGTTTCCAATAGTCGTGGGTTCGATTCCCGCTCGGGACAAATATTTGAACAAATATTTGGCTCGGTGGAACAGTGGTTAGTGTCCCTGGCTAACGGTTCCGAGAGTCGTGGGTTAGATTCCCACTCGGGACACAAATATTTGTGTGATGAACATCGGTGTTTGTTCCGTGTCTGGGTGTGATTATGTATGTATTTATAAATATATATGTATGTATATCAGTCTCTGTCGCCCATAGTACAAGCTCTGCTTAGTTTTGGGTCGGATGACCGTGTGTGAAAATGTCCCAGATATCCCAGATATTTAAAAAGAAAATTGCAAAACCTAAACCAGGCAGTCCCAAAGATGCGTTGTTTACAACACTGGTACATTACAAATTTTACGGCGGCATTCGATTTTACTATCTCCCCGGCGCTTAAATCATCCATTCCAAGAAACCTCAACATAATAAAAGCCGTTTCAACAAATCTAAAACTAAAACGATGTCATTTTTCAAACGGAATTTATGTTGGCTTTTGGTTAAGTAAGCAACAAAGTTATACCCATCTTACCCAGGACGACGGGAACGAAAAAGCGTCGATGGCCTAGTGGTTAAGGTCGTTGCTTGCATTGCGAAAGGTCGCCAGTTCAAACCCCGCCAGGTATCAATGTGTTTTTCAAATTTGAAATTCATACGTACCATCATTCGACGTTTTAATAGTGAAGGAAAACATCGTGAGGAAACCTGCACACCTGAGAGAATTTTCAACGGTGTGTGAAGCCATGTCAGAGGCCTTTGGGCGGTTTAAAAACTCTGACACCAGGTTGTTCATCAACCATACGATAAAAAGAAGAAGATCGCTTAATCAGAAGATTCTTTTCAAAATATACTGTCAGTTGTACTAAATATTTCCATGGATGGCCGAAGATAGACCCAATCGTCTCTACCTATTCGTTGCGGGGGGATAGGAGTAAGAAACATTTCAAATGTAGCCCGAAAGTAGCCGAAACAACTGAACTTGATGGCAGTTAATCCTTCATCATAGCGATTTATTTCCGATGAATCGCTCACCCGGACTTGTTCTGTGATTTATTACGTAGCTATCTATATGTAAATACATAATATTCGGAACATTCAGAAATTATTCATCCAATAACAAGGTCGATAAAGGTCGTCTCTACCGGAAGCTATAAAACTAGACAATTTTATGGGGTACCGTGATTTTTTAAGTTAATATTTTCACTGATTATATAACTAAAAAAACTGTCATGGTTAGTAGAATACTTAATACGTCCGGGATAATTTATCATGTTAATTTATTGTAATGTGCTCCCGATATTTCGGCACTGTTGCAAGCGCCATGATAACGGGTTAGTTATACGGATAGTTGATACTTGGTCATGGCGCATGCAACAGTGCTGAATTACGAATTTCATATAATTACATAACATTACGAGTGACAAAAGTCGCAAACAAATTGATTATTTGGTCAGCAGTCTCGTGCCTTAGAAAAGACAACATCAGGCTACTTTCTGACTGACTCAGCTAAACGGTAGTAATGCTTTTCGGGGTGAGAGTCATCCGCTCCCCCGCAAGTCCGGTAATGATGACGAGGCTACTCCAAGCCGTCATCGTATGTCAGTTAGGAAAAAAAAGAAAAAAAATGTAGTAATTTTGTAATGCAATGAACACACTCCACACGGATGAAGTTGTGGGCGAAAAGCTCATCTATCAACACTAATGTTACAAAGCGAAGAGTTTGTTTGTTTACAAGAAAGAGTGGAAATTGTAAAAAAAAATTAGAAAAAATCTGATACATGCGCTCTTCTTTCATCACAAAACATATATATGAACTGATAAAGAATCGTTTTCATTTCGTGATCACGAGTCATTCAGCACATGCTGAGCCTTTGTCGGCAAATTCAAAAATGCTGCCTAAGGTATATTTATCACGATGACGAAGTCACTGGCACAGCTAGTAATCATCATCATCAGCCCATATACGTCCCCACTGCTGGGGTACGGGCCTACCCTAAACGAGGGCGATAAGGCCTTAGTCGACCATGCTGGCCAAGTGCGGGTTGGTCGACTACACAACCTTAGTATTCCTTTGAAGGTGTGCGGATTTCCTCACGATGCTTTCCTTCACCGTTAAAGCGTCGAATGATGGTACATATTATAGCCCAGTCATTTAAGCTTAAATTAGGTAAGAATCTCGGAATTCGAGATACCCAGCTGTAATCTGTAAATACTTAGATATTGACACCCTAAAAGTGGTCTCAAAACCTACATATGGTAGGGTGTACGCAACTATTAAATTTTCAATGTCAAATGTCACAAATATCAGTTTTATGAACTTTTGAGCGAAACGGGAAGGTATAAAAAGGTGTCGTCTGGAATAGATTTACTGGGGTAACCACGTTAAAACCGGCCAAGTGAGAGAAAAAAAAACCATAGTTTTTGTATGAGAACCCACTAAAACATTGGTTTTAAGCTTTTTCTAGTATTAGATGTTATAGAGGCTACTAAAATACATCATTCGTGAAAATTTTAACTGTCTAGCACAATCGCACGTGGGCCTGGAAGCTTTTGAAAATACAACTTTTTCAACTATTTGCATCGCTGTATCTCTGAAATGGTGAATCTTAGAAATAAAACGTACAGACAATTTTTATAGATAAATAGAAGATAAGTAATTTTCTCCTACACACTTTTATGATAAAACTTCCCGTTTCGCTCAAAAGTTCATAAAACTGATATTTGTGACATTTGACCTTGAAAATTTAATAGTTGCGTACACCCTACAATATGTAGGTTTTGAGACCACTTTTAGGGTGTCAATATCTAAGTATTTACAGACTTACAGCTGGGTATCTCGAATTCCGAGATTTTTACCTAATTTGACTGGACTATTAATTCAAATTTGAAAAACATATTGGTACCTGGCGGGGTTTGAACTGGCGACCTCTCGCATGGCAAGAAACGACCTTAACCACTCGACCATCGACACTTTCTAGCTAGTCCTTACTATCCTTACTAATATTATAAATACGAAAGTAACTCTGTCTGTCTGACTGTTACGCTTTCACGCATAGAGTACTGAACTGATTTATATTACAGAATAAATATGTATGAAGGAAATGTAAGTAATTTTGTCTTCTTTATGCTTTTCATAGACACTTTAGTCATACAGTTAACTGTTTAGACGTTATTTAGAAAAAAACGAATTTCGGCACCTTTAATTTAAGATGGCGGCTCACGCATGCGCCCCCCGAGGTCGAAAACTTGGATTTCTATTAAACTGCCATACGTAAGCAATATAACGCCAAAACATTTTCTACTCCACCTTTTGCAGAGCAAAAATACCTGCGGACTGGATTAATACATATCATTCAAAGAAAAAAAAAGCTATCATTGGACGAATACAGAACGAAACCCGAAATCCAATCAGAGCGCACTAATTTGCCAACAATCCGTCGGAACTATCAATTGCGCTAGGAACTAGATTATTCACTTTAGAGAACGCTAAAAAAGCATTCGTGATTTGATTTCGACGCTTTTCAAAACGCTTTTAACTATTTCAATTGAGATTGACAAGTTCTGATTTAGCGTACATTGAAATTCGATTACCATTAACTGTTATCATATTTTAAGGTTTTTGTACTGAATAAACGATTATTCTATTCTTTTCTATTGAGCAAACTGTCAAGTAAAATCTCTGACTAATTTCATTATTAATAGCGGCTTCTCCACGGCTAAAATAGAAATAGCCGACGTTCTGGTAGGTAATAGTATTAACGTTTGAAATATTCGAAACTAGCTTTCCGCCCGCGACTTCGTCCGCGTAGAGACGTTTAGCGGGCAAAACATTACTTCCTTATAGCGCGTCGGTTAAAAAGTAGCCTATAACCTTTCCTAGGCTCTGGACTATATCTGTACCAAATTTCATTTAAATCGGTCCAGTACTCTATGCGTGAAAGAGTAACAGACAGACAGACAGACAGACAGAGTTACTTTCGGATTTATAATATTAGTAAGGATGTTGTGGTTGCAAGTTTGTAAAAAAAAAAAGCGTCGATGGCCGAGTGGTTAAGGTCGTTGCTTGCCATGCGAGAGGTCGCCAGTTCAAACCCCGCCAGGTACCAATGTGTTTTTCAAATTTGAAATTCATATGTACCATCATTCGACGCTTTAACGGTGAAGGAAAACATCGTGAGGAAACCAGCACACCTGAGAGACTTTTCAACGGTGTGTGAAGCCATGTCAGAGGCCTACGGGCGGCTTAAACTCGGACACCAGGTTGTTCATCAACCATACGATAAGAAGAAGAAGGTTGCAAGTCTAGCTACCTAAGTAGGTGATCTAACGGAAATACCAATCTTTGCCGTCGTTGCAATCCTCACATTGATACCTAGCACACTCATATAGACTGGCTTAGTGGAACACTGGTTAGCGACCCTAGCTAGCGATTCCAAGAGTCGTGCGTTCGTTTCCCACTCGGGACAAATATTTGTGTGTTGTACATCGGTGTCTTTTCCGTGTCTGGGTGTGAATATGTATCATCATCATCATCAGCCCACATACGTCCCCACTGCTGGGGCACGGGCCTACCCTAAACTAGGGCGATAAGGCCTTAGTCGACCACGCTGGCCAAGTGCGGGTTGGTCGACTACACAACCTTAGAATTTCTTTTTAGATGTGCAGGTTTCCTCACGATGTTTTCCTTCACTGTTAAAGCATCGAAAGATGATACATATGAATTTCAAATTTGAAAAACACATTGGTACCTGGCGGGGTTTGAACTGGCGACCTCTCGCATGGCAAGCAACGACCTTAACCACTCGGCCATCGACGCTTTTTTCTGTATAACGTTCGGAGCTCACATTAAAAAAACTCTGTAATACTATCTAAGTAAAAGGTTTCTAGATGTACTAACTAAATAGTTTGCCTAAGTTCGGGACAGATTCGTCTTTAATCCATTAATTAGTTTTAGACCGAGTTGATTAGTTTGTTTGACTCTGAGTTATCTTTGAGGGTAGTTTCCTTCCATGAATGATTCAAAGCGAAATATTCAACACAAGTAAGTTTATAATCATGTGCCTTAGGGAATGATTAACCTGGGTAAGAAACACACGTATCTACTCATATTTGTAATCTAAGAATTAATCAGTGGGTGAACGGAGTATTGACTGAAAACGTCCGTGATATTTACCATGTTGTTTTGTTTTAATGAGCTCCCGATATTTCGGAACTGTTGCAAGCGCCATGATCTCGGGTCGATGTTGTTTTGTTTTAATGAGCTCCCGATATTTCGGCACTGTTGCAAGCGCCATGATCGCGGATCAGTTTTCTAATGTGTTTTTTGTGTGTATTTATAAATATCTATGTTTGTATACGAGTATCAATCTCTGACTCCCATAGTACAAGCTCTGCTTAGTTTGGGGTCAGATGACCGTGCGTGGAAATGTCCCAGATATCAGGAAGTACAATTCAGGCAATCAGTCATGAGATCTAATTCAATCTTTTACTACACCCATTACCTTTGTGATTCATGTTCCCTTACGCCGGTCATCTGACAAGGCAAGTAAGCCTTTACATTATGTAACAAGCCACATAGTCCAGTGAAGTGAACAACACGTATAATGGAAACTCCAGACCACTCATTTGTCATATTATGTTGGGTAACAGACGTGTTATTTCCCGTTGTACTGATATTTATTTATCATTTTATTGGCCTTTGTATTAATACTACACGTGTGGTAAAAAAGTTGATTATTCTGTGATAGAACAATGAGAATGTGGCTTCATTTTATATAGGTATCTCTACGCTAAGGGACTCAAAGCTCATTCTAATAACTTTCACACGTTTACATGTCGAGTTTTAATAAGTTATCAGAGAAAAGGCAATTATTTAAAAATAAAACCATACCACGGGGCCAGGAAATTAAAAAAGAACAAAAATTCGTACATTTTATCTTGTAAGGTTAAGGTCGTTGCTTGCCATGCGAGAGGTCGCCAGATCAAAGCCCGCCATACCACTGTGTTTTCAAATTTGAAATTCATATGCAGTGGGGACGTATATTGGCTGATGATGATGATTTACATTGTTTGTTTTTTATTCTAACACTTAAAATTAAACAGAAAAGGAACCGCCTTCAAAAACCCGACACATTAACAATTACAATACGAACATTTTATAATTATCTTGGTAGGAATTTGATATGGTTTTGAAGGCAGTCTTGTAAGGTGTTTTAAAAATATTAATGGGTAATAATACCTAGCGCAGTATAAGGAGTTAACGCAACGAGTTAACACAACAAAACATAACCATCTCTACAAATCTCTAAAAAGAATCTCCTTGCTCTCCCAAGCGTCCGTGAAACTGAAAAGTTTCTCGGAACAAATCAAACTCACCAGACATCCCTGTTACCATTCTGATTGACTTCTGACACTCACTTACCGATCCATCAAGAAATCAAAGATGGCCGTTCATTCCTTAGGGATTTAGTGGCCGCGAATACTCAGCAATGCCAGATCAAAGGAACTATTTCGATAACTTGTTTATTGGACGGTATTTCTATTTCTGTTATAATTTTGTCTGTAATGTCTAATGGCTTCTGAAATTAGATATCGGACGGTATCGATTGTGAACAGAAATGAGGCTTATCGTGAGCAATTTAAAGTTCAGAATTGGGTGTGAGTGGCATTTGGAATGGAGTGGCATATCGAGTAACTCGTTATTTACTTAAATCGATCGATTTAGTTCAAACTTCTAGCTCTACAATGTAATCATTACCTTGTTATCTTTTTCTATTTGAGTGCGTATATTTATCTTTATTTCAGGTTATTATATTTTTAGTTATGTTTACTCTGTTTATTATAGCTTTACGCCCGTGACTTCATTCGCAGGGAGTCGTTTTTAGCATAAAATATATTACTTTATAAATAGCCTCATGAAAAGTAACTGGTCGTCTTCAATCACAAATTTTCACTTTTATGACTAGCTATGTCAACTTTTTGCTCCTATTGGTCGCAGCGAGATGTTATAACTCTACATTTACTACACTCTCATACACTCGATAAATTGTCTACCCAACACAAAAATATTATTTCAATTCGAACCACTAGTTCCTGAGATTAAGACATTCAAACAAAGAATCTCTACAGCTTTATATAAGTATTAGTATACATTTACAAAAACCAATAGTGTTCACTAAAATCATTTAATACTCACATTGTATAACAGTACCTACCTATAATATATCTTACAATTGTTAACTATGCCTATTGCCAACCAATCAGGGGCAGCCTTCGGACGGATGTCCCTGATTGGTCGGCCTTACAGTAGACATATATAGGCCGTACTGAAATATGTATATTTGACAATTGAAAGATTCCAATTTAACACTTTCACTTCGATAGATTGTAATCTGACGAAAAATAACACGTTAAATTGTAGGCAGTATGTTACGGTTCACGATTTTTCGACAATTCACAATCTCGCGAGATAGATTTCAATCTAGCGTTATTTACAATTTTACGGTGGCATATACATAGGTAGGTCCAAAGCACAAAATCGCAAAAACGACAATGAATGACAAGAAATCCTTTAGCAACAAAACGTTTCCCTTGCCCCCCCCCCCCCCAATTTTCCCTTCTTCCCCATACACGTTCCCTTGACAGTTCTAACGGGATGACACGGGACCGATCATTGACACCCGTGTAAAAGTCAACCTTCCCTTTTAGGCCCTTCAAGTTTTAGGTCTGTCATTACTAAGTGTTGCTTGAGAGGGGAATTTACAGGACAAAACAAAAATTAATTTTGGCCTTTCCTACAGCAGTCATACAAATAAACTTATTTTTTTTTTGGGCAGTAATAACATTTTTTTAAATTACTTACGCTTCTCGTAAGAAGTTTATGCGAAGTAAGTATGGTGTTAAACGTCTTGAAAGTTGAAATTTTTTTCTAAGGCCACAGCAACTCGCATAGTTGGCCATCGAGTTGCAAGCGATACAATAAAAACGACATACAAAAATACAACCTCGATTATTGTGAAGTCAAGTTTACCCTGAATTTAATTCTACGGAACCTTAACTGTAATTACCCACTTTGATGTTAGGCCCTCGTTTGAGACTTCCCAAACTTTCCGTCACCAAAAATGGTTTAGCTAAAGCGTAGTTTAAGCACAGTTACTTACTAATGTCTTGGGGCCTTTGTTCTAATTGTTTATTGATTAGTTTCTAGTTTCCAAGGCTCTACGATTGGTGGAATTGGCTATATTCAACTAATACACCTACATACGATTTCCCAGAAGGGAAGGTTTGAATTGAATATAGACATGATCACTTGCGGTGACCTGATTCCAACTTACAGCAATTAAGCACTTGTGTTACGAATAATTATAGAACCAAACGTTGAAAATATATTATTATACAACTATAATGTTCAAAAATCTTTACAATTGTCATAGTGAGAAGATTTGGTATGAAAGTTACATATAAACTTCGAAGTCTTTCACCATTAGGGTTATAATTCCCCGATTTGATTTTAATTTAAAAAAAAACCTACTGACATTCGACAGTTATTTCTGTATGTGTAGGTAATGTGTATCATCATCAGCTCATATACATCCCCATTGCTGGGGCACGAGGCTACCACGAACTAGGGCGATCAGGCCTTAGTTAACCATCCTAGCCAAGTGTGGGTTGGTCGACTACACAACATTAGAATTTCTTCGTAGATGTGCAGGTTTCCTTACAACGTGTTCCTTCCCCGTTCAAGTTTTGAAAATCGTACGTATGAATATCAAATTTGAAATACACAGTATTACGTGGCGGGGATTGAACTGGCGACTTTTCGTATGGCAAGCAACGGCCTGAACCACTCAGCCATCGACACTTTACTGTAGTAGTAGCTTACATCAGATTTTAATTCTCACCAAGAAACTTAATAAAAAAAAGCTTTACATTATTATAGTCTAAGCTTACACCGACAAAATACTTAAAGAAAACAACAAACTACTTTCAGACAAAACCTTCGAAACATCCATTCTTAGACAGTGAGTCGCTTCTGGAAGCTTATTCTTTTTAAGCTGTTTCAGCGAAAGCCATTTTGAATGCGCAACATTTTTTTAGGTTTCACGACAGATAACAAGACTAAACTTTATTCCACTGCTAACTCAAATATTATAAAATATAAAGAGTTTTAGAAAGTATCATGTATTGCCCAAAAATATAAACATAATAATATTATAAATTTGTCCTTCATAACGTCTTAAAAAAGCTTTTAATTTCATTTCAATGTCAATAAAAAAATCATGTTTGATTCCATAATTTATTTCTGAGTTATCCTTTTTTTATGTCAGAATCAACGGTGTTACCTACATACACTTAAAATTATCAATACTAAGAAACAAATAAATACATGGCATACGATTATAGACCTTTTCTTTCCATTACACGAAATATTAGACTTTTTGGGTCTACATTCTGATATAAATCCCTGTGCTTTGCATATTCTTTCACGGGCTATAGCCGAAAAAGTTAAAGAACATATTCCAGCTGTTAAAAATCGACAAACGAACAAATCCACGATAGCTGAACACCTACTAGACATGGCTACTAATCACTGGATGGAGTCTACATGACCCGAAGGTCCTCTCCACTGATCGTCACTATTATACAAGAACAGTTCGAGAAGCCATTTAAATAAAGAAGCACAGGAATTTGAATAAGGAAGATGGATTCAAATTATCATCGGCATGGAACCCAGTGATTAGTAAGTGCATACCGCGGAAATTCAGTTACCGCGAACCCGGATACAGTGAGTGCTGTGTGTCGGACAAGTGGTAGCTGTACAAATGACATTAGTGCCGGTTCGGGGTGGATTTAGAAATTCACAACCGCTGTGGCAGACGAAGACGGGCGGCGCCAGTTCGCTCGCGACCATTAGTGTAACCCAGTCGAAACGTCGGGCAGTAAGTAGCTGTGTATTTGCTACTCCTGATTTCGCTTGTAGACCCATAAAGACTAATAGTTAAATACATGGCATGCTTATGTGTATCTCATGTTATATTATTAGTCAGCGACGGTAATCGAACTAACTTCTGGCGCAATAAATAGATAGCATCATCATCATCATCAACACTGGGGGAACTAAAAAGAGTATAACCTTTATTAGTTTAATTTCCAATATATTACTAATCGTCTAGCTTTTCGTGTGGCAATACCTGGAACCAGCCCACTAAGCGTTTAGCGCAAATGTCAAAAGCTGACGTCATTTTGTTTGGGCGCCGTCCTACGCCCATGAGCGCTTAATGGGCGTGAAACGTCACGAATCCACGAAAACACATTACAGTCCTTTACGGCAGTCGGGTAAATGGGGATTTAACGCGTCTCGGATATAAGTGGGTTTGAAAAGTCAACGTGAGTCGTATTACTTTTTAAATCTTGTAGCTGATTTCTTTGACTAAGGCGTCCGACCGATTTCAGCCATGGCGGCCGATCTCAATTGAGATCAGCCAAGTGCAGTGCACAAGTGTGCGCGCAAACACAAGTGCACTTTATATTCCCTTACTCTCATAGTTCGGTCGGACGGCAATCCGACATGACCGATGTGAGATCGGGCGCAGCATCACCAGTTTAACGTGCTTTCCGAGGCACGGGCGTTCAACCGCCAACTTCCTAACTCCGGGCTGGGTAATTTCATTACCTGAACAAGTGATGATGTCGGTTGTATTTTAAGTTAAGATGGAAAATTTAAGTAATAAGGATCATCTATGTATAGTCTAAGATCCCGTCATAGAACGACCTTCACCGAGATGCTTATTTAATGAAACGTATTTTATATTTAATTTAATATGTCAATAAATATAATCCATATGGGTTGCCTACCAAATTTCAGTATGTTTAATTAAAAATTAAAAAAAAAAAATTTTTAAACATTTCACCGGTATGATTATTAGATAAATTCTATACCAATCGAAAGTATGAAGCCCATAGAATACACAAACGTTAGGTTGCCTATTCTTTTCCGGTCACAACTATCGGGTTGCGAGGTATAAACAGGTAAATTTGTACTAGCATTTTGCAACGTTCTGTTTATTGAATGAAATTTAAATGAAATTAAAGATTTTTTTTTCTGAACACGGTGGGGGGTGGGGGTGTAGGGTTGGTATAGAATTTATCTAATAATCATACCGGTGAAATGTTTAAAAAAAATTTTTTTTTAAATTATTAATTAAACATACTCTGGACTGAAATTTGGTAGGCAACCCATAAGGATTATATTTATTGACATATTAAATTAAATATAAAATACGTTTCATTAAATAAGCATCTCTGTGAAGGTCGTTCTATGACGGGATCTCACACTAGTAGATTATTATCTAGTCAACACTATTGTGTTGACTCTACAAATGGTGGTTGATGATATTCTAATCCTCATAAATCTTACCCAATTCAAGTAGTTAGTAAAAGTTAGTGTAAGGTTATGTATCTTGACGATTGGGTATCAATAAATCCTTACTAATATAATAAACGTGAAAGTTTGTAAGTATGGATGTATGGAATGAAAATTAGTATGGGAGATTTTTTACGTGTTTGTTGATTTTTATAAAACTTGGTATGGAGGTAGCTGGCACTCCGGAGAGACACCAGCGCAATTTTTTTTAAATTCAACCCCCATGTGGGTCATTGGGGGGGTGAAAATTAAAATGCGAGAACTTTTACGTTTATAGATTTTTATAAAACGTGGTATGGAGGTAGCTGGCTATTTTAATACATCATTGCTACTAAAACCCATTAATACGCGAACAAAGTCGCGGCCGGCCGCTAGTTATTAATAAATGGTAAGTCTTCCGACTACGCTAATTAGTCCACCAAATCAATCTACCTTCACTGAACCTACTAAACCAAGTCACTAAACCAGAAGATCATAAATGAATCATAAAACCCGACTGACCTACGTTTCTTTCTTGCGTATGATTGATTTTCTGTTAGAAACGAACATGTGGGTCGTAAAACCATTTTATCTGCCCTGGTACAGAAATAGATGCAATTTTGTTTGGTTCAAATGAATGTGACTCTGCAGTATTTTGATGTTCGTAATTTTTGTATATGTTCTCAAGTTTGAAATTCACGTACGTCGACTCTGTCACGGCGAAAGAAAACATAATAATAAAGGTTTTTATTCGTAAATACTTTAAAAGTAATACCAGGAAATTGTTGAGAGAGACGCCAGAAAATTCAAAATAATAATAAATATTACACAACATCATATACATTCATTGATCTGATCCCGTGGTAAGTAGCTTAAGCACTTGATAATATCCGTAACACAAGTGTGTTACGGATATTATCATCAACTAGCTGTGCCAGCGACTTCGTTCGCGTTTCCCCCGTTTATTACACATTTTCCATTGTATCTTTGCTCCTATTGGACGCAGCGTGATGTAATATAGCCTAAAGCCTTCCTCGATAAATGGTCTATACAACGCAAAAAGATTTTTTCAAATCGAACCAGTAGTTCCTGAGATTAGCGCGTTCAAACAAACAAACAAACTAACAAACAAACTCTTCAGCTTTATAATATTAGTATAGATAAACAACGTATACACAAATATACTTAAATATCTTTAATAACAGACCCAGACACGGAACAAGCACTGATGTTCGTCACACAAATATTTACACAGGAATCGAACCCACGACTCCTGGAACCGTAGGTGAACCTGGGTCACTAACCACTGTTCCACCGAGCCAGTCAAAACAACGAAACGTATAACATTTAGCTAATTATACACAGTTTCTTAAGCTACTTACCATCAGATTATCTATACTAATATTATAAAGAGGAAAGATTTGTATTTTTGTATTTTTGTATTTTTGTATTTTTGTATGTTTGTAATGAATAAACTCAAAAACTACTGGGCCGATTGCAATATTTTTTTCACCATTAGAAAGCTGCATTATTCAGAAGTTACATAGGCTATATAATATCACGCTAGGTCCTATAGTTGTGGAGCAGTAACCGAAAATGTTTCAAAAACGGGGGAAAGTATCGTTTCTGAGGCCTTCCGTGGCGTGCGCTGAGCATATAGTTAAAGTTATACAAAAATGCTCTATGGATGAATTGTTCATTTTAACATTATCTTTAAAAAAGTCCGCGAGAGCATAATTATGTCTACCTTTTATAGTTTACCCATAACAATCGTTTTAATGATTTAGATGTTTGCTCCAAAGTAATCTTCTATATTAATAATTTTGTCAAGGGGTACGGTATACTCGATTAAAACCTTACATGAATAATAAAACATCAAAAAATAATGATTTCGAGTCGACAACATATATCCGCAAATTTCGGATTGTCGAGTATTTTGTTAAATTCAAAATGTGTTAACAGACGAATCAAAGTCACCATCTTGCCGGAATTATTGAGTGAATATTGTGTCAAAACTAATTTTCTTCAGTCATTGACGTTTCGCGGAAACATTGTTTTTGACACATTTTTATGATATACTCTTTCAGGGCGATAACAGATACTGATGAAGAATAGATAATATGTATAATTTTATAAGGACCTTTGCCAAATTCTAGGATTGACTGACCTATCGACGCACAGCCTAAACGGCTAAACGTAGGCACTAGAAATTTGGACCGGACGTAGCTTAGGTACCATAGAGGTGCACTAAGAAAGGAATTCTCGAAATTCTCACGGGAACGGGAATAATCGGGAAAATCCTTTTGTATGAAAAATCTAAACCGCTGAAGTTAGATGCTGTAAATTTGACATGCAGGTACCATAATAAACTTAAAGCTTAGGTGAAACAGGATATTGAAAAATTCTTACGGGAACGAGAGTTAGCAGGATAAACTTTTATATGTTAAATCCTGTAGTCCACGCGAACGAAGTCGCGGGCACAGCTAGTTTAATATACTTACACTTTTCTAGGACAAAATCACGCTGACTGGCTCGGTGGAACAGTGGTTAGTGACTCAGGTTCAAAACCTACGGTTCCAAGAGTCGTGGGTTCGATTCCCACTCGGGACAAATATTTGTGTGACGAACATCGGTGTATGTTCCGTGTCTGGGTGTATTATTAAATATAATAAAGTTTATTTGTGTATCTGTCGTGGCCAAATCGATGAATTGATCATTTCATGAAATGGTTGGCCATTTCATGAAGTGTTCACGTTTCATGAAGTGGCCAATCAATGGTGACCAAATCATTAAACGATAAACGTTTAACGATTTGGCCACCCACGTTTGACCATATCGTAAAAAGAGGGCGACTATAAAATATTTAATGAAAACCAGGATCAATTTTGATACGTATTTGTTTATTTTTAGTTGTTACATACTTTCAAAATAAAAAGGTTTAAAATTTTATAACAATAAAAAATCATTAAATGCATTTAATGATTTTTTTATTGTTATAAAAAATGTACATTTAGTGAAATTTGCAAGTATTTTAGTACAAGCAGTATAAAAGTCACGTAAACAATAAAAAAATTAAACAAGGTAACAGTCACTTGCTAGCGCAAGACAAATTTATTAATAATAAGGTGCATTAAGGCGATTAAAACACGGCACCGCGCACAAAGTCACATGAACAACAAAAATCATAGGATAGTCGGCGCTTTTTCCTTGAATATAAGATATTCCTCCCTCTTCGACAGTTTTCATAATATCATATTTCGATAACCAGTAGTAGTCCATGGATTTCTTTTTCGTGTCACCCTACTCTCCTTTATTTGCTGTATAACCTGAAAAAGAAATTAAATTAGCTATCAGTCTTTTGACAATCAATATAATAACAGATAGATAAAAAAATATTTTGATAAAACACGTTA
Organism: Maruca vitrata; assembly: GCA_039566165.1. NCBI lineage: Eukaryota > Metazoa > Arthropoda > Insecta > Lepidoptera > Crambidae > Maruca > Maruca vitrata. The sequence goes on along the minus strand of CM076925.1, from coordinate 1,414,735 downwards.
TTTAGTTAGGTGCATAAAATTATAATATGAAGTAAGTAAAATATTACTAACCTTAGAAATACATTCCAAACTCCACGGTTATTTCACATTTTGCTCGGAACCTTGTATGACTTGCATACTCTAATACGTTTTCATCGAATTATTTAACGAATAATTTAACTTTCTTCCGTGTTTAATAAAGAATTATTCGCATTTTTTCTGAGAGAAAATTCGTCTTTGTTTACAAGGGCCGACATTTTTACACAAACTGCACAAAAACAACCAGTGTTGCCAAATAAGTGTATTTACTGCCTAAAATAGGCAAACTTCCGACAATTTTGTCCAAATTAAAATTAAATGTACCTACTTTAAAAATAACATTAATTTTATAAAAAAAAATGTTTTGCTAAAAATATGCTATTCTAAAATAAAAGATAAAATAATATGCTAAACAGGAAGAAAATTTAGCACATTGTGCAAATTTTGCATATTTGCACAAAGTGCTTAATTGGTATGGCAACTCTGGCACTCTACCGGTAAAGTCAACGAAACAATTCCACGATATGATCGATTGAGATTGATCGTTTCATGAAATGGCAGTGCATCTAGTTGGCCCAATCGTCAAACGATTTCTTATCATTGATCTGACCTGGCCACATCATGATATGGCCAATGTGTGATTGGCCATTTCATGAAATGCAACCATTTCATGAAATGGCCAATCATTTCATGAAATGGCCAATTCTACGATGTGGCCACGACATATCCACTGTTGATCCTGATTTCCGTAACACAATTGCTTAAGCTACTTACCACGGGATCAGATCAGTGTATGTGATGTTGTGTAATGTTATATATTATATTTTTAATATTACTTTTCAAGAGATTTCCCAACTCAAGCACACGGTATATCTTATTCACGTAAAATGCGGTTACCTACGCCTTTCCCCCGAAATATGAAGGGCATGATAGAATGTACGTTCTAAAGGGTGTCCTAAATAATGTATTACCTACCCAAAAATTCAACAGAACTTGTAGGGCAAATCCCATCCCTGTTTGAGATATGCGCTCCTTAGAGGGATGAAGGCCACATTTATTAGGAAACGCTCCCTGAAATATGCTTGGGAATATTGGTACCTTATGTCAGTGATACTGTGATCTATCTATCCGTAGGTTGACCTAATAGGTTTGACCTTTGATGCTGAAGCTAGGGAGTTCCTACTACTTTTAGTATCCGCACTGTTAATACAGTTTTATTCATCACAAGCTTTCCGCCCGCGACTTCGTCCGCGTAGAGACGTTTAACGGGTAAAACATTACTTCCTTATAGCGCAGTCAATTGAAAAGCCTTACCTAGGCTCTGGACTATATCTGTACCAAATTTCATTTAAATCGGTCCAGTTCTCTATGCGTGAAAGCGTAACAGACAGACAGACAGACATAGTTACTTTTGGATTTATAATATTAGTACGGATTTGGCATCGCTACACGCCAATTTGTAAAAAAATATCTAATTCCAATTTCCAATTCATATTTAATTAATTTACAAGACTTCTATAGCTTTAAAACAACAAAAACATCTATAATAAACGTTCGTAAAATAAGCAATGTTGCCGACAATAACCTAATACAATACATCTGGTTACCGACTCATTGTTTTATAAGTGAAATATTTGACCGGACGGAGCCAATTGTTGATTTAATATTTTCATATTAAATTCCGGTCACGAACTCGACCGAAATTCTTTTTGATTGCGTATAAAATTATTAACTGGCGAGTATTCGGTTTCAGTAACGATAAGAACTGTGAAAAATGGACGCGTTATTTTTATTTTTAAACTGCTACCAAATAGTTTAAACGGAATTCTCAGTTGAAGACTTTACTGTTTGATTAGACTTCTTTGTATTTTGTGTTAATACTATTGACCCGCCCTGGCTTTGCTTCGGGTATATTATACAGACTGGTATATAAAATCCGTTGTGTAGTTTTAAAGATTTAAGCATGCAGGCAGACAGACAGACGCGGGAAGCCACTTTGCTTTATACTATGTAGTTATTCTCGTCTATGTACTCGTAATGTCCCAAGGAAACATCGGATTTCATATAAATAAAAATGTTGTAAAAAGCTTGTTTCCGAAGCCTTTGCTTTTATTTTCATGTTATGTAAATATAAATCATTAAGTCTTCTTTTTTTAGGAGTAGAAGAGGTTATATTAAAAGTTTTTATTGTACAACCTCCTTTACTATTACTTGCTTTGTGTCACAATAAATAAATAAAATAGTTCATTTATCCTGCCCATGTCATTAAGGCATGGAATGCTCCTCCAGATCATGTTTTCCCTCCCTCCTATAATCCCGGGCTCTTCAGGTAGGACATGAAACGGCATTTAAGCAGACCTTCAGGGTGAGTGCGACATGCTAAAGGTCTATTGTGCCTGTCAACCCCATATGAGGAGGATCTCACTACCACTTGCCATCAGGTGGAGTGAGGTCATCTTGTTAGCCTATTATAGAATAAAAAAAGAGTCTGTAAAATACTTCACAGCAGCGGCGTAACTTCAAAGCAGGAAACTAAACGAACCGTGGGCGGAACTGAAGCCACATCATTGGAGGCCCTAAGATTAACTTTGTACATTCAAATTATGAATCTAATGTTCAAAGGCAGTATTGCCGTGACGTCACCCTTAAGGTGCGAGTCCGCGGGCGACGGCCCATATCCTTAGCTACTCCGCTTCTCCCTAGAAAAAGGATAACTTCAAAGGACCTGGTATTTCCAGTTTGTGGGTCCCAAAGCATGACTGTAAAACCTGGTTTGGACAAGCGTTTTATTTGTTTAAAGGAAACTGCTCAACCGGAAGCCAATTCAGCAAACGCGCCACTACCGACACTCGGCTATAAATGTGCGGCCATTGAAACGGCGTTTTGTTTTTTTTTGGGAATAAGAAGAATGAAAGAAATTCTTTCTTTGGCACATAACATCAAATAAGCGTCATAAAAAGGAAAACAGGTCATCACAAAATTTTACCTATTGTAATTAATTGGCTACTGAGTTTAATCTTTTCGTTGCTGTTCATATTAATAACATTTTCGATTAGTATCTTCTTATTAGGTAACATTTCATTGAATTGGGTTTATTTTACCACTTTTACAATAAAAATAACACGAATTCCCTGTTTCCAATAAATTATTTCCAATAATGTGATGGGAATAGTAATTTTTATTTGAAATTATTAATTCTACGGATTTAATTCGCGTTTTACTATTCTTCATATGATTTAGTGACCCGACGTTTCGAACTTTCTATAGCGCTCGGTCACGGGCAAAACTGTTAGCTGTCTTTATGTTATTTATCCTAAAATTCAATAAATTGTGTTGCCTTTCCTCTTTCTTCAAACATAAATCGCTAATCTCCTGGCCACCCCGTAAACTGTGCTGAAGCGAGTAACGGCGACTGCGACATATAAAACATATAAAATTACTTCCGCTCCGAGCACATCGTATACTATGACGTGTATGACTAGTCCTGTGGGATCAGATTTGATGACGTATCGAACTGTTTGTGGGCGGTCGAAAGCCTGGGGAAGATAGCAATGGCGAAGAAAAGAGAGTAATGTTTGAGAGCTTATACAGTGCTAGCGACTCGTCCTCACTTCGCTTCGGATTAAATATACCGCATCCAGATACGGTGTGTACTTTTAAAAATAAAAGCATACAAAGGGACAGACAGAAGGTGTGGAAGAAGTATACACGTTGCGCCGACACCACTTAGCGTGGGCCAAGGGCAGGATAATTATGAAAGGGACCGACAGAAAGCGAAACTACTTTGTTTTACTACTATACTAATATTTCACATATCGAAAATAATATATATTGTATGAATGGACTTATAATAATAATAATAATTTTATTTATTTCGTAATCTCAAACAGGTTTACAAAAATAAAATACATTTACATTATAAGTGACAACATATTGTGACCGACTTATCTGTATACTTTTTGATACTTTTTTTATTTTTAACAGGCAGAAACATCTAAATTGAAAAAATTCTGCCGCTTTTGCTACCTTCTACCCAATGTAACTGACTAAACGAACGATAAAATTTTCCCTTGAAAAATATCCTTAAACGAAAAACGCAAACACCAATTTAACTTAATCTATTCGAGGTAAGTCTTCCTTGTCCTTTTTACGCTTATTAGAATTATAAAGGAGATTGCTCTAAAGAGGAAGAGAGAGAATCGGTGACACATCCGAACTCTTATCGCTTTTTATGAAGGATCCTGATAGGGTTGGCACCTGCATTTGTATCTTATCTCGACCTATTGGCAGTGGCGGCCTCAGGGCTGTCTTTAAACTATTTGAGGCCCTGGGCACATTTGGATCATAGGGCGGGCCCCTATGACCTTAAGAACAACCTTAATTATAATAGATAAAGAAAGTAGACGTAGTAGTTGTAGTAGAGTAGTTAGTAGAGAGATAAAGAGAGTAGTAAATAAATAAATAAATAAATAAATAGACAAACAAGGTTCTAAATTTATTTTTATATTTTTTTTTAATTTCAGTAAGTCATTATCATCACATTTTTCCGAATTTATTTTTTTCGGTAAAACCTAATAAATATCGGTTATAATTTGGTAATCTGGCAGGAAGTAGGGGGCCCTATTCCATCGCGGGGCCCTAGGCACGTGCCCATAGTGCCCAGTGGGTAAGAGGGGCCTGGGCGGCCTTACGGGTGCGAACAGAGCAATTGCTTGGGCCTTTCTCTCTTTAACGGACCTTACACCGAGCAAATAACGAACTAAATTTTATTCAAATCATCATTCTCCTGCCCTTGTACCACGCTAAGTGGGGTCGGCGCAACATGTGTATTTCTTCTACTCGGGCCGGTCATACCTCAGCTCTGTGTCTACTCCTTTCACTCCCATATCATCTCTCACGCAATCTATCCATGTCTTCTTCGGCCTTTCTCTACCATCATGTCCATTGAAATACTTGTGATATAATAAAAAGTTAAAAACTAAAACCCAACTACGACAAAAAACGACGCTGAAAAAGTATAAAACAAGACTTTTAGAACACTGAACTGAACAAAGTTGCTTATGTAGTTCCAAGTAAATGGACACAGTAGACTCTACCAAAATGCTTATGTTGAAAATTGACAATAATGTCATACAATACTATTTTGAAGTATGCAATATTTACTATGTAGAGATAGGTTTTCATGTTTGGAAAACCGCAGTCACACGTTGTCAAAGTGCTACGGTAGGTAGGTACTTGTGTATGGAACGTGTGACTACGCCTTTCCAAACATGAAAACTTATCTCTACATAGTAAATATTGCATACTTCAAAATAGTATTGTATGACATTATTGTCAATTTTCAACATAAGCATTTTGGTAGAGTCTACTGTGTCCATTTACTTGGAACTACATAAGCAACTTTGTTCAGTTCAGTGTTCTAAAAGTCTTGTTTTATACTTTTTCAGCGTCGTTTTTTGTCGTAGTTGGGTTTTAGTTTTTAACTTTTTATTATTTGTACTATTTTGGTGTTAAAGTGTATTTGTGGCGCATAATATTATCAAAAGTTAAATTGATGAACCAACATGTTTTATATTTTAAGGGGACGTAGTAAAGAAGCTATGAACGAAAAGATGTGAACTATATGCAATCAGTCCATGAATATACGTAAAGTCACATGCAAATGCTAGTAATATATATATATTTAAAATGTACAAGTAAAGCGCTTTCCAATGATACCAAACACGGCGTATTTATCTTAACTTTATTTTTTTACTCTGTATGTTTTGTCCGCTAGTGGGCGCCACATTAGATTTTGTGAAACCCTATATAGCCTATAACCAGCGGACAATTAAGACGCTTCTAATGATATGTCATTTGTCGAATTCTGACAAGCAATTTAGAAGTTATGTGGAAACAGATGAACATACATACATACATACATACATAGCCTGTCAAAATCATAACCCTCCTTTTGCTTTGCCGTAGTCGGGTAAAAAGCAAAGGGCCTCGCAATTTGTCCCGCCTGGAACTCATGAGCATGTATTTATTTATTTTGTACTATCGTCACTCGTGTACGGCCAGAATACCAGCGCTGCAGCGGCTCTCGGGCTGATGTGGCACATTCTGCAAGTTTTAGATGCTTTGAAAATAAAATTATAAAGCAAAATTTTCTATTAGAAATTTCATTACATTTGCTCTGGGCTCAAGGGCGAGCGAAAATCAAAGTGTTCCTCTCTCCGACGCATTTAAGACGTCCAACACTCTGTAAATTCGCTCATTGCATGGCAAAATCCCGGCTTATGCTTTGGCAACGGTCTTGGGGGAGAGCGCAGGTCGTGTAGATCCCCAAGGCAAGTCTAATTGTCGCCTTCACGTGGTTGCTGCCTGTTTATTGGTCTGGTTCCCTATGAAACAGATGTAACGGAAACAATTAGGCGCCTACCCGTCTTCCCGCTTTGCTCGCATCCCATCCTGCTCATCCATTTCCCGTCACTCCTGGCTACCACGAGCCCTGAGGCCTCAAAACCTCTAAAAGTGTGGCCGCAACACTCTAGGGATAGTGGTGTGTGAAACTTTTCGCGAATTCCCTCGGCTCTGCTGGAGAGTGAGGACGTATCCAGTGGACTAACCACATCCTCCTGCGCTAGGACCTGCGCAGTTGAGCGCCGTAAGCCAGGATGACGGAGTCCTGGGGGCTGAGCTGAACCGCTGCTGCGGCAACGGCAAGGCAACACTCCCCTTCGGTCCCGATTTCAGGCAAACGGTAGCCCCGCCTGCTAGCCACGGGCGGGGAAACGGTTCTGTGTCCCGTCAGAGGGCCACTGGCGAGGGGTGGGAAGGCTCACGATATGGGCTCCCCATATTGTGGGTGGTGGAGGTCCATGCTGAAGGAGGAAGACAGGATGAGTACGCCAGCCAGTGGCGACCAATGCTGCCTGGACATCCTGTCGACCACCCGATGTCGCGGCCAAAGCCAACTTCGCACACCTATATCCCCCTAATAATCTTAACGCCCGCTGCTCTTTTTATAGCAGCGATCAGGCGTTCCCATGTGCGGGCTCCAAGGTGGGTGGGAAGTTAGGGGGATGAAGACATCGTACCGCCAAATTATGGACAGGTCAAATAACACACACTCACACACGACGCGAGCCCCATCCGGCGCGGCTCCGCACTCCACAAATGACACAACCGGCACACACACACACAACATACCCACACCCTCCCCTGGTGGCTCGGCTATGCCGAGCAGTAATCCCAGTGGGAGTACAGCGACACCAAACCCGCAATCCCAAGCGCCGCGCCCACAGGGGAATCCCTCAGGCAGCGCCGGGATTTCACGCAAGGGCAAACGGAAGGACACGCCAAGGATGCAGGCCTCAACCCGCAACCAAGGCGTCGCCCACCAGCGCCCCTATTTACTTCCGGATCCGATCGACCTAAGCTGGACTTCGCGCGATAGGGGAAGTGGGAGGAGGCCCGAAACGGCACCCGCCCGCCAACCATCCGCGGACGTCCTGAATAGGAAGAGGAGGAACCGGAACAGAAACTTCCGGCATAAAGCCAAAAAGGCAAACTTAGCCTTGGTGGCTGGAAGCGCTTCCTCGGCTGGTGCACCAAACCCACGGGTCACGGTGCCCGAGCCACCGGGCGTCGCTGTGGGGACCACCCAGACGACTGGTTTGATCCAGGAGCCTATGGCGGGTCCCTCAGTTAACACCGGAGAAAGGAAGAAGTCCAAGCGTCCAGGGAAGGCTGAACGAGCCGCGGCTAAACGTGACCGCGCTGACGAGACCCTGTCTCCAAGACCGGGCTCTCACGTGCACAAGAAGCTGCGGATCGAAGCCACGACGCCCCCTACCTCTTTCGCCGATGTGGCAAAGATGGACTTGGAGGTGGCAGTAACCTCCGAGAGGGAAGGCGAAATGGACAATAGGCTGGCCGACGAGATCCTCACAAAAATGGAGGCGAAGGTCAAATTCCAGTCACGGACGTGGGACCCTGAAGATCGGGGGCCGGAGTTTGATGGCAGACCCCTCATCGAGGGAGGATGCCTTAAGCTCTGGTGCTCTGACAGGTGGACCCTCCAGTGGCTGAAGGAGTTTATCGCGGAGATCCAGCCCAAAACGGGCGTGCGATACGCGGTAAAGAGGCAAGACGAGGTGAAGCCTCGGGTTACCTGCGGGCTAGTTGTCCCGAACGAGAAGAACTCGTGGGACAGCGGCCTGGAGATAGCTCGAGGCTTAAACTTCCAAAACCCCTGGGCCGAAGTTCGCCGATGGGTGATGCTGAAGTCCGACAGACAGGACAAGAGATGGTTCCTGGTCGTCGGAATTCCGGAAGACCTGATTGAGGTGATCCAGGCGCACGGACGCAAGCTATCGCTGATGATGGGGAAGGTTTATGTTATGTACCGAGGCCCCGACAAGCGCTTTGGTCCCAACCCCCCCTCCCGCGACATGCCGTCAACCTCCAAGGCGCCTGACACCTCAGCGAGCTGCTCCACACCAGAAGCAGCACCAGCTCAACCAGGCCCTCGTGCTCATCGCCGGGCAAAGGCGAGGAACCACCGCCAGACGTCGGGCTCGACGACACCGGCGAGATACTCGCAGACCTGTGCGATATGTTGGTGATGGAGGAGTCATCGCAAGATGGCGAACCCATCCTCTAGCATTCGCACAGTGCAATGCAACCTCCACCACAGCATCACCGCGACGGCTCAACTCCGCAAGTGGTTGGAGGCACAAACATCCGCCATCGCACTGATTCAGGAGCCGTGGGTCAGATCGGGCGGCATACGAGGACTCTCTTCTCTAAAGGGTAAGTTGCATTTCGTAGCAGGCCAATCGCCTCCGAGAACGTGTATTTATACAACCAAAAATATCTGTGCAACAACCCTAACTGAGTTCTGTTCCAGAGACACGTATGTCATAAAAATACACCTCACTGAAGCGCATGAACCTCGAGACATCGTGGTGGCGTCATCCTACATGCCGGGTGAGGACAGTCCTCCTCCAGATGAACTAGTGAAGCTGGTACAACACTGCGAGGAAAATAAGCTGGAGCTCGTCATCGGAACTGACTCCAACGCACACCATGCACTCTGGGGCATGGAAACCAACAATGACAGAGGTACAGCTTTAGTCGAATTCCTTTTCACTACTAACCTTAACCTACTTAACAGAGGTAAGGAGCCTACCTTTGTCACCAGAAGGGCACGCACGATCATAGATCTGACGCTGGCCTCCACAACGCTGTCTAACCTTATCCGTGGATGGCACGTGTCAAAAGAGGCGTCGTGCTCTGATCACCGATGGATAAGGTTCGACATAGATGTCTCTTGTCCTCCGATTCCGGCAGGCAGGAGAAATCCCCGGAAAACAAACACGGTAATATATGCAGAGTCCCTGAAAAAGAAACTCCATAGCAACACACAACGTCCACGTGCGGACATCTCAACGGCAAACATCGAGGACCAGGTGAATAACCTTACAGACGCACTCCTCGGTGCCTATCATGAAGCCTGCCCCATAGTAGAGCGTCGTGATAGGCAGGATACAAGCAATACCTGGTGGGGCCCTGAGCTGGAAAGACTCAGGCATAGGACCCGCAAGGCTCTTAACAGGGCCATGAACACTGGCTCTGAGCAAGACTGGGACAGCTACAAAGCTGCCAAATCCAGGTACAAAAAGCGCATCAGGTTTAGAAGGAGTGCGGGATGGAAAAAGTTCTGCACCTCCATCGAATCCTGTGAACAAGCAAACAGGGTGAGGAAAGTTCTGGCCGGTGAACAACGACGGGAACTCGGCTCCCTGTGCAAACCTGACGGTACGTACACGAAGTCAGATAGAGAGGTCCACGAGGTGCTGCTGGAAACACACTTCCAGGGCTGCACACTGCTGGACCAGGTAGCATGGAACGACGAGCCCCACATAGCGACAGAAGATGACCGAAATGCAGCCAAGTCCGTGGTCACATCTGAGAGGCTAAAATGGGCCATAAACAGTTTCAAACCCTTCAAGGCGCCGGGGCCAGATGGCATCTTTCCCGCTCTACTAAAGTGGGAGGTGACCTACTGGTTAAACATCTCCTGGTCATCCTGAGGTCATGCCTGACCCTCCGCTACATTCCTTTAAAATGGCGAGAGGTTGCAGTAATCTTTATACCTAAACCAGGTAAGGCCGACTATACGGCAGCCAAATCGTTTAGACCAATCAGTCTCACCTCGTTCCTGCTGAAAACGTTAGAACGACTGTGTGAAAGAGAGCTAAGAGACAAAACGCTCTTCAGCAGACCTCTACATACACACCAACATGCTTACAGCACAGGTAAATCTACTGTGACCGCGCTTCATGCAGTGGTAGGTCACATTGAGCAGGCCCTCGACAACAAAGACATCTGTCTGGGCACCTTCATTGACATTGAAGGAGCTTTTGACAAAACGGGGTTTACCACCTTCGAGACCGCCCTGAAAAAACAAGGAGCCAACGAGACAATCGCAGGTTGGATCGGAAGTATGCTAAGTAAAAGAGTGGTAAGGCTATCCGACGATTCTCCTCGAGCACTGGTGGCCAAGGGATGTCCGCAGGGAGGTGTACTATCACCCTTACTGTGGAATCTCACCATCAACAGCCTGATAACAGAGCTCAATCAGCACCATATGATGGCAGTTGGCTACGCAGATGACGTGGTCATTCTCATCACAGGTAAACAAGCCAGCACCGTCTGTGACGTGACACAAGCAGCTCTACGCATCGTAGAAAAATGGTGCCGCACCAACAATCTAACGGTAAACCCAGCGAAAACTGACTCTGTCATGTTCACCAACAAAAGGGTTTTAGGTAACTACCACCTTCCGAAGCTCTTTGGCAGTGAACTAAAACTCTCCAATGAGGTAAAGTACCTAGGTGTACACCTAGACAGCAAGCTGAATTGGAACTCGCACATCGAGAAAAAACTCGAAAAAGCAACACTTACCATGTGGCACTGTCGCAGAATGATTGGTAAGAAATGGGGACTCTCACCCAAAATCACACTATGGCTATACCAAGCAGTAATTCGACCGATGGTAAGTTATGGCTGCCTTGTGTGGTGGCATAGAACTAACATCATTAGAATTAGTGACAAACTGCAGAAACTTCAGAGGCTAGCGTGTGTATCCGCCTCAGGTTGCATGCGAACAACCCCCACCGCGGCATTAGAGGTCCTTCTGGGACTGCCGCCGCTGCATCTGTTCATTAAACAAGAAGCTGCGTGTGATGCGGTCAGGTTAGACTCTCTGGACCTGTGGAAGAACAGGGGAGCACATACCACCATCCTAGAGCAGGTAATGACTCAACTTCCTATACTTGCCAGCCCGATGGACATTATCCACCGAAGACTAGTCTTCGACAAGAAGTACAAGATTCAACTGCATGAGAACCCCTGTGACAACAAGGTGATTCACAGAGAAGTTCGTATCTTCACGGATGGCTCCAAGACCAAAAGAGAAACTGGTGCGGGAGTCTTCTCTGAGGACCTCAACATCCACATCTCGGCACCCTTGGGCCAGCATAACACTGTCTTTCAAGCGGAATGTGTAGGTATCCTAATGGCCGCCACAGCTATTACGGCTAGACAGGTGAAAGAACACAACGTTCGCATACTATCAGACAGCAAGGCAGTCCTGCTAGCTCTAGCCAGTCACTCAATCAACTCCAGCCTCATACTTGAGTGTCACGAGCGCCTAATGCAAGTTGGAGCCTACAACAAGGTAACACTGCAGTGGATTAAAGGACACAGTGACGATAGAGGCAACGACGCAGCTGACCAACTAGCGAGAAGGGGTTCGGACACGGTAGTCCACGGACCCGAACCGATCATCCCCATCCCCTTCAATCTAGCAAGGTCCATGCTACGAACACAAACAGGTAACCAACACAATACAGCGTGGACGCAAGGTGGTACCTGTCGCCAAGCCAGGGAGTTCACTCCGCAGGTAAACAAGAAACTTGCAAGAGCCCTAGTAAACCTGGCCAAACCTCAGCTCAGAATTGCTATAAGGACCCTAACTGGTCACGGTCCTTATAATAAACATCTCTATGCTCTCGGACTTACAGACAGCGCGCTCTGCAGGGGATGTCTGGAGAAAGAAGAAACAGCCGCCCATGTCATTCTCGAATGTCAGGGGGTGGCCATCTACCGGGCCAAACACCTTGGATCTCCAGGATCGCTCAGCGAGGCCGCCCGCAGCGTGAAGAAGCTGCTGGCCTTCCTCAACGAGCTGGGATGGTTCAAGTGATTCCCACCCCACGCAAAATAGGCGCTTTGACGTCGAGTTGCGGATATCAGCCCGTTGTACCAATACCAATACCAATACCAATACATTTGCTCTGACTAATAAAATTAAGTTTACGAATGAAGCACCTTTTTAATACTCTTCTAAACATAATTTTTTCAAGGCTGCATCGCAACCTACTGGCAACCCTAAGGAGATCCAGATGGCATATTTTCTTTTGCATTTCTGAACGCTTACGCGAAAAAAGTATTCATCGCAAAACGAGCCTTAACACAATTACATAAAGTGCAAACGGAATTGGCAGCCGTGCTCATTCGTTTCCATGCCCCGTACCGATTTACATAGAAACTCCCTGATTTTCTATTGTAAACTCTAATGAATTCGTAATAAAATCGAATGTCAGTTTCAGATCTGGCGATAATTCGTGCCCATTGCAGAATTTGAATTATTATTGGTAATCACGATGACATAATGGCGAGAACTGACTCCGATCTATTTGAACTGAAAATATGGTTTCAATAACGCTTTATGAAGTGTTAAGATCAAGTTGAATAGAAATAGAAAAAAAACCTTAACTGTGGCAAGTAAGTGTCAAGCCAAGTATAATAGTACCTAGAAAGGTTTATTAATCATGTCATTAAATTATTACACTTCATCATATTCTATTATGTCACAAGGACTTCAAAACCAGGTTTTGGCTAAAGTTTACTGTTATTTGTCCATTTTACGTCAATGAAGACATTTTGACACATTTTTGCTGTCAATATGACGCCTACGTCACGCCATCTGGTGGTTGGTCGATCTCAAATACCCTCATTGAATAAAAGGGTTTTTGTACCATATTGTCTGTAACTTTTGGCAAGTTACCAACTGAACTAACAAAGTTGTCTAAGTTTTTATAGTTTTACCTCAAATATGGACTACGATTGTGTTTTTTTGGATAATTTCTATGCCTACAATAACTTACCACAATCTCAGACTAGTTGAACAAACTATTATGGGAATAAGAAACAAGCGTGATGGATCGTTCTGGACTCATGGCCTCACTACCTTCTTCTTCTACTTTCAGTATAATAAGGTTCATCATACACATTTTTCTCAATGGTCGGGTCAAAATATAATTCAATTAAGAACATAAATGTGAAATGAGAGCCAAGTTCAATATTATGATAATTGCCTTGGTTGTTGACTTCAACGACAAAAGAAGTGAGATCTAAATGGGTGCCAAGTTCAATGGTCAACCCTGAAATTTATTTATAAGTAACACTATAACATACCTATCATATCTTCTTATAACATAAGATAATGTATGGTGGTAGCCTATGAAGGTCTGTCTTGGCTAGTTTCTATAAACCTACCAACGTAATATTATGTTCGCTCGTTAGTTTCTACCAACAATCCAAATTTTCGGAATTATAAAATAAAAACCGACAAATACCAAACTAACCAAGACAACTAACTTGACTACTAACTAACTAACTAAAGAAAACTAGCCAAGACAGCCCTTCATAGGCTACCACCATACATTATCTTATGTTATAAGAAGATATGATAGGTATGTTATAGTGTTACTTATAAATAAATATCCTATATGGTAGGGTACAAAATGGTAAAATATAAACGGTTTTTTGAATGTTTCTCGAAAACAGCAAGTGTTATCGCTAACATATGTTAGTTGAAGTGGTACATCATAAGTATGATCTGCCACTAATGTATGTAGTGTAATGTACCACACCACCACGATATCCATCTAAAATCGTTAAAAATTTAATCGTAATATCGTTTCCATCAAAGTGGCAGCATCTCTTCATCAGGTTTATTTCAACTCGATATCTACAGTTGATACCATGATCATCTCACCTGAGTGTCTCTGTGGATGCTGTAGGTAGACCAGCAACACGGCTCCACCTGGTTGGAGTCCAGCCCCCAGAACTCCAGCTCCTCTTCAAAGAGCGGCCCGCAGACATTTGTGGGGTAGTGGAGTTTTCCGGTCCTGATGAAAAAAAATCAATGGTAATCGAGCTTCAAGATGTCAGGCAACAACAAAATGGCGGTAAGTGGAACAAAATGGCGGCCATGTTACGCCTTAGTAGTAGGCGAAATTCGGCACCTACTGTAGGAAATCAGAACAATTCTGTTGGAAAATATTTTTTGTTTTTGAAGAGATGGCAAGATGACCTCGATGCTAATTGAAGGAACTGATCGGTCTTAAGAGTGAATTAGGGAAGGCCTTTACCCAGCTGTGGGACAAATATAGGTTAAGTAAAAAAAAACTAATAAACAGTTTGAGAGCCATATTTTACACGCCATATTGGTACAGCAAATAAAATGGTTAGCCATCGTTTATTCAGCCAATAAGCGGAACATTTGGCCAACCGCTCACATGATAAATGGGCAGAACAAGGAAAGACCCAAGTAATTGTTTATTATCTTTTGCTTCGAGAAAATATCGTAGAAAAGGAGTAATAACAAACTTGTATACACAAGCGAGTGGTTAGATTGCGTCATTTTAATGTGGATTTGGTTTTGGAGAAACTTGGAAAAATATTTCGTACGTATATATTATCTTTATATTTATAATTCTGCTGTACGTGTGTATGTCATGGACCTCTTCTTAACGGCTTGACCGATGAAAATATTTTTTTTCTATATAAGTTTAAGTGGCGCCCTGGATGGTTAAGATTCACAAATCAGCCATTACGTATTGTGTTTGCGCGTACACTTGTGCACAACATGTGTGCACAGTTGGGTGATCTCCATTGACATTGGCCGCCATGGCCTATCATTAAATACACAGTTAGTATTCAAAGAAATAGATTATATTTTTCTCCACAAATTAGAAAACTGTAACTGTCCGGGATATTTACCATGTTGTTTTGTTTTAATGTGATCAGTGCTGAAATATCGGAAGCTCATTAGCTTCCGATATTTCAGCACTGTTGCAAGCGCCATGATCACAGGTGAACCGTAGCATAAATAACATGCTAAATATCCCGGACAGTTACAGTTTTCTAATGTGTGTAACCATGACAGTTTGAAAATCTCCACAAACTTTTATTTTTGCATGGGAATCAATAAAACGTACTATTTATGTCCACTAAAACTTGGCAAAGTGAATAATAAACCCGATTAACGATTTCAATGTTAAAATACGGTGCCAAATCCCATTCCCCGTAAAGTTTTATCATTTCTCATAGACCCAAGTTTCGTTTTTTAACCATTATAACAAATCATCTAAGATAAATGCTCTATCTTGCCAGCACAGCGGGAAATTCGAGCTACTTTAAAATGGCGACAGTAAAAAAAAGCTTAACAGATCTATGGTGCATTTGGTATTGTCCCTGTCTTATTTGCTAAGCATTGTTAAGAAGCTTCGACCCTCATCACTATAAGTACATATAAAAATTGATGAGCTTGAACTTTATATAAGTTCAATGGTTTGATTGATGATCATGGCCATTCTTCTTCTTATTGTATGGTTGATGAACAACCTGGTGTCAGAGTTTAGATGATGATCTGTATTTTTTTTTATTTAGCCCATATCATTACGTTATCATCAAGAGGTTTAGCAGAGCGAGTTAGGGCAATCATCAACGATAGAGTCAGAACAATGGGGGCAACGACATAGGCCAACCGTGGTTTATTAAAGCCTGATAATGATAATAATTATTCAACATCACACATTCTTAAAAATATTTAAAGGGTGTGAGGATATTTAATATACATACTTTCCTTTACAGTCGAAGCGACAAATAAAATTTTCTCAATTATTTACGAACACTTCAGTTACTTTTTACAGGACTTTGCGAAGGCCCTACCGTGCGCCCAAACTACATATTTCTTCCTGTAGTTGGCTGGTTTCCTTTATTGTACAGGCAAATAGGCCATTTATATCAGATGTCCAGAATCTCTATATGGCCGGTAGATGTCGTTTATTCGCTACTAAGTGGACACGTTTGGACAAATGATAAATGGGGATATTGTTCGAGAAAAGGTCTGAAAGATAATATTATGTTTACGTACAGTCAAACACATTTATGTTACGTACAGTCAAGCACTTCAGACTTCGAATTAAGCCGACCTTATTTCGTAAGCATAATGTGTTAATTTCGAATTGTTAGTGTTAGCCCTCAGGCACAATTTATTGTACCTTTTGGATTACCAACGACAATTTTTGTAGGTAGTTAAGTATGGTGCTAGAGGTACAACAATCCATAGCAGAATGGATTTTTTTTTATTATTAAAAGGCTAACAAGATGATCTCACTCCACCTGATGGTAAGCGGTAGTGAGATCCAAATATGAGGTCGACAGGCACAATAGATCGTATTGAGCCTGTCGCACTCACCCTGAAGGCCTGCTTAAATGCCGTTTCACGCCCCGCCTGAAGAGCTCGGGATCATAGGAGGGAGGGAAAACATGAGCTGGAAGGGCATTCCATGCCTTAATGGCCCGGGGCAGAAATGAGGAGCTAAACCTCTTAGTCCGAGCCACCAGCGCCTGCATTGTATGTGGATAGCAGCGCTGTCCAGCACAGCACGTGTCGTTCGGGATTTCGATTCCCGATATATCGAATTTGTCGTGTCACTTGACGAGTTGTCCCGTGATCAAGGTCAACAGTGTCGAAATATCGGGAGTCGCCAAAAAAATTCGTTAACCCACAGAGATGCAGCTTAGTATCACTTGAAAATTAAAACTCAATCCTTCTATATTTACATTATATACATACTATTTACTATATAACAATAAAAATGCCATATATTTTGAGCTTATTTGAAGCGTTCAAATTCGTTCAGCGATCCATACTTCAGACTCGCCAAATAGACTTAGCTAATAGAACGAATTTCTGATTCTTCCCTATCCCCTCGAATCGAGTTTTTTCCCTTTAACGAACAGTTGACCGGAGCAAACCTAATATAACCGAATTGGATTGTCCGAATGAATAATCGATTCGATTCCGAGCCGACGATCATTCGATTATCGATTCGCACTCGATTGTTATTCGGCGAATAAACGATTCAACTATTCGATTAAGCGAGCGATGAAATTGCGCGAGAAGTATTAATAAAACATTTAAGGTTGCCGGGTGGATTTGATTTATGGAATATTCCAGAAATGCAGTATTGGAAATTGAATTTGAGAGGAGGGGGTCTTTTTGTGGAAAAATTAACAAGGATTTTCCACTGGCTGTGAAGCTATAAATCTGTCGTGTTGAATCGTGGCTTCGTGATAGATAGCATTTCGTGTAGGCATTTTCAATAACTAAAGGCACCATGATTGTTAACAACAGGTAATAATTATTCAAATACAAACTCAAACATCATTATTAATAACTCAATTATGCATAGAGTTACTATGAGAAACTAATCTCCGACGGATATTTAAAAATAGTTTTTAAATAAAACATAATTAACATTATACTTATGTATTTTTATTATAATTTATTTTTAAATTCGCAAATTAGTAAAAATTTTTTTGTATCATAAATGTTTTTTTTTTACTGGGCCGACCAAAGACATTTTTCTTGCCATTGAAACGCAATCAGAACGAAAATAGTTTTCTCTATAATCGAAAACCGAAAAAAGCACATTGCCTCTTAAGGAAAAAGGGAATGTTAGTACTTAAGGTAACGAGGAGCTTTACCGGCCGATGTTATCAGACTCCGAAAGCTTTGGCTAGCTTAACGAGTGACATTTACAAATAGACCGCACGTCTACTACGCACTGACGGATACTGTCAAACTCTGTCAGGATTACCGAAGATATTCTTAGTTTTTTCTAAGTTTACTTCGTCTTTTGACCAAAGAAGGTAAGCTTTGATGCTAAGGATGAGTATTCTTCTTTTTATTGTCGCGATGAAATGCTTTACGCACCATCACCGGGAGGGGGTTTTCTCCCGGTGGTATGTAGGACTCCAGCAAATGGCGAAAAGATGGTAATTGCCAGCCGCTGCTCCGTGCAATAGGGGTCTACTGACTAATACAACGCGGTATACCTCATCGCCTTGACGGAATCGTGGTTCTTTAGCTTAGCCCTTAACCCACAACGCCACTGGTCGGATGAGTATTATCGTTTAGCTCATTATAATTTTTATTTATTTATTTATTTATTGTCTTTTTATATGCTACTAACATTAGTTTTAAGGTTACAATGTTACTAACAAAATATGGATACCTTGTCTGAAATAAAGATTTATTATTATTATTATAACTACGTATCTAATGAGGGACTTGAGCGTAGGGCGACCAGGCTAATTTTGCAACGCTTGACGCACCGTTACCTTGGACAGGGGATAAACCAAGTTTGTGTGTGGACTTCCGGCTGCCGATGCCAAGATGAAAAACCGGCAGATGCTCCTGGGCTAATGAGCTGCTAAGGGTACTGCACCCACTAAACTCCGCGGCGTACCCCATCGCCTTAGCGATATGGTTCCTAGCATAACCCAACTACCACAATGCCACCAGCAAGGGTGATCAGGCATTAGTAAACCACCTTGGCCAAGTGCAGGTTGGTCAACGTCGCACAACCTGAGAATCACTTAAGAAGAAGACATTCAAATCTTGTTATTATGTATCTACATAAAATAAAAGGAGCTGCAAACACATAGGTACTTCCTGCCCGATGTTTCGACTAGGTTACACCAATCATGGTCGCGAGCGACCTAGTAACTAGTTCCTAGAATTACTTCACAAAGCAAGTCGTATTGTTTAAATTGGATGTGTGTAACGACCATTTCATGTATGTATAAAGAGATTTGTCTCTGAATGGCTTCCCAACCCCACTTCCTAAACTCGGACACGTTCAAAGCAAAGTAATTATTAGATTTGGTACCTAAACCCACTTGTTCTGACTAAAAGCCCTTATAACGGACAAGGGTAGTGCTTGAATAGAAACTAATTACATTTGGGGGTAAACTGTTTGATCGCGTGACGGGATGTGTCTAAGACTTGTGGAGATTGTTTATATATTTGGTAATAAGACCACATGAAAAGCGTCGGTGGCCGAGTGGTTAAGGTCGTTGCCTGCCATACGAGAGATCGCCAGTTCAAACCCCTCTACGTACCACTGTGTTTTTCAAATTTTAATACATTTGCACGATTTTTCGACGCTTTAACGGTGACGGAAACATTGTGAGGAAACCTGCACACCTACGAAGAAATTCTTTAGTTGTGTAGTCGACCAACCCGCACTTGGCCAGCGTGGTTGTTAAATGTGTTATCACCCTAGTTTAGGGTAGACTCGTGCCCCAGCAGTGGGGACATAATATATGGTGTCGACGATGATGATAAAGACTACATTATTGTGAGGTCTTGCTACGCGGTGTTTTTGATGATTAATACACAGATATTATCTTGAGTAGTCTCAAAAAAATAAAATTCATTTTATAAATGTGCTAGAGATCTATTTACAAAAATAAACATAAACTGGTACTGCCTATTCTAAATGAACCAAAACGTATTTCCACTTATTAATCGTGAAACAGCCGTACTTTTAATGATATATTCAGCAAAAAATTCATGACAGGTAACTCGATTTATTATATTATTATTCTTTCCAACCATTGATCATGTAACAATTTTTAATAAGCCAAGTCGTATAGGTTATGTTTATTTATTAGTACATATCTGGCCTTTCATTAAACTTTTCTAACAGCGAGCTGAGTTTTGATACCACCTAATTATGTATTGGCAAATATTTTTTTAAGTATATGTTACTGTAAAAGCTCGAACTGCAGTAATTTTTTTTTTATTAAAGGCTAACAAGGTGTCCTCACTCCACCTGATGGTAAGCGGTAGAGAAATCCAAATATGAGGTCGACAGGCACAATGGACCCTAATGAGACTGTCGTACTGACCCTGAAGGCCTGCTCAAATACCGTTTCACGCCCCACCTGAAGAGCCCAGGATTATGGGAGGGAGGGAAAACATGAGCCGGAAGGGCACCTTGTCACTGGGCAGAAAAAAGGAACTGAACCTCTTGGTATTTCTTAGTTACGTAATGTATATGTTACTGTAAAAGCTCGAAGTACGGTAAATCTTAAGATTTAAGTGTAAGTCTTGTATTTACCGATATGAGTTAATAAATGTAAGTTTTTCTTAAAATACAACGATGTTTCGAGCTTTTACCATTCGAATCCAGTTTATCTTGTCAGCTGGTAAATGTCGGTTTTAGGAGTAAAAAAAATATAAATTCTTATTAAATACGATATCCAAAATATGATAATGTGACTTTAGTTGCGCGTTTCATTTTGTATGCTGGTATTGCAAAGGATCTCGATTTAGTAAGATGGTGAGTCTGGATGAACTTCATCATCATCATCATTATCTCAGCTTGCTGCCCACTGCTGAGAATAGGCCTCTTCCAAAACTTTCCAGCGCGAGCGGTCTACGGCCACTTGCATCCAACAAAACCCAGCGATTTTCACCAGGTCGTCGGTCCATCTGGTAGGTGGCCGTCTCATACTGCGCTTTCCAGTACGTGGCCTCCACTCCAGGATCTTTCGGCCTCACAACCGCTTACCACCAGGAAGAGTGATTTAATCTCAGGATGACGATGATGAGAGTATTTGATTGCAAACATACAGTAGAGGTACCATGAGTTGGCTATCGAAAACTTACGTACGTTAAAAACCTATCGAGTTGTTTTTTTCATACGACCGAATTTAGTTCTGCGCGTAACCACCAGGGGCGCTGTACAAGTTTTTCATTATACGTAGGCGATATCGAGTCCGTAACTTTTAAACTCATGGTTGCGCTACTGAAACGTACCCTATGCGACCTCTGCAGTCAAATCAATATGCATTAACATCAATACTTATTTGCACTACACAGCGTTTACTCCTATAAGCTATATGAAAGTAATACCGAGCTGAAAAATAAATATTAATGCATTCTTTTTCAACGCGAAAGCCATTTCTAAATGTTATCAGAAAATTGCAGATCAGAGATTAGAAAATAGAAAATGGTGAAACGTAATATTTAAAGTCAAACCTGTTCGGTATTGGATAACGATCCGCTTTCTGCTTTCAGCATTTTAATGATACCTAATCGTTAGTTTGTTTAAGTAATTTAAGTACGACTAAAGTACTTTTCTTTCAATAAGTTTAGAAGTATGATTTAAGCAAATTCTAGTAGTAGAGCACCTTTCGGAAAACTGTAAACATTTGCAGCAAATCAGTACATATTTTGTTGGTAAAATTTTTATTAAATAAATAAATAAATTAGTAAAACGTTTCATTAGATAATGTTTTTTCCCTTTATGATGTATTTCCTTACGGGATACCAACCCGCACTTCGCCAGCGTGTTCGACTAAGGCCTTACCGCCCTAGTTTAGGGTAGGCCCGTGCCCCAGCAGTGGGGCTGATGATGATGATGATGATGAAATACGTCATCAAAATTACAATCTAGTCTAACATAAGCTAGCGTGTAACATTACTTGCTTATAAATAAATAAATATCTGGGGCATTTCCACACACGGGTTATCTGACCCCAAACTAAGCAGAGCTTGTATTATGGGCGTCAGACACTGATATACATACATATATATTTACAAATACATACTAAAATAAAAATTTAAGCCAAACACGGAACAAACACCGATGTTCATCACAGAAATATTTGTCCCGAGTGGGAATCGAACCCACGACTCTCGGAACCGCCAGCCAGGGTCACTAACCACTGTTCCACCGAGCCAGTGTGATAAAAATAAAATGTAAGACGTAGGCTAAAGAGTTCACAAACCAGTGGGTTGTCGCTTCAATTGGCAAGTCTTGTTACGCTCAATTAACTTCGTGACTTGTAAACAGACATTTACATTGACTAAATATAAATATTACACAATATTAGGGTGCATTTACATTAAACGAGCAAATGCTCATTCTATCCCAACTACATCAAATTCTCCTACTGTAAACAGGCGTAGGCGTAGAGAATTTGATGTAGTGGGGATAGAATGAGCATTCGCTCGTTTGATGTAAATGCACCCTTAGAGGAAGGCGTAAGAAGAGATGGTGTGACGATTTGGTCCAGCTATCAAGGAATTGGCAAGCCCAAGCCTTGAATAGAGAGCTGTGGACAAGTTTGGAGGAGAACTTTGCCCAGCAGTGGGATGGGGTTAATAAGGGTTAGTAAAAAAACAAATTATTTACACAACATCACACACATTGATCTGATCCCGTGGTAAGTAGCTTAAACATTTGTGTTACGGTTATCAGAATCAACAGTGGATAGACAAGAATACTTAAAATATATTAATACAACACACCCAGACACGGAACAAAGACTGACGTTGGTCACACAAATATTTGTCCCAGGTGGGAATCGAACCTACGGACCGTAGGTAGTGAACCTGGGTCACTATCCACTTTATACCGAGCCACTCACATTATTCAGATGACTTAGCAAACCATATGGAATGAATAAAGTACGTTGTAACGTTCTCTGACGTAACATAAAAGAAAATCATAATTATTTTACATATTTTCTTTACGAATGTTAGTTCATTTTGTTTCGGCCTTTGAAAAGCATTGTTAAGGTTTGTTTTATCTATACTAATATAATAAAACTGAAGAGTTTGTTTGTTTGAACGCGCTAATCTCAGGAACTACTGGTTCGATTTGAAAAATTCTTTTTGCGTTGTATAGACCATTTATCGAGGAAGGCTTTAGGCTATATAACATCACGCTGCGACCAATAGGAGCAAAGATACAATGGTAAATGTGTAAAAAACGGGGAAAACGCGAACGAAGTCGCTGGCACAGCTAGTTAAAGTATAAAAAGCTGTTACATATTTATTTTCCAGTTCATTCAACATAAACATACTAGCTCAAAGCAAATTAAACGCCTATTATGAACAAAGTACGTCCAGTACCTAGTCTTAGAAGCACATAAATCTACATAACAAAATAATATTGAAGTGTCTGTTTGTAATATAAAAAAAAGACGTGTGGCACTCGGGGACTGCCGCGGTATAGCTATTGCATAGCATCGTCCGATTTTGGAGCAGCTCGTCTCGATTCGTGCGAGTTTCGTAGTATAATACGTCTAACCGCACGCACACAAACACCGTGCCGAAGTCTACCGAACTGAAACGACGTAAGACGATTGTGACGTTTTTTTCGTTACGGAATTTCTTGGTTCGGTCGCCGCGCTCAAAGCCCGCGATAAAAGCTATGCAAAAGCTTAATAATGACTTTTCACCGAATGGGTATTTATGACTCTATATCGGGTCAACATCGTCATCAGCTCTTATACGTCCCCACTACTGGGGCATGGGCCTACCCTAAACTAGGGCGATAATGCCCTAAGTCGACCACGCTGGCCAAGTGCGGGTTGGTCGATAACACAACCTTAGAATTTCTTCTTAGAGGAATGCAGGTTTCCTCACGTTGTTTTCCTTCACCGTTTGGTATATTGGGTATCAATAACAAAAATACAGTTTAATACATTTTTGTCTGCCTGTGTGTCTGTTTGTTATTGATCTCCGAAACGGCGAGCCCGATTTTAACGGGACTTTGACACTAATAAAAAGGAAATTTTACAAGATGTATTATAGGCTATTTTAAGTAATCATTGCTGCCAAAAGTTACTACTTTACGCGGACGAAGTCCTAGTTAATTAATAAATATCAGACAATACCACATTAACATGGTGGTCTCACCTCGTTGGTCTATTGGTAGCAAGTGCTGCGTTAGGACCGAGAGGTCCCCGGTACGAGTCCGGGGTCGGGCAAAATTTGTGTGAGTTTTTTTGTAATTAAATTACTCAGAGTCAGGGAGTTGGCGGTTGAACGCCCGTGCCTCGGAAAGCACGTTAAGCCGGTGGTCCTGCGCCCGATCTCTCATCGGTCATGTCGGATTGCCGTCTCACCGAATTATGAGAGTGAGGGAATAGAGAGTGCACTTGTGCACTATAATATGTCCCAAGTCAATTGAGATCGGCCGCCATGGCCGAAATCGGTCGGACGCCTTACTCCTAATAACGCGTGTAGACCCATAAAGACTACCCCTAATAGGGTTTTAGTGTAATGGAACGCGAAAGTCTAAAATCATACATGGAAATTCCAAGCAGTCAAACAAACCATTCCTCGACATTTCGCCAAATTAATGGATCAAAGCGGACGATATTGCGGGTAATTGATTCAAATGATCCCAAAGTGTCGTTAGGACCGTTGGTAATGATATCGCCTTCGGTGCCTGATCGATGACGCGCTAATGAGGACCTTATTGATAAAGTGATCGGAAGTGATGGTGATTTAACTGAATTGTCAGTAGGTATTGATCATTTGAATGGAGATCAGCGAAAACGTATGATATTTGTGTGTTATACTGCAAGGGATAGTGTTGGTATCATACTTTAGTGTTCCTTATATTTGAAATAAAACTTCTTACTAATATTATTAATTCAAAAGTAAGTCTGTTCGTCTGCTAATTAATATTTAGACGAGCTTTTACTAAACTACTGAACCTATTTAGATGATTATATTAACGCTGAAATATATTTCCCGACGACGACACGGACAGAGTCGCGGGCGAAAAGCTGTAAGTAAATACACAATTATCATCACCATCATCAGCCCATATACGTCCCATCCCAATGCTGGGGCACGGGTCTACCCTAAACTAGGACGATCAGGCCTTAGTCAGGTGTGCGGGTTGGATTTAAATGAAATTTGGTACAGATATAGTCCAAAGCCTGAGAAAGGACATAGGCTACTTTTAAACCGGCTGCGCTACAAAGAAGTAATTTTTACCCGTTAAACGTCTCTACGCGAACGAAGTCGCGGGTGGAAAGCTAGTAAATAATAAATATTACACAACATTACATATTGATCTTATCCCTTTGTAAGTAGCTTAAGCAATTGTGTTACGGATATCAGAATCAACAGAGGAATCACAAATATATTTAAAAAAAGACAAGTGTACCACATCCATATATGACCTAGTCCTACTAATTACTTAATTAGATTGAGAGATACAAACACTGGGACATAAGTACTGTAAGTGTAGGGTAGTATGTGTTTCTTGGTTTATGTCAACAACTTAACCAGTTCGGTAAAGTTGTTAAATCGAACAAAAAGAACGAAGCAGTGTGTTAAATATTAAACCCAGGTATCACAAAACAGCATCCTTTGTCAATATTAATAATAAACTACTACAGGTGTCAATATCTAAACCAGTTTTATCGTAACCAGAGAATCTGGGCAAACTGTCAAACTCTGGAATAGTTGCTGCCAAAAGTTAGTCCGATACGCCAGTGGCGGCAATCGATAACTAATGAACGATTGAATTTAAAGTTGGAAAAATTCACATTCATGCCTGGCTGGATGGGGACCCGAACCCACGATCTTGAGGTTACGCGCCCCACGTACTACCAATTATACTATCCAGGCGTTATGTCATGTATGTGAATTTTTTCGTTAGCCACGGGTGGCGCCCTCGTGATCAACCCTATCGGACATCATCATCATCAGCCCATTTCTGTCTACTGCTGGACATAGACCTCATAGGACATTATATATATATATACATACTTGAACAATATAGAGGAAATTGGAGCATTTGAATGCGGATTGTTATGATCAAAGAATATTTGGTAATTGAAATGATATTGAAAATGAAAATATGGTTTCATACATCATGATTTTTACCAGACTGTGGGACAAAAAGGTGTGCTAATAGCTTTTTGTCATCATTTTGCTATTTAAAAACAAAAAGGAAAGTTTATTGGTCGAGCAAAAGATAGCTAAGCATTATTATAATTTACCAAAACTTTTTTTTCTATTTCTCTATGTAAAATATTTCTTTTTTACTTCATCAGCATACCAAATTGAGACAAACAATACAAGACTTCGATGTGGGCAAATTGAATTGCTGAAGGGTGTTTTGTACCCAACATTTAGGATGGCTAAAAGGTATAACGATCATTGAGTTTCATCTATTACATTAATGGAAAAACCCGAAGAATCTAATTTGTAATTTATACATTTATATTCAGCCTTTGAATTTAGCCCCATTTAAAAAGTAAACTTGATTTTATAAATCCCCAGTTTATCCGATTTTCGAGTCTTTTGATAACACACAAAAGAAGGCATGCTTGATTCGTTTTGATGCAAAAGCCATTGGTAGATCGTATATAAAATGTATCGCATAAAATATATTTTTAAATTACTTTCATTTTTTTTTCGGAGCATCGAACATCAAAAAAACGAAATGACATCGCCTTGAAAATAAACGAGTCCCTTGTTAACATCAAACCGACAAGGCTTTTGAATTGGTAACATATAATACATATACAAAATATATAGAACTGTTTATCCTTGTGTACGCATCTCGTCACCACTATGTTTGCCGGGATTTAAGGTGAAGCATTTATCTTCGGAAATACGTAGTCGAATATAAAGCTGTGTTTACACATAGCTGTATTTCCTTTCGACATTTCACTGAATCGCCTTTTTATTACTTTTTTTACAGTCCAAATGTATGGACAGTCCAGTGGTCTGTTTAATTTAAAATTAGACATTTCAATGTAAACATAAATTGTTTTGTTTTATTGGTTTTTGCGTATTTCTATTTTGCGTTTATAAAATTGAAATTAGGAAGCAGAGTACGTTTTGATAGATATCAAATTATTGTAATACTTTAATTAAAACTGCCATTTTTGTTAAGATGACATTGTTTGCAAAAAATAAAGAGATAAACTTTTATCATATATTACAGTAGTGATTATAATATTTTTCTTAAACCCTAACCGCATTGTTATTTTTGAGCAGAAATACCAAATTCGCAGTATTACCCTTGCCAATTGGATAATGTACTTAATAAGTTAAAGCTTCATTAAAAACCATTATTTTAAAAGCCAGTCCGTACATTTCAAGAACTATATCTAGCTTTGTGTCACGCGAAAAGAAAGAATCAAATACATAGCTACTTACTGCCCGACGTTTGTATTCTTTGATTTTGTTAACGAGAAAAATAATAAATATTAGCCGGTATGTAAGATTTTAAACTTTCGCGTTCCATTACACTAAAATTAGTCTTTATGGGTCTACACGCGATATAAGGAGTAGCAAATACATAGCTACTTACTGCCCGACGTTTCGACTGGGTTACACCAATCATGATCGTTGTGTAAAATAATACAGTGTGACCCCATCTTTACTTCCTTAGTGACTCCGCCGAGCATTGTTGAGGAACTGATTTATGGCCTGTGAGCTTTTACGACGACGAATGATGCCTTTTTTCAGGTGCTAATGCTTTTTCGGATCCCTTCCTATTCGAGGAGATATCTTGTGTTAACACAAAAGGATTGGACTTTCACCAGCTTTTGGTCTGAATGGAGATTTGGCCAGGTGACTTTGTGAAGCTTCCTATGGAGAAGTCATATCAAGATTTACATTAAATTGTAGTGTGTGCTATTATTCAGGCCTGGCTTAAACACTCATACAATTATCTAGGTATAATGATGTATATGTTGTTTCAGGCCTTCAGGGTGAGTGTGACAGGCTCAATATAGTCTATTGTGCCTTTTGATCTCATATGTGGATCTCACTGGCGATTCCCTTTAAGTGGAGTCATCTTGTTTTCTTTCACATGAAAATTAAACACCATGCAGTGACATCCATTTGCTCCCCCGTAAGTCAGGTGATGATGACAAGGCTGCTCCAAGCCATCATCATAAGTCAGATAGGAAAAAAAAACACCAAGATTTTTTTTTGTTCCAAACTTTCGAATGAGCATAAAAAAACGAATTCTCGAAGTTGACAAACAGAAGGCTAAATATGCAAGTCTGTTAATAAATAATTACTGTTAATTTCGTACAACTTCCTCCCACGTAATTTTATTACTGTAAATCCTCTTACTCAGTTTGATTACTACCTTAATAAAGTAACTAGATTTAAAGAGGGAAAAAATTGTGCCCGCCCTCGTTAGTCTGTGTAATTGTATTAAACAAGATTAAAGTGCGAAGTTGGAAAAAACTAGCCAAGTGCGAGTCGGTTCTTTTAGTCTTAAAATTCTTTTTTTTAAATTTATTACTTTACATTTTTTAAGTATTGTCTTTTATTTGCGCGAAAACTTGATATATCGAACTCACATATATGACGATTCTAGACATACTTATTTAGAAACCCGACGTGATTGTTGGATCAAGTTTGATCAACTATCGCGGCCACAACCCGTTTTATTAAAAAAGAAAGAAAGAGGGTTATTAACTCTCATCATCATCCCATATACGTCCCAACTGTTGGGGCACGGGCCTACCCTAAACTAGGGCGATCAGGCCTTAGTTAACCACGCTGACCAAGTGCGGGTTGGTTGACTAATGCCAAGGTGTGCAGGTTTTCTCACTATGTTTTCCTTCACCGTCAAAGCGTCGAATAACCGTACATATAAATTTGAAAAGCACAGTAGTACGTGGCGGGGTTTGAACTGGTGACCTTTCGTATGGCAAGCAACGACCTTAACCACTCGGCCATTGAGGATTTTTTTATTAACCCTATCATAAAGAATTAATTGAGTGAAACAAAACACTGCAGAATCATACCACAGATTTCATATCCCTCGTCAAGCCGAACACCGAAAATGTAGTAATGAAAATAAACAAACGCAAAATTGTATCAGAGACACGCTCAGTATACCCCAGTTACCGCAATGAAACAATAATCATATATGCAAGGAGGGAAACATCTGCTCATGAATAATATATCTTACCACCTTGGAAATAAATTCGCAGTTTAAACGACAACGTTAGATCGCGACAGCATGTTTATTAATTCTGTCAAATCCTCTTAACTTTTTTATTTTGAATAAGGGGGTTTAATGTTGGCCAGTGCCTCGTTACCAATGTGTGTCGTGTATTTAGAGAAATTTGTATGACGCGTGGATACAAAATGGTTTTTGTAAAGATCAATCTATTCGACTCTTATCTATGCTAACGCAGAACTTATAAATCTTGACAATTCAGTATTTGACTAATATCTATTAGGATAAGTATATGGTATCTATTAGTATAGAAAACTTTGATATTAATTAAAGTTTCTTTTCTTACTAAATTTTATGCAATCAGTTTTAATCTCTTTCTCTCTCTCTCTCTCTCTCTATTTATCTTTTTCTCTCTCCCCCTCTCTAGCTCTTAGCTTAGCTTTAACTTTGACATTGAAATAATCATCAAAATATAATACGTTCAAATCCCATACATTCAAAACAAATTTTAAATTGTTTTTTTTTTCAAATAACCTAACGCAATTTACGATTGACAGTAAGAATAATCTATTCATAACTTATCGGTCGAGTTTATTCAAATGTAACAGATGACTGCGACACTGAACAGTAAATGTAATGTGGTGCTTTAAATTTTCAGCACGTAGATACAGTATTTTCAGGATAGATAGCCAAAACTTACTACATGTAAGTTCCTAAGTAAGACCTTTCCCTTCGAGATTCATTGTCGCCAAGTTTCTTTTCACACGAAGTACTTTTTCATTTTTCAATTGAAATTTTCAGTTTTGTAACATAAATAAAAAGAAGATCATTCACAAAGTTGATGTCAGAATTTAAATCATCATCATCATCAGCCCATATACGTCCTCACTGCTGGGGCTCGGGCCCACCCTAAACTAGGGCGAATATAAAAGTCTGACTCAAAAATCACTCACAGAAAAATGAGTTACAATGTAAAGGCTTATTAATTAACTATACTTTGATAAAAAAATATATTCCGTCAAATTAAGAACCTTTTCCTATTTTAGAAGTCGGTTAAAAAGTTAGATAGGTACCTACCCGGGTCCTGCCATTTGACCAAAAGTAATTTGGCAAAATTACACTTGACAAAAAATGTTTGCCCAAAACATGGTTTCGTCAAATCGTCATTTTACAAATAATCATTTTACAAATGACTCACTTTTCCAAATGATTAACACTTAAATTTTCATTTTACAAATAACTATTTTCAAAATGAACATTTAACAAATGAGTTATTATGTACTTTTATGTGTGCAATAAATAAATAAATAAATAAATATTACCAAAATAATATTTGGATAAACCCTGTTTGTCAAATGTTTTTTGGTCAAACATTAGTAATCCTACCTATCCATTTCATATTAGTTAGAATTTCGCCAACATTGTAATGTTTCAACCGTTCTTGTCCAGCTTCAAGTTAACATGGGTACCAAGCTTTCACTACACAATGTAAGACAATGCTTTGATTCTCCCACGCTTTACCGTGTGGTTTTGTAATTAAATCACTACAAAGTATAAAGCATAGTCGGTTATCGCGTCTGTCTGTCACAATGTATGCGTAAATATTTAAAAGTACATAATGGATTTTGATGCGGTTTGTTTTCAAATTGAGGGAAACCTTCATCTTATTGAAGGTTTTTGTGTATTGCTTTCCACTCGC
Organism: Maruca vitrata; assembly: GCA_039566165.1. Taxonomy (NCBI): domain Eukaryota; kingdom Metazoa; phylum Arthropoda; class Insecta; order Lepidoptera; family Crambidae; genus Maruca; species Maruca vitrata. The sequence goes on along the minus strand of CM076925.1, from coordinate 1,384,063 downwards.
GACTCCGTCCGCATAGAGGCGTTTAACGGGTAAAACATTACTTCTATATAGCGCAGTCGGTTAGAAGTAGCCTATGACCTTTCTCAAGCTCTGGACTATATCTGTACCAAATTTCATTTAAATCGGTTCAGTATTCTATGCGTGAAAGCGTAACAGATAGACAGACAGAGTTACTTTCGCATTTATAATATTAGTAAGGATATACCCGAAGCAAAGCGAGGGCGGGTCACTAGAAGATAATATATAAATAAATATCACAAACCATCACATTACGTTGATTTATTAGTTGTAAGAGTGACTGGCGGTTCCAATAGTCGGGGCAAATATTTGTGCGATGAACATTGGTGTTTGTTCTGTATCTGGGTGTGATTATGTACTTAAGTATGTATTTTTAAATATTAAGTATGTATATCAGTCTCTGACGCCCATATCACAAGCTCTGCTTAGTTTGGGGTAATTTGAGCGTGTGTGGGAAATGTCCCAGATATTTATTTGTTTAGTTCAAATTTCGCTACCTTTTCAACCGTTCTTGAACCTAAAATTTAATATGGGTACATAGAGCTCCCACTCTACAATGAAAGACAATGCTTTGACAAACCCACGCGTTTCAGAGTGGTTTCGTTATTAAAACAATTTCCAGCCGTAATTAGCTACGGACTCTTACCCAGGTGAACGATATGCTAACATAACATAACCTCATATTTCATTTAAGTCACTCTATGATTGTAATAATTAATATAAATCTGTACTGAACCCGACCAATTTTATGATGTAATCGTTCTGGTTCCTGCGATACAGGCCTAGAGCCTAGTGCAGTGGCCGCTGCTTAATTATTTAAAGGTTTACACGAACATTGTGAACTTAACTTTATTAGAATCCAACTGTCAACTAGAATCTATGTAATTGTGTTTAATTATTTTAGCTTCAAGATACAAGATGCCATATTACCTGTATGAATCTGTATTTTTACTGTAAACTTGTTTGACTGTGTGATTATAATAAAGATTATTATTATTATTATTATTTATGCATATATTCTTACACCGACTCTTCGTTTGACCTTTGTCTGATTTGCAGGGTAAATATTGTCATACCGAGATTTGCCTTTTGATTGTAATCTCATTTAAAATTGAGCACACATTCTGATTATAATATTGCAGTATTTATTTATTTAAATTATTATTTATAAAACCAATTTCACTAAACTGAACTTGCGTGTATTGTTATTCTAAACATATTATTTTGAGACCCGACGTTTGCTTTTTACAGCGCTCGTGGTCACGGGCAAGACTAAAGGTGACAGTTTTCTTTTTTTATAAAAAAGTTTAATCACTACTTCGATTTTTGAGATATTTTGAGCGGTCCGGTTCACGCACTATGTAGTTGTATATTATTAACTCGCAAACTGTCTGACTGCCTCAGTTACTAAAATGGTTATTGAATCGCAGTTCCATAGAATTGTCTATTTAAGGTGCAAATATAATATTAGAGTGATTCTTCCGTTTCGTCCAAATCTCAAAGATTTTGAGAGAAAATTTTTTTTAATCGATTTTACAAAAAAAGTTGCATATAATCATTCATGTACCTTTTAAGTATAGATTATCAGTAAAGGCCTTCATGAAAAAACTTTAATTGTCAAGAAAATAGATGGAATGTAATGAACCCACGGAAGGTAATGAAATAAGTACGGAAGGTAATGATTGAATTTGGAAGGTAATGAAATAAAATTAAATATGACGGAAGTTTAATGTTTTTTTATGGAAAGTAATGAACAATCAGAAGATGAAATCTTTTACGTACCTATAACTTGGGTAGGTACTATCGGAGTATTTGGCGGTGAAGGTGAAAAGGTGAAAATCGCTTGGCGCTTATACGTCTGTCAAAGCAAGCCCCGCCCAAATGTGGTCCGAGAGCCTGCAAGAATTTTTCGGTAGGTATATGAGGCAAGCTGAAAACTTGTCCTATACCTTTAATATAATAACTCAACACAAAACCGCAGACCTGGCTGAGTACCGGGGCTAAACCAAACCCCCAATTTTTCTTATTTTAAAATATATTTTATAATCCAAAAAAATATACTTTGTCAGTTCACCTGACAGGTAGAAGTTCCATCGAAATAATTTGTCTTACAACGTGAGTCTTAAATAAAAAGATGAAAAATATTTTTGGGGGTTTGCTTTAGCCCCGCTACTCACCAGCCAGGTCTGCAGTGTCGTGCTGGGATATAATAGGAGAGGTTCAGGATAAGTTTTCAGCCTGCCTCAAATACCTACCAAAAAATTCTTGCTAGCTCTCCTACTATTGGAACGTTTTTGCTTGGATTTTGACAGATTTTCTTTAAGTGCTCTTCTATTGGCCAGTGGGCGGGGCTATTGGCGTTTAAAGAAATCTATTTGAAAAGTGTACTACCGCCAGCGTTGCCGGTAGTATATGATTTTAAATATTTTTGGACTATAAATAAAAGACGTGGGTGTGTAATCGAACTTTTGTTTTATTAATTACATGTGTTATTCATGAACGAATATAAAGTAAGTAATGGAAAAAATATCAAATATAAATGAAATATTCAAGCGCACCCCATATGAATATGGGAATAAGCGTTAGAAGGATGATGAATAAAAATAAAAAACAACATAAAAACCTTCTAGAATAAAAACTTTGTTAAAAATCAACTAAGTAGGCTGATCATGAAAAATACAAATTAGAGAAGGAGAAACAAAAGAGGAAATACTTTGTAAAGAAGAAAAAAAACATAAGTATAACAGACATGACGGCACGACAAAAGAGGGAGCTAAGGCGAAGATGTTGAAAAATCTCCGAAAAATATTTAAATAAGCTGAAAGAGCAGAAAAAATTGCAAAGAATTTTAATAGATAACTCTCCACCCAGTAGTGAGACTGAGGAAATTATAAACATGCCAGATCCAATACACGACCCTCGTTACAAGAAGAATCCATATCAAGCCAAAGTACACCGAAGTCACTTCAAACGCAATGGGGAAGCTGCAATACAGATCTAAAAAGTAATAACAATTTTACAGAATGAAATTGACAAACTAAATAAAAGAGATAGCGATTTTAAGAAGACATTTATTTAAGGAGTGGAAATTACAAAAACTTAAGATTCAAGATAGCATAGAAAAGAAAGAAGATGAAGTCATAAAAGACATAAATTATGAGAAGGTACAAGAAGTGAAAAAGAAGCTTTTTTTTAATGAAACAGTTTGTCGAAGAGTATCAGAAAAATACAAAAGCCTTCCGAAAAAAGAGAATAGATCTTTTACTGGCGATATAATTGATAATTCGAGGCTCAAACAATATGGGATATTGTCAAATATTACTTTTGCTTCTCCGAAAAGAAAAAATCGTTTTTCCTGGCGCCATTTGACTGTTTTCATCTTCTTGTAGAAAATTTTCAATACTTTGTTCTAGTTTCGCAGTTTTATTACTAGAGCCTCGAATTATCAGTTATATCTCCAGCAGAAGATCTTTTCTTTTTTTCGGAAGGCTTTTGTAATTTCTGATACACCTCGACAAACTGTTTTATGAAACAATAGCTTCCTTTTCACTACTTGTAACTTCTCATTATTTATGTCTTTTATGACTTCATTTACTTTCTTTTCTATGCTATCCTAAATACAATACAGGTGGGAGACATTTTGTCGACCGGTTGCTGTTACCACCATACAGTTGCGTAAAACCCGCCAAGTGACTCTGACCTCTCTCGGTCAGGTCGCGTTCCGGGATCAGCACTGTACGAACCGGAGCCAGGGGGGACCATTGCTGCGGCAAGCGCCGGACCAGTGGAGCCTTAGCGGCGGTATTGTGCGGGCGGAGCGGGTCAGCCCGCCGGCCAGGGAGACCCGTAGAAACGGTGGTGCCGCTGGCCGCCCGCGGCATAGTACAGGGGCCCGACGGAGACTAACCACCTCCGAAGGCTGCCCCACCAGGTCGCGCATAATCCCGGAGCGGCTCGTCGTGCCGGGTGGTGCCCGGAGTGGGACCCGGCGTGTCCGCCTCCGGGGGGGTACGGGGGCCCTTCCGTCCGGCGGGCTGGCCAACTCCGACCTGCACAGCTCAATACCAATGCGAGACTCCACGCTTTGTCTCGTTGTTGCCGCAGCAATGGTCTTCTCTTTCACGTCCCCCTTTCCCTCTAAAATCGATGGCAGTAAAACCAACGCAACATCGTCCTACAGCGGCATCCCAACTCCCCACCCCCTCGCTGTTTGAGGTGGAGTTCACTAACATCCGTGGACTCCATGCAAACCTCAACGCCGTCCACCAACACCTCGAGACGGCGAGGCCTGCGATGTTGTTTCTAACGGAGACTCAGATTGGCTGCCCTGCCGATACGGCATACCTTCGATATCCGGGCTATGAGCTGGAAGAGTCCTTCCAGCCCAAGGCGGGTGTGTGCCTTTTCGTCAGGGCGGACGTCTGCTGTGTCCGTCTTCACTGCCTCGAAGACCCATCCCTCTCCATCCTTGGTGTGCACGTGGATTTAGGCTCTGTGAGCAGAGTCTACGTGTGCATATACCGGTCCCATAAAGGTGACACCGAGACAACTCGACTCTTTGACCATCTGAGTCAGGCGGCAGACATCGCTCAGGCGCGGTTCCCCAATAGCGAGCTGGTGTTTTTAGGGGACTTTAATGCCCACCATGACACCTGGTTGGGCTCCCTTAAAACAGACCATGCTGGCCGGGCCGCCCACGCATTTGCTCTCACGCATGACCTGACACAACTGGTACTCCAGCCCACCCGGATGCCTGATATTGTCGGTCAAGCGCCCTCCCTGTTGGACCTTCTGCTGACGAGCCACCCATCGGGGTACCTAGTGTCGGTTTGTGCCCCACTGGGGTCCTCCGACCACTGCCTGGTGGGTGCAACAGTGCCATGCACCGCTCCCCACAACCCGTGGAGGTGACGCGGAGACTGTGGCGCTACTCGTCGGCAGATTGGGATGGTTTGCGTGAATACTTCGCATCCATCCCCTGGGGGCAGAGCTGCTTTGGAGGAAGTGATCCCACGGAGTGTGCAGCGCTTATTGCGGGTGAGATCAGTATTGGAATGGAGTATTACATTCCATTTACTGATGTCACCAGCGGTCGCAAAGATGATCTCTGGTTCAGTCGTGAGTGCGCCGCAGCCGTTGAACTGAAACGGACGGCGTACCGCAACTGGGCCAGGGCTCATGCACTCCGGGATCCTAATATTACTTCAATCAAAGCAGCCTATAACAAAGCCACCAAGGCCACCAAAAGGGCCTACATTAGAGCAGATGCCCAGCGAGTTGCACGTGTTGGCCAGGACCTTATTAGGCATCCCACGGGTAGCCGCTCCTTTTGGCGCCTGGCTAAACATGTGCAATCCAACTTCTGTCTGCCTTCGTTGCCCCCGCTGAAATATCCTAACGGTTCACTAGCTCATCAGCCGCAGGAGAAGGCAGATCTGCTTGCCAATCTTTTGCGGCCAATTCCTGCATTGATGACGGTGGAGCACAGCCGCCTAAAATTCCAGATTGCGGTGCTCATATGCCTGAGATCCGAATCAGGCAATGTGATGTACGTGCTGAGTTGCAGTCACTTGATGTAAGGAAAGCTAGTGGCCCAGACGGTATTCCAGCGTTAGTACTTCAAATTTGCGCAGCGGAGTTGTCTCCAGTACTCACACGCCTGTACCGCCTCCTCATATACCTCGGGCATCGTGCCCCGGGCTTGGAAGGAGGCGAATGTTCAGCCTGTCCCCAAAAAAAGGGGACAGGTCCGACCCTGCAAACTACCGGCCCATAGCTATAACCTCAGTACTGGGTAAGGTGTTTGAGCGGATTATTAACGCCCAGCTCATCCGCTACCTAGAGGATCACTCGCTGCTGCATGACCGTCAATACGGTTTTAGACCAAAACGGTCCACGGGTGATCTTCTAGCGTACGTTTCGCACCTCTGAGGGGAGGCTATGGAGAAGCACGGCGAATCTATGGCAGTTAGCCTTGATATCGCTAAAGCGTTTGACCGTGTATGGCATCGTTCGCTTCTCTCCAAGCTCCCGGCATACGGTCTGCCACCTCGCTTATGCGAATGGATTGCGGGATTTTTGGAGGGGCGCAGGATTCGTGTCCTCTGTGACGGACGCACTTCCTGTTTCCACCCAATAAATTCCGGTGTACCTCAAGGTTCCGTTCTGTCGCCGACATTGTTTCTGCTGCATATCAATGACATGTTGTCACTAGGCAACATTCATTGCTATGCGGATGACAGCACTGTCCACGCACGTTATTTTGGAAGACCTGGGGTAAAGCAGACCGAAACCGAGGAAAAGAGGAACCTTCTTGTCGCCGAGCTTGACGGGGTCTTGGACCGCATTTCCGAATGGGGCTCATGCAATCTTGTCGAGTTCAATGCCAAGAAGACACAGGTGTGTGTTTTTTCTAGTAAAGTGTCTCCTTTCCTTTCCCATCCTACTCTTCAGAGCACCCCCTTACCAATACAGGATAGCCTTAGCATCCTTGGCATAGATGTTCGCCGCGACCTGAACCAGCGGGATTACATCGAGAGCGTCATTAGAACAGCCTCCCGCAAACTGGGGATCCTGAACAGAGTGCGGCGATTTTTCACACCGGTGCAGCTCTGCCTTCTTTATAAGGCACAAGTTCGCCCATGTGTGGAATATTGCTGTCACCTCTGGGATGGCTCCGCAAAATACTTGCTCGACGCTCTCGATAGGTTGCAGCGACGTGCTATCCGTATTGTCGGTGATGTAGAGGTGTCCGAAACTCTGGAGCCTCTACAACTACGTAGAGACATTGCCGGTCTTAGTGTTCTCTACCGTCTCTTTAATGGGGAATGCTCTGAAGAGCTATTTCAGCTAATCCCTTCCTCCCCTTTCCACTCCCGAACGACACGTGCAGGACAGCGCTGCCATCCACATACAATGCAGTCGCTGGTGGCTCGGACTAAGAGGTTCAGCTCTTCATTTCTGCCCCGTGCCATTAAGGCATGGAATGCCCTTCCAGCTCATGTTTTCCCTCCCTCCTATGATCCCGGGCTCTTCAGGCGGGGCGTGAAACGGCATTTAAGCAGGCCTTCAGGGTGAGTGCGACAGGCGCAATATGATCTATTGTGCCTGTCGACCTCATATTTGGATCTCACTACCGCTTACCATCAGGCGGAGTGTGGTCATCTTGTTTGCCTATTATAAAAAAAAAAAAAAAAAAAAAAAAAAAAATCTTATCTTTTTGTAACTTCCGTTCCATAAATAAATGTCTTCTTCAAATCGCTTTCTCTTTTTTTAGTTTGTCAATTATTCTGTAAAATTGTTATTGCTTTTTTAGATCTGAATGGCAGCTTCCTCATTGCGTTGGATTATTAGTTTTTTTATGCATTAAATGAGACTTCGGTGTACTTTGGCTTGATGTGAATTCTTCTTGTAACATAAGAGGGTCGCGTATTGATGGATCTGGCATGTTTATAATTTTCTCAGTCTCACTACTGGGTGCAAAGTTATCTTTTAAAATTCTTTGCAATTTTTTTATGCTCTTTCAGCTTATTTAATTTTATTATTTGAGTTTTTTCGCCATCTTCGCCTTTGCTCACTCTTGTCGTGTCGTCATGTCGGTTATATTTAGAACTTTTTTCTTTTATTTTTTTACAAAGTATTTCCTCTTTTGTTTCTGCTCCTCTAATTTGTATTTTTCATGATCAGCCTTGATTTCTGCGTATTTTAACTTCTTTCGCAATCTGTCTTTAGCTATTTTTCTTTTTTAGTTGCCCTTTTCTTCGGCTTCAACATTTTTGCGGATGTATAATGTACCTATTTAAAAAACAAAAACTAAGCAAAATAATCGAATATTTCACGAAACCTTCATTATTAATTAAGTACCTACTTACTCCGTTCGTTCAGTAGTTTTTCAGTTTATTGCGAACAGACAGAAAGAAAGAAGCAGCGGGCAATTATTATTAACTAACAAGTACCTAGGTAGGTTACAAAATGCATAGATAGAATTTAAAGTAATTTCAATAATAATGACATATACTTACACAAGTTATAATTCGATATAATCAAAATAATAGAAGAAAAATTAACAAAGAGACATACTGAGGAACATATTAATTATATATTTAAAAAAAATCATTACCCTCCAGAGTGACTCATTCCCCTCCGTTAAAAAATTGGAGGGAATGGAAGGGAATGATACGGAAAGGAATGAAGTTTGAGCGATTTTCTGAATTTACTCGTGAAATAATAAAGGCTAGATATTCATAATTAATTGATAACTAGACCCTACAGTAGGCTGTTACCTAAAGTTAAAATTTTTTTTTTTACGTCATACACTTACATACAAAAATTATGGAAGGTAATGTTTACTTCTCGTGACAAACGCTGTTTTCAGCAATTAAATCGTGAAAATATTTTGTCCGGGCAGCGTGCGTCCTGTCCTGACGACTTGTATCGACGGATTAAGGTCTAGGGAGCGTCTTTTTTTTGGCAAGAAATAGATAGTACAGTACGTGCATTAAAAATTTAATGTTCAATTTTCGTGGAAGGAAATGTTGTTTTTGGGTTGACAAAACTTTAAAGACGATTCTTTCTATGTTAAACACGTATAAAAAATACTGTATTGCAAGTTTATAATAGTCAATGAATACATTAGTATATAAGAATAAAAATTATGTACATTTCCCCCAGGAAAGTCACCAAATATGTGTCACAACGTTCTGAGGGACCATTTGAACAAGGAGGGGAATGAAAAAAATGCATGTTTTTGTTCTAAACTTTTTTTTATTATGAATCTTAAACCTGATATAGATGATGGATATTCAAGATAAAAGTACGTCCTACCTTATTGAATAAAAAAAATAAGGTTAATTACAATATTCATAATGACTTTTGACCTGGAAAGGCGATTTGGACGAAACGGAAGAATCACTCATTACCTTCCTAACCTAAACCTAACCTTTCCTTCTTGTTATTTACGAATAGCGGCCGCCCACGACTTCGTCCGCGTCGAAATGATTTTGGCAGCAATTATTTATTAAAATAGCTAAAATGTACCTTGAAAATGTAGCTATTTATTTGTGACAGTCCCGTCAAAGTAGGTCCAGCCGTTTCGGAGATACGCTAGAATAGACAGACGGACGCATCTAAAACCGATGCGTGGTTTTAAAGCAAACATAGACAGAGAAACAGCCGTCCGTCTGACTGTCTGTATGACTGTCACAAATGATGTGACAGACATACGGACTGTGGCATACGGAATGATTCCCGTTACCGCTATAACAACAAATACTAAAAAATAAAAAATATATAATTATTAGGGCGTTCACCATACAATAAACGTGTTTTTTTTTAAATAAGTGCTACGGAATCCTTTGTGCTTGAGTCCGACTTGCACTTGGCCGCTTTTTTTTATACTACGTACTGAGAAATGTCCCTACAAGTATTTACAATAAACACATTTATCCACGTTCTTCAAACCAAACGTATGTCATTCAAATGACAGTTAGGGATTAGGGACGATATGTGAGACGTCCGTTTATCCTTCCTTAAAAAAATATATCCATTTCCCTTTTTCGAAATAGAACCATAAAAATATCTATCTCCCATTACTGTGATACTATATCCAATCCACACTTTTTTGGGAATTCGAACGGCATTCGAGCCGTATTTTTATATCAGTCCAAAGAAAATATTCACAGGTAATGGGAGATGGAACGACTTGAAAATCGTAAACGTTAAGTAACATTTTTAACGAGTTTCACTAACATTAACAAATTAAATTTCCACCATATAATAATTAAAAAGTGGTCTTTATCCAATACTAGCTGTGCCAGCGACGTCGTCAGCGTTTCGTTTCCGTTTTTTACACATTTCCTACTGTCTTTTTGCCCCTATGCTCCGAACTGCTAAGCTTTCAGGAGTTACACGTGTTATTGTGAGTCAACCATAAAAGATAGACGTTTGTTGTTGCGGGATATTATTTAGACATTTTATGAACAATATTTTTGTCAAACATGATTTCTATGTAACTTTGACCATTGCGGCTGCACACGCGACGGAAGCTTAAATAAATAAACTAACAGAGTGAGTCTAATAAAAGCTTGTAAAAATGGAGTAACTTCTCCCGTTTTCCCCACATTTCCCTTCTCTACTCTGCTCCTACTGATTGCAGCGTGATGAAAAGTATCCTTTAACCTTCCTAGGAGTATGAAGAATAATTATACCAAGGTTTGTTAAAATCCGTCGAGTAGTTTTTGTTTTTTATAAGTAACATACAGACAGACAGACAAAAATTTTACTGATTGCATTTTTGGCATCAGTATCGATCACTAATCACCCCCTGATATTTATTTTGAAAATGTATTAAATGTACAGAATTGACCTCTCTACAGATTTATTATAAGTAAAGGAATAGCGAATACAAAGCTACTTAAAGTCCGATTTACACGTTCATACTGACATGTAATGAAACGCGAGAAATTTTCAAAATCACGCTTAAATAAACAACCAATTTCTTTTAAAGACAGTTGCCGGTGCTGATTCAAAGATTATTGGTTTCACCACAAATACGCGTTTGCACATTTACCACCTTCAACAAAAAAATCAAAGAAATTCTCAATACTCTTCATTATCTCCATTTCGATACCCTATGTAAAGGCCACAGGCCTTGAACTGTCACATTATATTAAAAGAAATAGAATGTGACAGGTCATTCCTTAGACACACTTGAGGCATTGCATTCATAGAAACTTTCACTCCATAAGATGCAAATATGGAGATTATTGGACATATTGGACATCTAGTTCATACCGCCCCAACGAATGTCCAATCAAAAGTCATAATCTCCACCAAACGGACCAACAACCTTTTATAATCCAATCATCCTTGACGTTTCAGCTTAATTGCTCCAACCATAGGGCACTCAGAAGCAATCTTTGACTTTCCAGCGCTCATAATTAATCTGCTAACAGAGTTATCCCTCAAACTAACAAACTAATGCAGTAACGACGTAGAAGGCCGTGCTCCAATCAACCGTGAAATCAGAGCGTGTCTTTGGGAGGTTCGGGTGGCTGATACACTGGGACGCTTTTGGAATATCTATTAGACTGATCAATATATAATTTTAAACTGTCATGGTTACACACATTAGAACGAAAGTGTCCGGGATATTTATCATGTTGTTTTGTTTTCAGTCTACTGTTATCAGTGATCATGGCGCTTGCAACAGTGCCGAAATATCGGGAGCTCATTAAAACAAAACAACATGGTAAATATCCCGGACAGTTTCAGTTTTCTAAGAGTGATTAATATTGATATTTTACTTTTTTCTATTCCTAACTGACAAACGATGATGGCTTGGTATAGCCTCGTCATCATCACCGGACTTGCGGGGAGCGGATGGCTCTCACCCCTTACAATATTCTACTAATAATGACCATTGAGTTGTAGTTCGCTGGTGACCATGATAGGTACGAGTATAACCCAGTTAAAATTTAAAATGAAACTCGAAAATCTAAAATCATAAAGTTTCTCCTAAGATTTGAAGGGTTATAATAATCAACAAAACGAAAAGTAGGATTAATCATATTAGTGCGCTCGGGTGAAGTGATTTCACTTTTATTTTTCACATTTTCAATGACAACGCAAAGAAACAAAATTATAAAATTATTTTTTGCCATCGAAGTAAGTGCAAATAAATAATGATGCAAGTAAAAAAGTTCATCAAAAGAATTCGCATTCGAGTCTTCGTTTAGGCGGGATCATGAATGCGATTTTTCAACTTTGAAATTTACATTAGAGAGCCTTTAAATACCACTAAAACAAGAAATAAAAATGCATCTAAAGATTTGACCTAAACAAGTAAACGTAACAATCCACACAAAATCGAAAACAACTTTTTTTTTTCCTAACTGACTAACGATGATGGCTTGGAGGAGCCTTGTCATCATCACCGGGCTTGCGGGGGAGCGGATGACTCTCACCCCTAAAATCGAGAACAACTCAAAAATATACGAAAAGCATCTCAAAGAAGTAGGACCCTAATTATCAACAGATCCAACAGATCACAAGACCGCAAGATCCAACTAACTCAAAGAGATCGTATCTTTCAACCCCCTATATCGGTTCACTTTGTACCCTCGTCAGATCGTATGAGGCTCGTGTTATGGCGAAGTTTGCTCCACAAATGATGGGGCTACAATACACCTACTTGTTACTGTGTTTACTTTAATATTTTTAACCCTTGACGCAAAATTATATGCGTGGGGGGATTACAGGCGTTGTTATAAGTTTGTCTATTGGTAGCAAGCGCTGCGTAAGGATTGAGTCCCCGGTTCGAGCCTGGGATCGGGAAAATTTGTGTGAGTTTTTCTGTAAAGAAATTTCATTGGGCTGAGTAATTACTCAGCCCGGAGTTAGGAAGTTGGCGGTTGCACGCCCGTGCCTCGGAAAGCACGTTAAGCCGATGGTCCCGTTGTACCCAATGTCTCATTGGTCAAGTCGGATTGCCATCTCACCTGAAGTATGAGAGGAAGGGAAAAGAGAGTGCACTTTTATTTGCGCGTACACTTGTGCACTATAATTATGTCCTGCGTAGTTGTGTCCAGAAATAAAGGAGTTTGAAATTATTCCATCAAAAACAAGGATTTACAATCCTAATTTCCTTAATATTATAAATGCGAAAGTAATTCAGTCTATCTGTCTATTTGTTACGCTTTCACACATAGAGTACTGAACCGATTTAAATGAAATTTAGTACAAATATAGTCCAGAGCCTGAGAAAGGACATAGACTACTTTTTAACCGACTGCGATATAAAGAAGTAATGTGTTACCCGTTAAACCTAGTAATAAATAAAGATTTGCAAATCATAAATAGTTCCTTAATAAGAAACACCATAAAGGTGACGGAGGAAAACAACAGAATCAAAAGAAAATGTTTGGAGAAACAACAAGAAAATAAAATAGCAATCGTGCCGTTCGTATTCGGGATCGACAAATTAAATACGGTTATTATGGCCCGGGACTGCTACTATGATGACTGTGGACTTAGGAACAAATTATGTATTTGCAATGATAAGCAAAGTTACAATACGAGTAATCTATAAAGAAAATAGCGTCATAAGTTTAAGAGATGTAGAAATCATTAGTACTACATAGTATAAAACAAAGTTGCTTCCCGCTTCTGTCTGTATGTACGTAATTATGTATGTATGCTTAAATCTTTAAAACTACGCAACGGATTTTGATGAGTTTTTTTAAGTAGATAATGGGATGCAAGAGGAAGGCTCTTACGTTATTATATAAAATTATATTTGTTATAACAATACTTTATTAGTTTACTAATAATTGTGATTACCTCGTTGGTATCTGTAGTTAGTGCCACACAAAGGCCGGGAGGTATTGAGTCTTAGGCCGGGGCAAAAAGTAATGTTAAGAAATTACACCACCTTGAACCATGGCATGCCTCCGTGCATCGTAAAGCACGTCAAGAGGTTCAGTCCCTCTTTTCTGCCCCGTGTCATCAAAGCATGAAATGCCCTTCCAGCTCATGTTTTCCCTCCCTCCTATTATCCCGGGCTCTTCAGGCGGGGCGTGAAACGGCATATAACTGCTTATATGCCGTTTATGCCTTCAGGGTGAGTGCGACAGGCTCAAAATGGTCTATTGTGCCTGTCGACCATATGTGGATCTCACTATCATCTTGATAACCTAAAAAAAAGCCGTGGTCATGCCCGGCCTGATCTCTCATCGGCCATATATCAAAGTCATCTCATTGACTTGACAGTGTGAAGGAACAGAATCTCTTTTTGTTTCATCAAACCCAAGTCCACAGTCACAGTTTCCCACATTAATTTTATCAGAGTCGGTGGACAATAATTCTGTTTGATATTTGCTCGTATATCCGCCATTCGGATTTATGCCACTATAACTGTTCGTTTGATGAAATGAAATTCATCTACAGATTTATTTGTCACACTGAAATGCTTCTATTGTGAGATATGAATGATGATCATTGCCAATCACACTAGCTTAGATCAGCTCTATAAATCACGGGAAATTTAAGTGGCAAGTAAATGGTAAAAAAAAAAATTACGAATCAAAACCAATGTTAGGTCTCTAAATAATATGTTTAGAATAACAAGTCTAATCCGTAAAATAAGTTTTATTTCAAATGTGTTGTGTTCGCGCAAGTAATAGACAATTATTCTAAGTTAATAGGTATTTTAGTCAAAAATCGAGATCACTTTGACTTCATTGTCACTTACCAAAGGATAAGATTGTAGTCAAAATGCTAGCCAATTTGCTAAAAGAAATCAAACTCAAAAATGTCAGTATTTATATAGGCAATTTACATGCACTTATAAATCGTCACTTTACTAATAATAAGGTTCTACCACCGGTTCGGAACGCCGATTCTACCGAGAAGACTAAAGAGAAACTAAAATAAACTATGTTCTAGCTAGATGAATCCTATAGTACAGGATCCGTGGTGTATTTTTTCACTTGATTACTATCAAGCTAATTTTCCGTGAGTAGCTTCATTTTGATAAGACGCCCAAAAAATTCCTGTGCGAAAATTTTTGATTGTGGTAGCTAACAGAGGTATCAATGATTAAATATTTAGGACCGTAGGACCGGGACAAAGTACCACGGAATTTGTAGGACAATATGACCGTTACATTATATAAATATTAACTAAGTAAAATAATAAAAATCAGCTGGTTAGTAATCATTTTTGGTGATCTCCTCCCCCTCCAACTTGTATCGATAACGAGATCACCAAAAATGATTACTAACCAGCTGATTTTTATTATTTTACTTAGTTAATATTTATATAATGTAACGGTCATATTGTCCTACAAATTCCGTGGTACTTTGTCCCGGTCCTACGGTCCTAAATATTTAATCATTGCTACCTCTGTTAGCTACCACAATCAAAAATTTTCGCACAGGAATTTTTTGGGCGTCTTATCAAAATGAAGCTACTCACGGAAAATTAGCTTGATAGTAATCAAGTGAAAAAATACACCACGGATCCTGTACTACTAGTTTCCCAAGATATTGATTTAAACACCTTCAAACATTAGCAGACTAATATAAAAGTTTTAAATACTAATGCACCCTCCTGCAGGTTATTATTACGCTCTTAAACTCGACTCAATGGTTTTGGTAATAAACTTTTTTATTGCCAATTAAAGTGGAGACGGGAGAATGAGCCTCTCTTTCTTTTAGTACTTACTAGTGACCCGCCCTCGCTTCGCTTCGGGTAAATTTTATATACAAACCTTCCTTAAAAATCACTCTATCTATTAAAAAAAACCGCATCAAAATCCGTTGCGTAGTTTTAAAGATCTAAGCATACATACGGACATACAGCGAAAGCGAATTTGTTTTATACTATGTATTGATTTGCGTATCAGTTACGTTTCATTATTAAAAATAGGTAGATATTTGTTATATTTTGTTTGTTCGCAGTCCTATAGTTCACCCGTGATCATGGCGCTTGCAACAGAGCCGAAATTTCGGGAGCTCAATAAAACATTAGAACATGGTAAATATCCCGAACATTTTCAGTTTTCTAAGATATGTTGTTATTCATGCTTCAATTTCCAATATATACCTAGTTCTTTATAAAGCTTTGAACTTTAGTTACACACATTAGAAAACTGAAAAAGTGCTAATGGCCGAGTGGTGATTAGAAAACTGATTATGTCCGGGATATTTACCATGACCAAATACAGCTTGGTACTCCGGACATATTAAGTTTTCTAAGTACCCAGTTCTTGTTTGTCAAAATTCAAACTTTTGACGCAATCAAGTTTTTACCTACTTACAATAACTTCCTTTCACAGATCACAGACAATAAAAGAAAATTCCAACGCCGACATGATCATAATAAAGTAGAACAATAGATTCATCATAAATCATTCGAGCATTTCCCCTGAACTATATTGAGACCAAACTCAAATATAATTTATGATATTTATTACTCTGGCTGTTACGGTAAAGTTATTTCCGTGTGACTCTAAGGAACTACCTAGGCCTCTGACATGGCTTCCACCGAGCCAGTTAAACGTCTAAGTATAGTAGTCTTTGTTATGTATTTTGATATCTTAATCAGTACATTTCATTAGACGTTTTTTCTTTTGAACTTGACGCACAGTGGTCAATATACTTAACTAGCGGCTGCCCAATTTGGAAATTTAAATAGTCTTTAATTAACCTTGTAAAATTGGCTATATAAGTGAAAGTCCCGTCGTAATTGGTCCAGCCGTTTCGGAGATAAGCGTGAACAAACAGATAAAAATGTTTCCAGTTGTGTTTTTGTTATAAGTACCCTTTATATAGATTATTATTTTCAGTTTCTGGACGTTTTTCTCAGCAATTTGCTGGTATTTTTATACTATTTACGGGTTAAACCAAGTAAATAGTACATAAAAAGTGTTACGTGCAAGTCTGTCTGTCATTGTCTTCGTCTAGCTGTAGGAATTTACGTACTATACGGCATGTATTTAAAATTGCTGCTTTTTGTAATTGAATGTAAGTGTTGGGTTTTAAGTCTATTAATTTTAAACTATGGTGAAGATATTTAGGGATTACGCCGGTGGTTGAGAGAACCACAGGGACGATGTAAACTTTCTGCTGCTTCCAGATTCTAGTGACTTCGTCTTTTAGGTCTGTGTATTTGTGTACTTTTTCTGTTATAGTTTTTAGTAAGTTGTGGGTGTTTGGGACTGCAATATCAATGAGGTAAGTGGTATTATTTATTTTATCTTGTAAAGTAATGTCTGGGCGGTTGTAATGGATGGTTCTGTCGGTCAGTATCGCACGATCAAAATACATTTTATGTGTGTTATTTTCTAGGACAGGTTTTGGAGTGTACTGGTAGTAAGGTGTATTTGTGTTTGGTATGAGTCTATGTTTCAAAGCTAACTTCTGGTGGATGATGTTTGCAACTTGGTTGTGTCTGTGTGTGTAGTCGGTCTGTGTGAGGTTCGAGCATGCTCCGGTAATGTGTTGAATTGTTTCAGATTGTGTGTGACATTTTCGGCATCTATCATCGGTAAGGGAAGGGTCTTTAATAATATATTTTCTATAGTTTCGTGTGTTCATAATTTGGTCCTGAATTGCGATCATGAAACCTTCGGTTTCCGGAAACAGTGATCCTATGGAGAGCCATTTGTTAGAGGCTATTGGGTCTACGTGTGCCTGGTCTAGGTCGTGGGGGTGTCTACCGTGTAAGACCTTTTTCTTCCATTGTTCTATTTTAGCTAGTTCAGAATTTGTAACTATGTCTGGTAATGTTGATTCTGAAAGATTAAGTGGGGTATAATTAATGTCGTTAAATACTACTGCTTTATGGATATCACTGTGTTTAGCTTTATCATGGAAAAAAGTTTTAAGGTTTCTGATTTGTTTGGCCCAGTGTATTTTGATGTTGATGAAGCCTCTACCCCCGTATTTCCTATTGACTGTCATCCTTTCTATTGCTGACTTAGGTGTAAATAATTATGTTTGGTGAGTATTGTTCTAGTGCTGATTTCTATCTGGTTTACATCTGATTTGGTCCATTTAATGATTCCAAATGAGTAGGATAAAATTGGAACTGCAAATGTATTGATAGCTTTTATTAGACTTTTACCTGTCAATTGGGTTTTGCAGATGGCCGTTACTCTTGTTTTGTACTCATGTGTTAGCGTTTTCTTTATTTTAATATGATCCAGTCCCTTAGCTTGATGATAACCTAGATATTTATAAAGCTCGTCTGCTTCCATAGCTAAAATAGTTTCATGGTCTTCTGTTTCGTAATCGCCGGGTCTAATTTTACCTTTAACTATATGTATCGTTTTACATTTATCTAAACCAAAATGCATGTTAATATCTCTACTAAATTCAGCTGTGGTATCTATTAAAATCTTCATTTCCCTCTCTGTTCTTGCGTACAATTTGATGTCATCCATGTATATTAGGTGTGAGATATTTGTGTAATTGTCGTGGTGTTTCAAGCGGTATCCTACTTTACGTTTATTTAGCATATGTGATATTGGGTTAAGAGCGAGACAAAACCACAACGGGCTTAGTGAATCACCCTGATAAATACCCTTTTTTATTTTAATTTCTCTAGTGATAATATTTTGCAAGTGAACTTGAGTGTTCCAATTATTCATCGTGTTTTTAAGGAACTCTATAACAAGTGGGGCTATTTTGTAAATCTTCATAACACGTAATAACCAGGAGTGAGGGATACTATCGAATGCTTTCTGATAGTCTATATATGTGCAGTGTAGATTTCTTTTACTTACTGTTGCATGTCGATGAATTAGTGAATCTATTACAAGTTGTTCTTTACACCCTCTAGAACCTCGTCTGCAGCCTTTTTGTTCCTCAGCAAGAATTTTGTTGTCTTCAACGTGTTTAGTAATTTTATGTGTAATTGTAGCTGTAATTATTTTATAAATGGTGGGTAAGCAAGTGATTGGTCTATATTGTGAGGCTTGAGTTGTGTATTTACCCTTCGGGAGCATGTATGTAATACCCTTAGTTATGAATCTTGGTAGTGTTTGTTGTCCTTTTATGATGTCTGTAATGTTCTTTGCTAATATTTTGTGTAGTGAGTAGAATTTTTTATACCAAAAATTATGCAACCTGTCGACCCCTGGAGATTTCCAATTGTGTAGACGTGATGTGGTACTTTCAACATCTCCTTCTGTTATTTCATTAAACTGCATTTCTTCCACTGTTGCCCATCTACTTTCTTCTTCTATAATCCAGGGCGCCTCTTCATTGTGTTGGACGTTATTCTCCCAAATTCCTGCCCAAAATTGTTCTATCTCCTTTTCTTCTGGTATTATAGTCTCGGTCGTTGACGTGTTCCTGTCATTATTAATATTTCTATAAAACAATTTTTCGTTTGTATTGAATAGTTGGTTATCTTGTTTACGTTTTAAAGATTTTTTATATCTTGCAATTCTATGGGATTTAAGTGCTAACTTTTGCTTTAATGTGTCTAGGTATTCTTCGGGTCTTCTGTTACTTTTCTCGTGACTACTATGTATTTTTATGTTCTTAAATATTTTATTTACAGCACGCACGACGTTCGGAGTTCTATTGTTATTTATATATTGTGTTAATCTGCCTATGTCTGATCTAAGTTTTGTAATATCTTTTTCCAGCCTAATTTGCCAAGCAGGTGTTTTTTGTTTTTTGTAGTTTATTTGTGGTCGTGGGGTTTGATTAAATTCTTTAATTGTGTACCCAAGTTCGCGAGTGATAACTAATGCGCTACAGTAGATTAGTGTGTGTATATCAGTTAGTAATGAGTTTTCATTGTAAAAATTGTTCAATATATTGTAGTTAAATATGTACAAAAGTTTAGATAAAGAAGAACTATCTTTGAGTTTTGGTAATTTAGGTCTGAGTGTGGGGTCGATTCCTGAATATTCAATCAATGTTGTTTGTAACGTATCTTGTAGTTTTTGGATTGTTTCATTGGTGACCGGTCTGGGTTCGAGGGTTTCGATTTCATTTTCTAGTAAGAGAGTTATCGTGTCTGTTTGTGTAGATGCATAGTTGTTAGATATTTGAGATGATAGAGTTATTTGTGTATTAGGTGAGGTGAGTGAAGCTAAATCTCTATTATCGTTAGTGTACTGTATATCTAGGGAGGTTTGAGTGGACGATTCATTTGGTATTATGTGGGGTGATGGATGATATATTGCTTGTTCTTCTAATTCTTTTCTGACTTCATCTTTAATTTTAGTTAATATTTCTTCAGAAATCATTTTATTGCGAATTATGGCCCGTCTCTGGTCTGACACCCGTTGTTCTGAAGCGTTAATACCGGGGTACTGTGTCATAAACTGTCGGTGTAATACTGTCCTGTATGTCGTCAAATCAGTCTCTAGTTTTGTAATCTGGTAGTATGTACGCATGATAAATAGGTTAACATCATTTGTCCATTTCATGCGTATTCGTGGCTTTCCCGCTTTGGTGGACGCAGGTTGGAAAGCATTCGCTTCCTGCGCAACACTTCCAGTCGGGGTTGCAGAGTGTTGATGGTAGCACTCTGTTGACTCTGTTAGAGCCGGTGATGGTGTGGCTGTTCTTCCAGCCGGGGTTTGTGTAGCACCTACAACAGCTTGACGCTGGGTAGGTAACTGTGACATGTCGCCCCCCCCAGAGTACGTGGGGCTGCCCGAGTTAGACTCGGGGCGGGATTCCCCAGTGGCATTACCACTGGAACCCGCCTGAGGAATTCTACTTCTTGTTAGTACCATTCATATCACAGGGCACCTTAACCTTGTTGGCCACATAAGTTTCAACAGTATGCGTGACCGCCCCCCACGTGGGTCTGGTGTTCGACCCGGACGTAAGGTAGGGTTTTAGGGGGCAGATTATTATTATTATTATTATTTATTATTAACAGACACTTCAATTTTGTGTAGTTGTATAGATATAAAATATTAACAGAGTCAAAATTAAGATAAGTAATTTTATTAACACTTATACAAAACACATATTGTTATTTTTCAATGACAATGGTTTGACTGGCTCGGTGGAACAGTGGTTAGTGACCCTGGCTGGCGGTTCCGAGAGTCGTGGGTTCGATTCCCACTCGGGACAAATATTTGTGTGATGAACATCGGTGTTTGTTCCGTGTCTGGGTGTGATTATGTATTTAAGTATGTATTTATAAATATATATGTATGTATATCAGTCTCTGACAATAGTACAAGCTTTGCTTAGTTTGGGGTCAGATGACCGTGTGTAGAAATGTCCCAGATATTTATTTATATGGTTTAAACATGAACGCAGTTTTCCTGTTAAAAACCTTCATGGTTAAGACTCAAGTTATTTATTTTGAAGATTATTTCTGCAATCTTCGATTTCAAGAGTTTAACAACTATAACTTAATTCCAACTTAAAGCTTCGTACTGCTTCTTGTACTCAGGGGAAATACGTAAGCAAACGTGGCTAATAACTTATTTTACGGGTGTATATAAACATTTCTAGGTAACAGTTAATTATTCTACCGCACCCCAGAGGGTTCAGCATTTAATACCAAGATTGGGTAGTTATTTAATAAATTAGTTTTCTTTAGGTCATTAAGTTTTGATTAGAATTTCAAGGATATGATCAAGCTCGTATTCAGACCTTGAATATGGGTCTACACGTGAAATCAGTAGCAAATATCTAGCTTATATAAATAACAATGATTTAGTGTAACGTGAAAGTGTTAAATCATATAACTAGCTCGGTGGAACAGTGTTTAGTGACCCAGGTCCACTACCTACGGTTCCAAGAGTCGTGGGTTCGATTCCCCCTCGGGACGAATATTTGTGTGACGAACACCGGTGTTTGTTCTGTGTCTGGGTGTGTTAATAAATATATTTGTGTATTCACTGTCGTTTCTGATTTCTTTAACACAAGTGCTTAAGCTACTTACCACGGGATCAGATCGATGTATGTGATGTTGTGAAATATTTATTTATTTATTAATATAAATTAGAATAAAATAGTATAGTTGTGACGCCACCGGTGGCTAACAGGTCATATTCGGGAAAAATTCGACGGCTTCAATTAATAGCTACTGATGTGATGGTAATGCACGTCTGGGCGCGATTCCTAGAAGGACGGGTGTTCGATTCCCCGGGCCGCGGTGAGGCAGTTGATTTGATTTCCGTTTTTCTAAATATTAGAACAGCTAGTGCAAGCTTTAGCACATAAAAATTTAAAATTTACAAAATAGTATTGTTGTTTACTTAGTACAAAAACCTTTACAGAAATAAAAACAACAAAAACAGAATATTCCAACATTTCTCTCTTTTAACTCGCATTAAAATCCTTCTAAAGAGAGCGAAGTTGTCAAATATACAGCCTACATTCCTTCAGCGCTTCAAAGTTTAAAAAAATATCTCCTGAAAATGTTGAACACACATAGAATTCCTGTAACCATGTAACCGGACTAATTTAAGTCTATTGAGCCACAAAAGGCCTTATCGCCCTAGTTTAGGATAGGCCAGTGCCCCAGCAGTGGGGATGTATATGGGCTGATGATCATGATGAGCCACAAATTCCTTCAGCCGAATTGAATTTGTTTATATGGGCGAGTTTAATGGTGACTAGTCGCTGAGCCTACATAACAAACTCAATAGACCATTATACCCCTTTGTATTGAGCTAGCTAGCTAAGGAAAATTAGCACATTATACAATTTTTGACAGAGTTACTTTATTACTGAGTACCAATTTAATAAACTATGTAAATATTGGTCGCTCGCGACCATGATTGGAGTAACCCAATCGAAACGTCGGGCAGTAAGTAGCTATGTATTTGCTACTCCTAATAACGCTTGTAGACCCATAAAGACTAATTTAGTGTAATGGAACGCGAAAGTCTAAAATTATAAATAAACTATGTAGCTATTTGACTATTTCTTAGAAAATTATGGTTACGAATCAAAAATTTAAATCAATTCACAAAAATCAAGGACCTTTTTAATAGTCTAACTAGAAGTTAAGTAATAAAATAAATATATAAATATCACACAAATAAAAACGAACATTGAATAAAACAGGCACATACAAAAATAAGATTAATACAATTATTTTTTCAGTAATCAGCCTAAAGAAAAACATTCAGACGCAACGAAAGTACAATTAAATTCGTGACTGGCGTACAAAAAATAATTCACTAACTCCTTGATTAATCACGATAGCTGTAACTTATCTTTGACAAGCGAAAGTCTGGAGTTAGTTACAAATAATTGCTTTCACAAGAACGCGTCGCACCAAATCGAATCCAACGTCATTTCATCTGATATCTACGACCGCAGGGATAACAAACACGCTGATCACTCTATCAATGTCGAGGGTTGTCACTTCGGTACTCATCGAGACTGGGTCTGCTGATTGATTGGAAGCTATAGATTCTAATAGATAGACAACTATGGTCATATTAAAAATTAAATACTCAGCGATTTAAAACAGTTACAATCATCTAAGTGAACGGACCGAATTCTGAAAACCGCATCAAAATTCGTTGAGTGTAAGCAAAAAAAAATTACGAAAACATTACAAACAGCATTGCAAGTTATGAAGTAACAAACATTTTAAATTTTATACGTAAATTGAGAACGTCTCTCCTTTTTTGGAGTTGGGTATAAAATTTAATAAACAACAATTAGGTATAGTAACATTACCTTTAACAGTTTTAGTAAGCACTGCATATTTGATAAAAATCAGAAATCGTAAACTCTTTATTTTTAAAACGCAAATCGCAACCGCGTGTCGCATCAACAACACACGAACGTTCGAAAAATAAATTCCCGCAAACCAACTCTTGACACTTTACCCAACACCTAAACAACCATCATAAGTAACTCAAAACAGATAACTTCGCAAAACCCAAATCAAAGTTTCCCCAGTGGGATATTTTAGGGGGAATCAGTTCATAACGGGTTTCACGGCCAATTGGGCGCGTCCCCGGACTTGTCCGAAGTTCGGTAACGCTCCCGTGTTACGGTTATTGGTGGATGGGGGATTTCGGGTTTCGGTTTTTCCGGTGCCGCTTTGTGGTGTCGTCAGTTTTCGGGATCGCGCGCACGGAATATTTCCGATGTCGGAATTTGCATGAGATTCTTCCCGTTTTTTGTCAAGATTTATTTAACGCGCGATTTTCCTGCTTAGAGTAAGCGATGGTATGCTTCAAACCTAGCTACGCATTATAAGTTTACTTGTATTATAGAGTTCAGTTTTTACATGCTGCTGATCTTTAAATGAATGAATCTTGAAATGAAATGAATTTTAAATAATCTTGACTTATCGGTAATCGGAAAAGTGTTGTTTTTAAACTGAGTTAGTGTTTTTGAAAATTTAGATATGCAGGAAAAATATACATGGGTTACGTAATTAACGATGATAAATGAGAACCTTGTTTGAAGATCTCTGGGCGCTAATTTGTGGAACTACTCATTAGGTCGGAAATGGCTTCCGTACAACTGAAGAGGATGCTATTCAGCAAATGTACTGACGGTGCAGTAACGGTAGTACCTAGAATATTTGAGGACCGCGCGTAGATCCCATGAAAGAGGTGCTTGTGGATCGCAAATGACAAGTGCCTCCATGCAACTGAAGTTGCAAGGTTAATAATTAAAGTGACGTCACAGTAGCAGTTGTACCTGTAATAGTTGAGGACCTGAGCGAAGACCCCGGGGTGCCGGTCGAAGAAGTACTCGTTGAGCACCGGGTCGTAGTTGGCGAGCGCCTCGGTCAAGCGCGAGAGGCGCGTCGCGGGGATCTTCTTCAGAGTCGCCTTGTACGTTTCGTATCTGAAACAAAATTGGGATCAGTTTAGAACTATATCATCTCAAAACGGAGAAAACAATTCAATGAAGATGAAGGTAGATTATGATCACGCTATTATGAACTGGCTAGTCATAAAGCCTACTTGATAATGTAACTAGATGGAGAAAAGAATCAAATTTTAACGCATACAAGAATTTTAGGCCAGCATCTAAATTAAATTGAAATAAAGTGTTAACAATGAATACGTAATTTAAAAGTATTCATTCTCTACTTGTATGTAGGCATGCAATCAAAATGATACGAGTTTACTGCGAATAATGAAGTCTGCAATAAATTATTTATTTAACTGTTCACATAAACGTTGAAAATAAAGATAAATCACGCAATAAATTTTGATCAGCAGCAAAACGTAAAATCACTTTTATAACCGAATGTCCCCCACAAAAGAGTGATTGCGCAAATGACTCTTTCGTCAATCGCATTGATCAAAGTCCCACGGGCTTCCCTTGTCAATCCCGAGAAGTGAGTCGTTTCAACAACTCATTTCGACATTCAATAGCTGTAATGAGTGGCATTTTTCAATATTTTCATTCCACGAATTGTACTTTTTCTTTAACGCGCGACACACTGCATTTGGGGATATGGTTTTGTAGTATTTTTTTGGTAACAAAATATTACTTAAAACGTTGAATATAATACTAATTAATATATTTAACAAACTATTTTAATAGTATTCAAAGTAATAGTAATATTAACATTTCAATAAACATTGACAAGTAATAACAGACTGAGACTAATTGCCAACTTTATTTTGGGACATGGATAAAATATTGTACAAACTCTTCCAATAATTAAAAATAATAAAAAAATCTGTCTTAAAAGTCGCATCAATCTCTCTTTTAATATACTTTCTTCAGAGTCATGGTTTTGACATGAGCCGATGACATAAATAATAGGGTATACCAGCATTACATAGCTGAACGTATATACCTTTAAGGATATTATGGCATCAAATTGGTATTCCACCGGCGTAGCCAACATTAGGGCGCATTATTCCCATTTTTATGGAACACAAAAAATGTTCCGGAAGTTGATTAGATACGACGTATGAAAAGGTGGTAAAGTTATTTATTAATGGAGAATGAATAACACAATAAAAATATATTGTTGGTACAACCTGCGAAAGTGTTAAGTGTTATGTTCAATTTTTGCGTCTGAATTCTTATGATTGTAAGAAGTAAGAAAAAATCGTTAATAAATTTAGTACCCTCGACTAAGACTCAAACAAACATAACTTTTGTCATAAATCATGAAATGATTACAATTTGTGTTAGAAAACTGAATATGTCTGAGATATTTGCGAGTTTTTGTCGCTGCAGCAAATGATGAGGCTGCGTCTTGTTGGCCACACTGTGTTTAATTTTATTTTACATATTTTTTGTTAGTGCTTTTTTCTGTTATTTTTTGTGTTGTTTTTTTATATTAGTATTCTGTCAATTGTGTCTGTATCTGTGGTCTCTATGGTCAATAAAGTTTCTTTATTCTTTATATTTACCATGTTTACGTATAAATATGAGCCCCCATATGATATTTTGGCACTTTTGCAAGCGCCATCATCTAATGGCGCTTATTCAGATTTCGAATGTGTACAGTTCGGCTGTATAATCCTTTAATTAGTAATGGCAACCATGTTGCCATCATAACTTGAACTTTATTCCCTCAAGATAAGGCCTAAATGCAATGTCGTTTTCAAAATACTATTAAAGGGTTAAATTAATATGTTCACTCATATTATAAGATCGTCTCACTCACTCCTGAAACTGTATGTCCCTAACCATAATCACCGTAATAACTCACTTCAGAACACTTTGAATCCCCTGTGAAGCAAACGTAATTGTCAAATTTATCATCTACAAATGATTAAAAAAGTTACAAAAGTTTTCATCAAGACAAGTTTCCATTGAGTCATTTGGGAATCGCGAAGAAAATTGGACTTTATATTTTTCTTGAAACCGCGAAATTTGGTAATACTAGGCAGTCGAACAAGAATCGTCATTTTTTTAAATAAAATATTCGAGAAAAAATGGGATTTGACTTAAAAAAAATAAACAATAAGTAATTTGCACAACATTGTTGGGACCTCATCTTTTAAATCGAATAAAGGTGCTGTAGCGGCCTGCTGCCGCTAGGTCGCTGCGTGATCAATTAATGTGTTTTTTTCTTTTATTTTCTTTGATTTCCAAATAATATCTCGCAAACTATATAAATAACAACCAACATCATTGAGAACGAGACGAAAAACAATTTAAGACGCATAGAAAAATTGTTCTGGACTCTTCTTTCAGGCCATACTATAATCAGATAGTACTGCAGTAATGACCATGAAAGATTTCAGCTTAAACTCCGCAGTCCACGTGTTCTCTACCGTCTATATTAGGAAATGCTCTGAAGAGCTATTTAAACTAGTCCCTCCCCCCCTTTTTCACTCCCGAAGGACACGTGCTGGGCAGCGCTGCCATCCACATGCAATGCAGGTGCTAGTGGTAAGAGGTTTAGTTCCTTTTTTCTGCCTTATGTCATTAGGCATGGAAAGCCCCTCCAGCTCATTTTTAGGAAGGAGGGCCTCCTACTAGAAGGACTCCTCTCCCCGCCTGAAGAGTCTAGGTGGCGTGAAACGGCATTTAAGCAGGCCTTCAGGGTGAGTGCGACAGGCTCAAAATGGTCTATTGTGCCCGTCGACCTCATATGTGGATTAAATATTGCTCTTTATGGGTCTACACGCGATTATTAGGAGTAGCAAATACATAGCTACTTACTGCCCGACGTTTCGGCTCATATGTGGATCTCACTTCCGCTTACCATTAGGTGGAGTGAGGTCATCTTGTTAGCCTTTTATAAAAAAATCCACGATATCTCCAGACCTAGGAATTTTGTCAAAACAACTGAAACTAAATGGACGATAGTGGTAAGATCCGGCATAACGATTTATTAGTTTACTACTGTTCTACGCAAAATAGTCGTTGTTACGTAGTCTCATATCCAATTCACCTTATTTTGCAGTTTATTTGTTGTTTATTCCATTGTGAGTGATATTATCGGGATTGTTTATTGTGGTATTGTTCTATATTCCAATGAATTAGCCAAAAATACTTGCTTGCCCAACATTATGTTTTTACTTGTAAGATTTGACCTTAACTACTTACTCGGAACTACATACTATTGCTGTTTATTTACGTCCTAATTAAATGATTTGATTTGTCAATTTTATAAAATGTTCTATCGGAATCATATTTCAAAAAAATCTCTTATATCTCAAAGGCGTCCGACCGATTTCAGCCATGGCGGTCGATCTCAATTGAGATCAGCCAAGTGCGCAGGACATATTATAGTGCACAAATGTGCGCGCAAACATAAGTGCACTCTCTATTTCCTTACTCTCATAATTCGGTGAGACGGCAATCCGACATGACCGATGAGAGATCGGGCGCAGGACCACCGGCTTAACGTGCTTTCCGAGGCATGAGCGTTCAACCGCGAACTTGTTAAAAATATTAAAATTGTGTCAAAGATATTATGGTATACTCGGTAGATTATAGGTAGATTTGACTCTACAGATAGGTATTTTGTTTGTGAGTTATCTGGAACATAACGCTAATATCGTTAGGTCGTGTCTCATTTTGCTAATAAAGCATTTTCTTTTTCAACTATTCAGTTATATTATGTGCTTTAGTTTTTTCTTTCCTATACTTTTTAGTTTATCATGCCCTTATAAAGAAATTTTATCCATCTCTCATATTCTCTGATTTATTAAATAATATTGAAAGTTTAATAACGTTCGAAAACACTTAAGAGTATCCCGCTTGCTAACACAATTTAGTTTTCAGCTCATTTTAAAACTATCTTCCCAAGATAAGCTGGGAATTTGTCTCGGAAAGCCCGGCTAGCATTTAGAAAACACTTTATCCCAGTCCTAGATATTGTCTAGGATGGCAAGCAAATGAGGTCACGACTCACGCATAATTCCTGCACCTATCGCGTGGTGGATCTATCTTTACGACTCAGTGTCGCCGGACTTAGCAGCGTTAACGTTATTAAGCTGATGGTTTAGGGGATAGGAGGGGATAAGATTATTTGTAGTTTCTGTGGCCAGATGTAGTTGGGGCTGTCTGGTCTAACAAAGCTAAGATAGGATCCAATTAAGGGAATTCAAAACAATTCTGGGATAAAATATGTATGTTATTTCATTATTTTACAATGAAATAACATCCATATTTTATATTATTACTTTTAAAATACCTTTTTAATTGTTAGCTTACCCGTCACGTGAATGAGTGTAAAGCAGAGTTAACACATTATCAAATAAAGAGCAAATAATATTATGTTTGCATTACTATGTCAACAGCTTACCTGATGACTTGAACTTGTTTTACCATTAGGTGAAGGAGAGCAATTCTTTTTTAAACAAAAGGCTAACAAGATGACCTCACTCCACCTGATGGTAAGCGGTAGTGTGATCCAAATATGAGGTCGACAGGCACAATAGAACGCATGCAATATACAAAAGCCCCTTCAACAGGATGAGGAGATGACAAGGCTCCCCCAAACCATCATCGTAGTCAGCTAAGAAAAAAAACTTCATACCAAAATGTGTACTCTTACTACGTACCTAATCTCAGTTTTCAATTAAATACCACTTCCCATTAGTTTTACCGGATCTCAACATAATTATGAACTCTCAACTGCAAAGTTCACACGCCTCACAGTGAGTCAGATTTCTGCAAACTTCTTAGTTGCAACGTTCCCGGACTTAAGTTTGAGTAAAGCTAATTGTGGCTGAATGTGGAATAAATAAGCATGTGTCTGAAAGTTGGCAAATTATTGAATCTTTTGTGCTTGATAGTTCTAATTATTATGAGTAGGGAAGAAAGCCATGCGACTAGAAGAGTGATGTCAATGAACGTAATTGTAGAGGAAGGCCGAAAAAATTTATGGATTGCGTGAGAAATTATATGGGAGTGAAAGGAGTAGACAAATAGCAGACGAATGACCGGCCCAACTAGAAGAAGTATACAGGTAGCGCCGACCCCACGTAGGGTAGGACAAGGGCAGGAGAATGATGGTGACAGTGACGTCATATATCATCTGTTGACAAATACGATTGTTCGTTCAGAGAAGTATTTGCTTTGCAAGGGGTGAATAAGGCGTCCGACCGACTTCAGCCATGGCAGCCGATCTCAATAGAGATCAGCCAAGTGTGCAGGACATATTATAGTGTGCGCGCAAACACAAGTGCACTCTCTATTCCCTTATTCTCTTTTTTTTTATTCTCATAATACGGTCAGACGGCAATCCGACATGACCGATGAGAGATCTTTTTCTCCGTCATAAAAAAAGTGTAATAATATTGATAATTGCTGTAGATGGTTCTTTCCTTTAATTGGCAATAAAGTATTTTATTCCGCATAACAATATTTTTTTAGCGTTTTTAATGTTGCAGGTAACGTATTTTTTCAAGAACTTTTCTTTTAATAACCCGAATTCCGAATACTTTTCCGTCCTGATAAAAAACTTCGGTTTTATTTATTTAGGTCCAAAATTTACGGTTTGACGCCCATGAAAAATGGCGCATGTTTTCCTTGAAATAATTTAAATTTCGGAAAAAAACTGAATATGTATGATTCGGAATGGGAACACAAACAGCCGAGATTTTCCAAGTTTGCAATAAAAATGTAATTACATCAGAATTCAACGGCGGGGTGTAAGGGGCGCCACAGTCCGTCAATAAAATGGCTGGCTTCTCAGAGATCCGTTCAAATGATTCGAATAATTAATTAGTACAATGCAATAAAAAATATTCTGTAAATATTCATTTATTATAATTACCTACGACAATGAACATTTATTACAAATTGTATTAAATTAATTTTTTTACAATTTATAATGAGTTTTTTCGTTTATTATATAAAAAAAAATTCTATGAAAAATAAAATAAAGAAGTATGAGTGAGTATATCCGTCATAACAGCTGTCTAATATTATAGCATAATAATATAGCACTAATCATTTCAACTTAAAAAATATAATCTACGTAAAATTACAAAAGAAAGAAATAAATTTAATATTTTTTTTGACATACGAGTCACGATGAACTCGTAGAATGTTTTGCAACGGGAAACGTAGGTTCAAAACCTCCTCCTTTTTGAAGTCGGTTGAAAATTTAATGAAATAACCTAATTAAATTAAGGGACAGAACTAACCTGAGAAACCATTCCCAATTGAATCCATGAACAAAAGTTCTTGAACGTTCCGCCATCTTTGAGCTAAAGTGGCAGCTAGTTGCTAGGCTGACATCTAAACTTCCCCAGGGACAGCCAATAGCCATAATGACATGATACCTAAACATCCCAGAGGTGTACCCGTCAACAGTTCAATAGGGCGTAAACCGTTTAACATAATTGCTTAAATTGGGATCAGTGGCTCCCAAAACTTGGTAGATACGAAGTAACTAGCTCTAACTTTGAACTTAACGGTGACGCTGCTTAATTTGGGTGGGATGTGTCGATTCATCTTATGTTTATCTTAACACACGCGGAGATAGCTTATGTTAGTAGAAGATAAATGATTCGGAAAACATTACTTACTCTCCTTCTGGTACAATCGAGTAAAAAAAGGAATCTTGTTTGAGATAAAGCTGAAACTCTTTTGCTTGTGGTTTTGCGTTGTATATAATGATGTTATATACAACGCAAAATCAAAGAGCAACCACTGAAAACCAGCGTCGTTGCTTCATGGGAGGCATGACACAATGCTGTGGGGAGGCTTTTTAGCACGTAAGCATTTAAGCAGGCCTTCAGGGCGAGTGCGACCGGCTCAATATGGTCTACTGTGCCTGTCAACCTCATATTTGGATCTCACTACCGCTTACCATCAGGTGGAGTGAAGTCATTTTGTTAGCCTATTGTAAAAAAAAAACATAAGATCAATTAAAGTTTTCTCCATAGTGTAATTTAGTGTATTATAATTTGTGCTAAATTAACGTTTATTCTATTCTAAAAATAAACCTCCTTTTAAGCAATATGAGAAGTCAGACATGCCAAGTGTTTTGGTTCTGGGAAATACAAGTACTTTTTACCCAGATTCTTCTTTTATCGTCAACAGTACCAGTGACACCAGACACGAAAGAACGATTCACCTATTAATGTCGTACTCAGACATCTTCTCATGTTTATACAATAAGCCACTAAAAGAATACAGTGACCCAATTTTTAATAATATACAGAACTGTGGGCTACAAGACAATTCACTCCCGCTATCTTTTATGGCGGCAACAAATAGGCCGGGTGCTAAATGGCACATTTGCGGCCCTAAAATGGCTTATGGCGAGGGTTAAAATCTCTTTCCTTCCGGTAAGGGCGGGGGGGGGGGGGATGACCATACATCATACTTGATTGGGTCGGTGACGCCTTTGGTAAAAAAACAATATGGCGTCCGACCGATTTCGGCCATGGCGGCCGATCTCAATTGAGTAAATACACTCGATATTAGGACCAGCAAATACATAGCTACTTCGGGCTTTACCTGTCGAGCAGTAAGTAGTAGCTGTAATGTTTAGTGTAATAGCGTAATATAATTTAAAACTATGCATATAAAATCCGTCATTTGCTTTATGATTTAGAAGATTATCTGTAATTTTTATTTAAGAGCTGTGGATTTTGAATAAACAAATAAATAAAATAAAAATAATGGAACGTGAAATTCTGAATTCTTACGATGATAAAATTATGGATTGACAGACATGACGAATCTATAAAGGTTTGTAAGCTTTCGATTTGCCATAAAGGAGTAATGATTTACATGATAAAGCACTCCACCTGGATGGAGGAAATGTTATACAAAACGTAATCAATAAATAAAATCACTCGGTCTTACGTGTTTTCAATCCACGAACCGGCGAAATGTAAATTGGTTTATGTAAGTATGCTGATTCTGGTCCAAATCCGTTTATCATAACAAAATGGCGGATTTATGGGCGCTAATGACATTTTTATGCGCGCGAAAATTGTGGCCGAGCGAAATTGAACGTACGATTATTGTAAATTCTAATACCGTATATTTTCATACCGAAAACGTAAGAATTGTGTTTATTGATATTTCTTCTTTATTGTTTTCGGCTAACGATGCTCTAACTCGCGACTCAACTTGATTAAATTTGAATAAGAATCTAAAACCTAAAGTAGTAGGTTCAGAATTCCAAACTCTAAAAGCAGAAATATACATACATGAAAAACTTATTTGGATTCCATATATATAAAGGAAAACTAATCTAAAAATATATGTGCAGCATTAGTTGTAACATAATAATATAAGTCTCGTCTTTTATTATCGTCAGCGCTACACATTACAAATGTAGTACAAACGAATACACGTAAAAAAAAATTTTAACTCGGGTCTCTTAATTAAAAAGTTATTATCCAACTGCGCGATGGAAAGTGTTTAGAATATAGTTTAAACGCAAGATCTAATTCGTAAAATAAGTTTTTTAAGGATCACATTTCCTTGTAACTAAAGAAATTAAGTTGACTGTGGCTTATGAAATTAAAGGAAATCAGTAGGAAATTCCTATTTATATCAAGAGCCCGCATCCCGGGACTAGTCACCAGCTGTTGTTGAAACTTCGTCATCCTCGTCTTAAACTTACGAGAGGATTATAATGGAAACCCGAAATTAAGACTGCCTATTTGTTACACGCCCTTCAAGTTAAGAAGGGGAATCAATGGATTATAAATTTTCCTAGATGTTGTTAATTCATGATATTATAAGTAGGAACAAGTTTAGTAAAGTCTTCAGTAAGTTTTCTGATTTATAAAAATTGTAAACAAAAAAAAAACCGCCTTCAAAAACCCGACTCACTAAAAATTACAAAATAATATAAAACGAACATTTATAATCATCTGGGTATGAATTGTATATGTTGTTGAAGGCGGTGCCGTTTATATTTCATACAGACAAGCACAGAGTGCTTCGTTTTCCTCAAAATTTTGATTGGCACCGCCTTCAAAAACATATAAAATTCATACCCAGATGATTATAAATGTTCGTTTTATATTATTTTGTAATTTTTAGTGAGTCGGGTTTTTGAAGGCGGTTTTTGTTTTGTTTACAATTTTTTTTCATACTTTTTAGTGTTACATTTTTTTTCACCCTATTAGTTCAGCTCACCTGTACTACTGATATTATAACTAGTTGTCTTAATATGTATACAGTATTGAAAGAATTATCATTTTCCTCCAAACAATTAAGGAGTTGACCTTCCATTTAATGTCGTACTCAGAATCTTCTCATGTTTATACAATAAGCCACTAAAAGAATACACTGACCCAATTTTTAATAATATACAGAACTGTGGGCTACAAGACAATTCACTCCCGCTATCTTTTATGGCGGCAACAAATAGGCCGGGTGCTAAATGGCACATTTGCGGCCCTAAAATGGCTTATGGCGAGGGTTAAAATCTCTTTCCTTCCGGTAAGGGAGGGGGGGGGGGGGGATGACCATACATCATTCTTGACTGGGTCGGTGACGCCTTTGGTAAAAAAACAATAAGGCGTCCGACCGATTTCGGCCATGGCGGCCGATCTCAATTGGGTACTAAATACACTCGATATTAGGACCAGCAAATACATAGCTACTTCGGGCTTTAGCTGTCGGGCAGTAAGTAATAGAACTAATGTTTAGTGTAATAGCGTAATATAATTTAAAACTATGCATATAAAATCCGTCATTTGCTTTATGATTTAGAAGATTATCTGTAATTTTTATTTAAGAGCTGTGGATTTTGAATAAACAAAATATAAATAAAATAAAATAATGGAACGTGCAATTCTGAATTCTTACGATGATAAAATTATGGATCGACAGACATGACGAATCTATAAAGGTTTGTAAGCTTTCGATTTGCCATAAAGGAGTAATGATTTACATGATAAAGTACTCCACCTGGATGGAGGAAATGTGGTACAAAACGTAATCAATGAATATAAAATCACTCGGTCTTACGTGTTTTCAATCCACGAACCGGCGAAATGTAAATTGGTTTATGTAAGTATGCTGATTCTGGTCCAAATCCGTTTATCATAACAAAATGGCGGATTTATGGGCGCTAATGACATTTATGCGCGCGTTTTCGGCTAACGATGCTCTAACTCACGACTCAACTTGATTAAATTTGAATAAGAATCTAAAACCTAAAGTAGTAGGTTCAGAATTCCAAACTCTAAAAGCAGAAATATACATACATGAAAAACTTATTTGGATTCCATATATATAAAGAAAAACTAATCTAAAAATATATGTGCAGCATTAGTTGTAACATAATAATATAAGTCTCGTCTTTTATTATCGTCAGCGCTACACATTACAAATGTAGTACAAACGAATACACGTAAAAAAAAATTTTAACTCGGGTCTCTTAATTAAAAAGTTATTATCCAACTGCGCGATGGAAAGTGTTTAGAATATAGTTTAAACGCAAGATCTAATTCGTAAAATAAGTTTTTTAAGGATCACATTTCCTTGTAACTAAAGAAATAAAGTTGACTGTGGCTTATGAAATTAAAGGAAATCAGTAGGAAATTCCTATTTATATCAGGAGCCCGCATCCCGGGACTAGTCACCAGCTGTTGTTGAAACTTCGTCATCCTCGTCTTAAACTTACGAGAGGATTATAATGGAAACCCGAAATTAAGACTGCCTATTTGTTACACGCCCTTCAAGTAAGGAAGGGGAATCAATGGATTATAAATTTTCCTAGATGTTGTTAATTCATGATATTATAAGTAGGAACAAGTTCAGTAAAGTATTTAGTGAGTTCTTGATTTGGAAAGAAAGAAAAATATTCATTTCGTATCTAAAAAAAGTTACATGCAAAATAATGAGATCAGACTAAAATATTGATTATAAACAAAAACAAAATTACACAAATCAATTTGAATTATGCAGAAACCAGAAGTTACTTGAAGATTTCAAATTATGTAGATTCCAAAAGGGATTTAGTATTTTTTTTTTATAAAAGGCTAACAAGATGACCTCACTCCACCTGATGGTAAGCGGTAGTGAGATCTAAATATGAAAATAGTAGTAGTTAGTATTTAATGATACTATACAGAAGCACATAATAACAGAAATATACAGATCTTTGACAGTATTATTTTATTTAACTTGCTTGCTAAGCTTATTTACAAAGTGGAAAGGCATGTAACTTGCTGATGCAACAATGGCAAATAGCACAAAATAGTTCCAGAGTAACTAGCTTCTGTATAACACTGCAACGGTTATAAACAGATACCTACTCCGATATCTATCTATACAATCTGAGTACTCAACAAAACCTGATCCAACTACAATAGCTACTTACAAAATAGTTTTGTTTTGCCACCGTCTGAACTGAGTCGCTACTAGATTTCTGTTTCATGAATAAAGATACATTTTCATATTTAATTAT
This sequence comes from Maruca vitrata, assembly GCA_039566165.1. Classification (NCBI taxonomy): domain Eukaryota; kingdom Metazoa; phylum Arthropoda; class Insecta; order Lepidoptera; family Crambidae; genus Maruca; species Maruca vitrata. The sequence goes on along the minus strand of CM076925.1, from coordinate 1,348,258 downwards.
TCACCAAGTACAACCACTTGTTTCTGTTTCGCCAACATCAGAACAAAACTTCGGATTGCTCACTAAATAAATTGAAACAAATCTAGAATCGACCGAATTGTGAAATTTCAAACAGACAATTTTCAACAGAAAATAAATATTTCCAACTCTCGCCTTGACAGCTGTCAAATTGACAATAAGTTTAACGGACTCGCAATGATTGTTGGGAATTCGGGGGATCCTAACAACTCCGGCAAACAAAATTTCAAAGGCTGTACGACGACAATTAGCAAACATTCGATGTAGCTTGCTGTCTCTTAATTATTCTGTAGAAACTTTACGGATTAAATTTACTTCTGTTGACAAAGAATTTTATGTTAGATACCAATATTTTTTGGCTATTTATGCTTAATTGGTTATAGGTACCCTATAACCAATTAGGTTGAAGTTGAGTAAGTTGAGTTGTTAGAATCCCCCGAAATTTTCTTCAATTAGTAAATTGTGGACCCAGATGCCATCTTTAATCTAAATGGAAACTATAATGTTAATAGTGGATATAGGCTTCCCTAATTTTCCACGATGATCATGCTGAGATCGTCCTATGTGACTTCACAAAATTGTTGACTCCAACTTGTCTGGATCCTCAGTAGTCACTTTAGAGCCAATGGCGGCCAATTATTCATTTTCCAATTCCTTGTCCAAGGTACATTGCACCATTTTTCCCTTAATTTCTTCAATATTGTAGTGAAAATGAATGCTTAAAAACTTGTTAACAAGTAGCAAACATAATTTTAAAATCAAATAAACGAATATATCACGGCACCCCATGAGAGCGATGTAGCCCGTGTTTACCAGATATTTTGTTCACATTCCGATTTGCAACAGACCGCGGGCGGGAAATCTGAGCGTCCCCCTGGGATTGCAAGCTTCGTCGGCGGCAGCCATTTTGTGATCGTAACGCTCCGCAAGATGGCCGCCAAAGTGATTGGATAACGGCTTTTTTATTCTGCTCAGTGCGAAAATGCATTTGTTCGAGCTGCTAGCGGAATTTTGAGAATTTTATGTTTAAAGAAGGTTTTTATTGTTTCTCCTTCATAATTTATTTTCCAGATGTGCTGGATTTGGACTTCAATTTAGAGAAAGCATAGAGGTTAGTGGGATCTTTTTATTTCATTTTGTCTGTTTTGTAAGACAAGCTTTTATAAATATTTTAAGGCAACATGTTTACGATAAAAGATAATGTATGTTCTAAACCGCCAGGCTAATCTCGAGGACAGAACAGATGTGGACAGATTTTAAAACGAAACTTTTGAAGCCGTCAAATACCATATTAGCAAAGGTCAGACCACAAAGTCCACCTGTGTGCCTCCCACGACAAGTGTACGGTCCCACCAAGGCAGTACAAATTGATTCCAAAGCCTGTGGATTTAAAACTTCTAGCTTCGAACTTCCGACCCTTTCACTCGAGAGTTTGAAAATAAGTGAAGTTCATGTGTAAGTTTACAAGTGTGTGTTAACGGATATTCATCAAATATCTGCGGAGAAAAATGTGGTCTGACTTTTATTTACTTTTCAATTACCACAAAATTCTACAAAGAGCTTAGAACGATGGAACAAAATGTGTGTTTGTATTCTCATTTGGAGATCGCTTCTCTACTTTAAGACAAAGTCATTCTCGCTGTCCGACTGTCCCTATGTATACTTTACTTCATAAAACTATGCAACGGATTTTGATGCGGTTTCTTTAATAAGGTAAAGTGATTCAAGACGTAGGTATAAAATGTACCCATTATACCCAAGCGAAGCGAGGTCTGGAACTATAATAGCTTATGATTAGGTTGCGTTATATCCATTCAAATGTTATCACGTGGGCTTATGCCCAATAATATTATTGTGTGGCTCTGTACGTCTGTTACACAGATTTTAACCAATATATTAATCTTTATTCAAATTAATCTTTACTAATATTTTAAATCCAAAAGTAACTCTATCTGTCTGTCTGCCTGTCTGTTACGCTTTCACGCATAGAGTACTGAACCGATTTAAACGAAATTTGGTACAGAGACAGACATAGTCCAGAGCCTAGGAAAGGATAAAGGCTACTTTTTAACCGACTGCGCTATAAAGAAGTAATGTTTTACCCGTTAAACATATCTATGCGGACGCGGAAGTCGCGGGCGGAAAGCTGGTAATATTATAAAGCTGAAGAGTTTGCTTGTTTGAACGCGTTAATCTCAAGAACTAATGGTTCGAATTGAAAAAGTATTTTTTGTTGGGTAGACCGTTCATCGAAGAAAACTTTAGGCTATACACCGTGAAATTTTAGTGGTTTTCCCGCAGTATAATGATTCTATGTTAGTAGCACAATAGATTTGTGCAGTTCTTTTTTATTAAAATCAATAAATGTCGGTTTTACGAAAGGTACAACCGAAACTCGAAAACTCTTTCGAACCGCTTTATTACTTAGGGCGTAGAGCTTCTTTAGTTTTAAGCATCGATTTTATGCGGCAAGTAGTACCTGTTTATGTCACATCTTATAAAAGAACGATAGCTTCTCTTGTTTTCGAAAAAGGAAAGTTTTTTGGAAAGTTATTAATTTGAAAATTTGAAAAAAAAAAAAATTTTTCGCGGAAAAATTTGCATGATTCGATAGTATTACCAAAGGCAAATCGTTCTGCCACGGGAAAACAACCACTAAAATTTCACGGTGTATAACACCACGCCGCGACTATTAGGAGCAAAGAAACAATGGAAAATGTGTAAAAAGCGGGGGGAAACCCGGACGAAGTTGCCGGCACAGCTAGTGATAAATAAATAAATTTACGCTTACGCACTTTACCTCGTTCTAATGAATATTTGATCGGTTTCCCATTAAAAGTTTCGATACAATATAATTTATTAATCAGAACAAGCCTGACCACTGGGAACGGAACAAGATATATTTGCGAAGTACAAAATAACATCTCTAACTTTCATTTAAACAATACCCAAGTTTTTACGAGTACATCAATTTTTAACGGGGTAGCCCTAAGGGGTCCAAGGCATAAAAGGAATTCGATAAATCCTTTGAAATTTGTAATGGTGTCCTTCATTTTTTAAAAAAGGGACACGAATCTGGATTTTTTTTAATTGTAACCCCCTCAAAATAGTCTCAAGTGTTGTTGTATATTATTGAAATTTAAAGTGTTCATTTGCATTCATTCTAGATTCCCCTATACTATATCACAAAAAGGACCATTTAGTGAGTATCTTTGTGAAACTCTCTACCTCATTGCTAAATTATCGATAATAATTAATACCTTATACCTTTCCAACCTACCTAATATAAACCTAAAAGAAAAAAGTACCAAGTCATTGGTAGACTACATATTAAAGGTATGTTTTTTTTATTTAAAGCTAATAATGTAGAACAAACTTCTTTTAAGTCGGTAGCGTACATAATACGTTTTATAATTTTTTAGCCTGCAATGTGACTGTTGAGGCCAAAAATAACACTAATTTATAAAGGAGAACACCCGATTCCATACAAACTTGGGCCCAACGTTACAAAGCTGAAAGTTGGCCATCAGACAAAGCATATAAAAGGTTTCCATGAGACGAATTTTCATGTTAATCCGCAATGGCCAAATCACTAAAAATACAGTAAATATTTTTGAGGTTATCTGTTTTTCTATTATGAAAGAAAGCTTGTAGGATGTTTTTTTTTTAAGTTTTGCATTACAGATTGTATACAAGCTATCCAACAGTACAGATAAAGTGGTAAAATGGTATCAAGACATAGGCTATATGTCATCTATATTGGTCAGGGAACCTTGCATGTGTCCGTGAAATATGATTTTGTGATTTGTTATGTTGTTGGGTAATTCTGAATATTAATAACAGAATATTAACAACATATATTCCCAAGCGTCGTATACGGCGCAATGCCCGGTCAACCCTGCGCCCCACTGCACCGCGCACACACGCAAGCACGCTACATAGTAGGTAATGAGAATAAATCTATGGATATTGCAATCATTCGACTTATGAAGTCAAAGTCTTATATCTTAGACATTCTCCTGGGTGTCAGTCTCCTCCTCGTTTATCCTGGGTGGGATTCGAACCCATGACACTTGGTTTAGAAGCCAGAATTCACTAGCAACTGCTCCATCGAGCCAGTCAACTATAAAACCAATTTATTCGATATTTAATTAAAGTGAATAATGAACTAGGTAACTCTAAATGCATATTTGCTTATGGCTGGACAGAGCAGTTCAGTATAAAAAAATAAATAACAAAAGCAGGTCATTACAAAATAATAATAAATTATTTTATTCATCCTTATCATCATAATACATCTAAAAAAAAATAGCATCTAAAAACTGTGCGTCTTCTTCTTCTTCTTCAGCCCTGTATCACCCATTGTTGGGTATAGGCCTCTTAATGTGCTTTCCATTTGACCCGGTCTTTTGCTGCTCGCATCCAGGTCTTGCCCAATATTTTTGTGGTATCGTCGGCCCAGCGCATAGGTGGTTTCCCAACGTTTCTCCGTCCGAGTCTAGGTCTCCATTCGGCAATTCTGCGTGCCTATCTGCCATCCTCTCTTCTGCACATATGTCCGGCCCGTCTCCACTTCAACTTCGTCACAATCGATGTAATGTCCATGACTCCGGTACGTCTCCGAATGATGGTATTTCGGATACGATCTAAATAAATATGATAAATAATAAAACATTTTAATTATTAATCGACATCAATCAAATCGATCAATGTCATAAGTAGAGTTTGTTTACTATACTCTATGGATAGATTTCTGTATCACGTTTGCGAAGATAGCTACGTTATTAATAAATAATATAAATGAACGTTTACAAAACCAGTAACATAAGGAAAATAAAAAAAATCTGCTTTTTTCCCTGTTGGCCATTGCTGTTTTGGCTAAGATTTCTATAAGTTAACTTACAAAAATAGACCGATTTTTTGATATATAATTTAATCCTGTAACGTTGGGCCCAAAATGGTGGTTCTCCTTTGTATTGTTACACAAATCGCTATCTTTTAAAACTTGCGACTTAAGGGCAAAGTTTCCACTTTACGCCATGATAAACATGTTTTAATGTGGTGCGGCGGCGGTTCTTACTTTAAAGCCAGAGCTTCACTGTCGGAAGAAACGTCCTATTTCAGCCTCTTTGCTCACCGCTCGTGTGACAACCTGGCTTAAACGAATTGCCTTGCTGGCAACGAAACGTTTCTTGGTTTAAATTTCGTTGAAGAACATTAAGATCAAGTGAGCTTTGTTGGAGGACATTATCTTGTCTGCTTTGATATTACATACATACATACATACATAAAATCACGCCTTTTTCCCAAAGGGGTAGGCAGAGATCACATCCAGCGATCCACTTTTCACCTCTGTGGGAAACGTGACGTGACGGGCTGTGAACCACGTCGCCGCCATTCTGCCTTGTGCATTGTATTAACAAGGTCATTGCGTTCCCACGAGTAGCAAGGATATATGACGGGGGAAGGAAAAGGGGAGGAAGGATACTATTGCCTCAGATGATTTGGACTGAGTCGATAGTAGCTCGAGGAGCCGGGGTCGCTCACCCGTATACCGTGCACCAACCACCGGACAGATAGTTGTGACTGGTATCCCCTGACTTATTTTGATATTGCAATAGGTAATAATAGACTGTACGAGTGTACTAGTAATTCTACACGGAGATGGCCGAAAAGTTTAATAATAAAGAAGAACTACCCGAGAAGACTTCAAATGAAATGAAGAGTAGAGTCTACATTTGATTTGGATATCTTCTCGGGAAAATAAATCTTCTTATATTTTTTTTACTGACCGTTCTCTCGGCTCGTAGGAACAGTGGTTAGTGACCCTGGCTTCGGTTCCAAGAGAGGGATTCGATTCCGGAACAAATATTTGTGTGACGAATATCGATGTTTCTTCCGAGTCTGGGTGTGTTATTAAACCTATTATATTTGTGTTCATCACTGTTGCTTCTGACATCCGTGTGAATTTTTTTATTATTTGTTTCTTTATTATTAGTCGTTTCTTTTCCTTTTTTGAATTTATAAGTCCTTTCTTAAATACCTACAAATATCTCAAAAATCAAAGCTTTTATCCACCGGCAAATGGATCATTACGAACAACGAAGCTCTTAAAGTACCCTTTATCTATTTTCAAATAAATGTCTTCCATAGAAGGGGTTGACGGAAAATTTCGAGCAAAAAATGTTTCGCAGCTCAGAAAAAATTGTCGAGAGAATCTTAATAAAGGAATTGAATAGCAAAGTCGACATCTGAAACAGAAGATTTTATAGCACTGAGTCTTGCGTCCTTGGAAAAGAGATCTGCTAATGTAGAGCTGTCTGTGCGATGCCTTTTCACCTTTCTTTTCCAATGGAATTTGTGTCATCTACGGGCCATTTCCTAGGATTACCTAGCTCTGCATGCAATTTGGTTTGATCTCGTCTTTCGCGTCTTTAATATGGCCTTATTCAGTGCAAGTAACTTGAGAACTTGATTACTTAGTCAGCTTGTTAGGTTAGTTGCTTGAGCTCTAGGAATTTCTAATGTTGTTCTAGGATTTCACGATTTGTACTGAGGATATTTGCCTTCTGGTTATAATCTACAATATTTTGCCTTTGAGGATAGCAATGGCGTTTGAAATGTTTATTTTTTTACCAATAAAACGGAGTAGTAAATTCCCGATGGTCAGCATACAATGTAAGGCTTGGAAAAACAATAACTTCACATCTCTTGAATTGGAATCGACTCGACCGATCGATTCCAATTCAAGAGACTCGATCGATTCGACTTCAGCTCGATTAGAACATTAAAACTAATTTTATTTGGACAAACCGTAGGGTGTGCTCCGAATTGTTCCGTACTTCTTCAGTTTTTTCTCTGATTAAACTCGCGTGTTTTGTTATTAAAATTGTAATTACATATTATTAATTAGAGACCCGACGTTTCGAGCTCTTTACAGCGCTCGTGGTAACGGGGGTCTCTAAATAACATGTTAAGAATAACAATACACGCAAATATTTTTTGTTTCAGAGAGCACGAGGCATCTGTGATGACACACACCTGGCAGCTGAGCTTCAGCATGTCAGGCGCGTACTACGGAGCAACAAGCTCCAAATACCACGAACGAAACAGACGCCGAGTGAAGCCAACTACAGTGGAGCGACAGCCAGCACTACTACCATATATGAAGGGTGTCACATATGGCTGACGTCAAACATAGGCGAGAAACTAAGTCTACAGTATGTGCACTAGACGGACCCAACCATTACATCCGGTTTGACAAACCTCAAATCATCGTGAAAGATCAACGTTTTGTCCCTTGAATGCTGAGAGAAGCTATTGAGATTAAAAAACATCCTAATTTCAATAGAGAAGATGGTTGGAGTGTACCACCTGCTTGGGATCCTATCATGAAGACCATAATATCTCAAGCCCGTCAAAAACAACAACATATTGCAAGACCTAACAATGTTGTGAGTTCTGTATGCGTGAATCGGAACACGCAAAATATCACACCAAATGACGGTAGTAATTAAACTCACTTATGAAGACACCTGTCATCTTTAGTCTTAACCGTGACCACGAGCGCTGTAAAGAGCTCGAAACGTCGGATCTCAAAATAATGATTAGAATACCAATACACGAGAGTTTAATCCGTAAAATTAGTTTTATTTCAAATGTGTGTGTAGTGCTCGCGCAAATAAAAATAGACAATACTAAATACACGCAAATTTAATAGCTAAAATTAGTTTTATTTCAAATGTATTGTGTAGTGTTTTCTCGCAAATAAGACACTATCATTTCTCGACTTTGTAACGAAAAACATAAACGTATACGTAACAATAATAAACTAATAATGTTTGAGCCAAGAAAATATTAATCCCAGAAATACGATAGTCTCTTGATAACTGCTCATCGTGATCAAATGCATTAATTATTCATGTCCCACCGTCTGTCCTGCATCCGCTGAATGCATCTTACTCATTTTGCGGGGAAAGCACTAACTTATTAATACGTTCGGTTATAGATCGGCCTGGAATGGATAGTACCATCGTATCCTATAAATTATTGGTTAGATGTTGGCGACCGAATTTATTGGTGATTTTCTGCCCACAAATACGTTCGCATAAAGTTTATTGCGTAAAATACTACTCTCTTTAATATATTCCGCCTCGTTGGTCTATTGGTACAAGTGCTGTGTTAAGACCGAGATGTCCCCGGTTCGAATCCGGCCTTGTGAAGTCTTAAGTAAAGAAATGACTCTGCCTGGAAGTCAGGAAGTTGGCGGTTGCACGTCCGTGCCTTGGAAAGCACGTTAAGCCTGCGCCTAATCTCTCAAAGGTCATGGCGGATTGCCGTCTGTCCGAACTATGAGAGTAAGGGAACAGATAGTGCACTTGTGCACTATAAATTGGCTGATCTCCATCTTTGACCGATCTCTATCATGATTGAGATCGGTTGCCATGACCGAATTCGGTCGGATATATATAATTTGTATTCCCTAATACAGTAGTTACTCAAAAACTAGCTTGTTTCAACCAAACCAGTTAAATAATTTTCATGTGCTACAGTTAAAGCAAAGGCTGATGTATCCAGTATTATAAGTGAGCTTAGGCATTATCGAAACTAACATCATTTCTGAACAGTATAATAAGTGGTCCTATAGTTCCCCGATATGTTAGGATTTCCAGGAAACTTGCTAAGTGGGGATACTGCTAAACTATCGCCACTTAAGCTTAGTCGGGATTTGACATGAGAATATATGACTAAGTTGAACAGTCTTAGAATTAGCCATTGTTGCTATTGTATCGATACAGAATTCAGGAAGTTATCTACTCTTAGAAATACACCGTGAAATTGTAGTGGTTGTTTTCCCGCAGTGAAATGATTCTATCTTAGTAGCACAATAGATTTGTGCAGTTCTTTTTTTGTAAAATCAATAAATGCCGGTTTTACGAAAGGTTTAACTGAAACTCGAAAGCACGTTCGAACCGCTTTATTACTTAGGGCGTAGAGCTTCTTTAGCTTTAAGCATCGATTTCATGCGGCAAGCAGTACCTAATAACGTGACATCTTATAAAAGAACGATAGCTTCTCTCGTTTTTGAGTTAGAAAATTATTATTTAGAAAATTTGAAAAAAAAATTTTTTTTTTTCAAGGAATAATTTTCATGATTCGATAGTATTACTAAAGGCAAATCGTTCTGCCACGGGAAAACAACCACTATCATTTCACAGTGTATAACATGTTTTGATAAAGAAGGTTTGGGGAATACCTTTACACAGCAGTGGGATGATACAGGTTCATAAAAAAAACCAATAGGATATCTAATCAATGCTTTCAAAAGTATAAAACAGATCAATAAAGTATAAAAGATCGAATATAATAAATGGCATTAATGATAGTGATAACATCGCAAAGTTTTATGTTTATTACGTATTGATACGCCTCATTAAAACTTTCGGCACCGATTTTGATTTAATTCCCATCAATTAACTCCCAATCTCAGCTTAAAGCTTTACCTTTGATGTTGAACGTGTAAATTAATACATAATTATGATCTCCGCAACATACCAAGCGTTAAAATATGTCTCTATAGGTCTACACGCGATATTAGGAGTAGCAAATTACATAGCTACTTACTGCCCGACCTGATGACAGTCCTAATATCGCGTGTAGACCCATAGAGACATATTTTAGTGTAATGGAACGCGAAAGTCTAAAATCTTACATACCAAGCGTTGATTTACTGAATTTTGTTTACGGTTAAAGTGACAGTCAAGAAAAAAACGACCAGCCCGCCAATAATGATCCTTCGAAGTAAGTATTGTTTTTCATTTTTCTCGAGTGCCTTATATACCCCCGGGCTAGGCCGCTCACATTAGGCTCAATCTGTACCATTGATGATTGATGATGCCTTAATATATTTGAACTTGGAACTATTGCTTTGTTTCATTAATCACTTTGCTGGGCTAAAAAAAAATTTATGTCGTAAAGTTTGTACCACGTCATTAAAAGCTCTCAGGTTTATTCTTTTATTTGCTAAAATTTTGGGTAATAATAATAAACTATTTTTAAAGTATAATGATTCACAGAGTCTTAATTTTGAACGAAATACAACAGTTTCTATAGTAGGTATTGTCTATTATTTGCGCGAACACTACACATTTAAAGTAGAGAGTAGAAAATTAAAGAGCTCGAAACGTCCGCTCTCTAAATAATATGTTTAGAATAACAATACACACGAGTTTAATCCGTAAAATTATTTACAACAGTTCCTTTTTAATAACTGGCAGAAGTTTTGTAAAAAAGGAAAAAAAAACTTATTTTGCGTTCGCCTCTTTGTACGATTAATAAATTCGCTATCAGTGTGGTTGGGCAGATTAGGGTGATCTTTGTTTTTGTCAGTTCTTTTGTATTTCGACCGAAAATAAGAATTGAACATGCAAATTGAATGGGAGGGGTTCCCTTCTCCTTCGTGGAATGTTTCGCCGAAGACCCCATGCCGCCGGCTTCGTAATGAATTTCACAAACAATATTATTGATTGAAGAAGCTCGTAATAAGATCATGATCTTTTGTTATTATCTTAGGTATCTTTAAAAGGACATATAAATTGAATAATAATGCTCTTGAAGATCCGGTTTATAGACTTGAAGACGGAAATATGGGACAAATTGTTATCAGTTGGAAAAAAATCATAGGTTGTTTAAATAAATAGAATATGTAGATGAATTATCAATGTTAGTTTTTTGTGAAGGTGTGACAATTTTTTTTTGGTAATTGAGACGGCAAAGACGTTAACAGTTAAAAGACATTAAAAAATCTCAAAAATGATTAAAATAAACAATACCTTGTTTCAAATTACAGAATTGATAACAACTTATGCTATTTGTTTTTCTTGCCGAACAAAATTCTGACGCATTACTTACAAATATCAATAAGAGTGACGTCATTAAAGTGATTTTATGTCACTTTTTGTGTGGAGCGTTTTAAGCTTGCCCAAATGATGTGCTATTGAAACAGTGCTATCTTGACAAGTCTTGAAGTTCTGACCATAATTTTTTTGACATTTTTTTTAAAAGCGTCACCATCCACACTAAACTAACTTTTTCATTAACTTTAGATAAACACATAACGACCTCTGAGGAAAGTATAGGTAAATTAGAACTTGAGATAATAAGTTTGACAAACTCCTTGGACAGCATGACTAGTAGGTATTTAAGCTGTAAAAAAGAGAATGAGGAACACATATTGGCTCTGAAGAACCTTTTGGATACCTCAGTGACCAGTGGTCAAAGTCTAAAAAGTGAAAATGGTTCTCAGTCAGTTTGTGACTCATCATACTCACCCTGCTGTGATAGTTTGTTGAATTTATCTAATGCAGTCCACTCCAACGGTTCCTATACACATCCACTTCAGGCATGTAGCAAACAGGTATCTTTTGTAAGTAGTACCAATAACCAGTTTGTTATGTTTAGTGACGAAATAGGTAAAAATATGGGCCCATTAATGAGTAATATTATGGGGCAACCGATTCATAATTATTGTTTTCCTAATACACAATATAATGAAATTATTAAAAAAGTGAGTAAATTTAATTTTAATAGGGACACAACACTCATAATATTTATTGCAAATAGGGGAAATGTAAATAAAAATGAATTGATTAAAAGTTTTAGTTATATGAATAATTTAGAAGTAAATAAAATAATTTTATTTACACTTCCTTATAGTAACAGTTTGCCACAATCAGAAAATTTTATTAGATATAAATTGAATATGACATTGCATACCATGACATTTAATAATAATAATAAGTTTAATTTAATTGATTGCAATAATAGTGTATTTGACATGTGCAAAGGATTATTATTGACAAGAGATAGTTTTTATCTTCCTAAATTTTATAAAAGACAGATAGCTTTGTCGCTATCATATTGTATTAGTATAAGTAATTCAGCCAAGAATTTGGCTACACAGTCTGCTTTTATTGAGCAGAATAATGACATGTTGCCTAACAATTCCCTGGAAAATGTTTCAGGTAATTTAAATTATACCATAAGACAATAGAGGATAACTCTAGCAAATTAATTGTAAGGACAAAAGAAAAGCGTAATAATTTAAAAATTATCCATCAAAATATTCAAGGCCTTCCTGGGAAGGAGCTTGAACTTGAATTATATTTAAATGAAATGAATATACATGTTGCATGCCTTACAGAGCATTGGTTAAGACAATATGAGTTACTGATTAGTATTGACAATTATAAAGTAGTTAGTTCGTTCACAAGAGAAGATGCCATTAGAGGTGGATCACTTATTTTATTAGATACATCATTAGCGTCAAAAAACCGTAAAGATGTGACATCCCTCTCTATTGAGCGAACTATTGAGCTTTCTTGTGCAGAGCTCGAGCAGTACATCATTGTCTGTGTCTATAGGCCCCCATCTGGTAACTATGTACTATTTGAGTCTACTATGGAGGAAGTTTTGAAAAAGGTATGTAAATGCAGCAAGAAAGTAGTTGTTTGTGGAGATTTTAATATTAATATTTTGGATATTGACTCTCAACTATCTACTAGGTTTTTGAATTTATTTAAGTCATTTGGACTTAGTAATTTATTTATTGAACCAACTCGAGTAACTCCTGCAACAGCTACTTGCCTTGATAACATATTTTGTAATTGTGAAGTGAATGATAAATCTATTATTAATTTTATTAACTCTGACCACAGTGGTCAGATGGCAATATTTGAACACCATCATTACAATCCTTCATTAAATTTTACATACAGGCCCATTACTGCAAGGCGCATAGAAAACTTTAAGAAAAACATTGATTATAAATTTTCCCATTTTCAATATAATCTTGACCAAAACATTGATGTATCATATAAAAACATGTTTGACATAATTTTTAATGAATTTAATGGGATTTTTACTAAAAAAACAATAAAAGCTAAAGATCCCAAGTCCAAATTTAGTGATTGGGCAACTAAAGGCATTTACAAAAGTAGAAATAGATTATATGAATTATATGACATTAAATCACAATCAAATGATATTAATGTTATAAATTATGTTAGAAATTACTCAAAACTATTTAAGAAAGTGTGTGCAATTGCGAAGTCTAATTATTTTAAAGAAAAAATTAGTAAATCAAATAATAAAATAAAAACTACATGGAAAATTATTAACAAAGAGACTTGTAAAAATAAAACACATGACAACAAGTTCTCTCTCATAGTTGATGATAAGCATATTGATTCTGATAAGGAAGTTGCAAATGCTTTTGAAACCTATTTCTCTAATATTCCTATAATTACTACAAGCAAACTGAACTCATGCTCACACCAAGCTCAATCCCTCCTTATAGCAACTGTAGAAAAATGTTTAGTATCTTTTAAATTTACCCAAGTAAATCACAAAATAATTTTGAGAGCCTTTAAAGAATTAAATTTTAAAAAAGACTGAAGATTTATGGGGTATTTCTGTGGAACTATTAAAAACAATTATAACCACAATAGCCCCGCATTTAGCTATCGTATTTAACATGTGTATAGAGGTAGGTCATTTCCCTAATTTGATGAAATTTAGTAAAGTAATTCCTTTATTCAAGGCAGGTAATAAAAGTGATCCATCCAATTTTCGCCCTGTTTCTATACTACCCGCACTTAGTAAAATTTTCGAAAAAATTATATACACTCAATTAATGTCGCATTTCAATGAAAATAAGCTATTACATAAAAAACAATTTGGCTTCACCAAAGGAAGATCCACCACTGATGCGGGAGTGGCACTTGTCAAGCATATCTTTGACGCATGGGAGAATAAGCAAGATGCAATAGGCATCTTCTGTGACCTGTCAAAAGCCTTTGATTGTGTAAATCATGAGATATTGCTAATGAAATTGAATCATTATGGAATCTCAGATGAGGCGAATAATTTGTTGAAATCATATCTTAAAGATAGGGTGCAAACGGTTAATGTCAATGGAGTTGATTCTTGTGGCGCTCCCATTCTCATGGGAGTGCCTCAGGGCTCAATTCTGGGACCTTTACTGTTCTTGATTTATATAAATGATCTTCCTTACTTAACTGCGGATCTATGTGAGACGGTACTGTTTGCTGATGATACATCTTTGATTTTTAAGGTTGACAGAGGTAAAAATAACTACGACGAGGTAAATAGTGCCCTCTCGCAAGTTCTGCGCTGGTTTAATACAAATAATTTATTGTTAAATGCAAAAAACGAAATGTACAAGATTTACAATGCCTAATGTAAGAAAAGTTGATACTAACATTATTGTAAATAAGGAAATTGTAGAATTGACTGAATCTACAAAATTTTTAGGAATCACTATAGATGCTAAGTTACAGTGGGGACCTCATATCTCTGTTCTGGCAGATAGACTTAGTTCAGCTGCGTATGCAGTCAGAAAAATCAGGATGTTGACTGACATTGAAACGGCAAGATTAGTTTATTTCAGCTATTTCCATAGTGTTATGTCATACGGTCTTCTGCTGTGGGGATCTGCTACAGACATTCAAACCATTTTTGTACTACAAAAAAGGGCCATCAGATCCATATATGGTATAAGACCGCGCGACTCCCTTAGAGATATTTTTAAAGATATAGATATTTTAACCGTAGCTTCTCAGTTCATTTTAGATTGTATCGTATATGTTCATAAAAACATGCACTTATTAAATAAAAAGTCGGATTCTCACAATTTTAACACCAGAAATAAATATAAGCTTTCCGTTCCAAGACTCAGGCTTCAAAAAGTTGGAAAATCATTCATAGGTTTAAGTATAATATTGTTCAATAAAATTCCGCAAAATATTATTGAATTGCCGTTGTATAAATTTAAAGTCTATATTAAATCTTGTCTTTTGAAAAAGGGGTACTATAAAGTAGAAGACTATTTGAATGATAAGAATCCATGGACATGATGAGCTGCTCGCTTGGACATCCAAGAATTATGTAACTTGTACATATTATTATTTATTTGTAATTAATTAACCTGTGATTTGACATGCGAAAGAATTTCATGAAATCTACTTGCAGAATAAATTATTTCATTTCATTTCATTTCATTTCATTTCATTTCAAAGTGATTTTTGTCACTCATTATACATTTTATCTAGACTTTCTTCAGCTTTTTTTCTAAAGTTGCAAACCATCTCTCATAGAGACATTGTTGTTCCTCATGTAGGATCCCGTAAACAGAATTCATAGCACTTTTAGTAGGTGTTTACTGTAAGTGCTTCGTTGTAGACCGAGATGCCGTAAATCGGAACTGCCAATACGTTTTATGATTTACAACGTAAGGTCATTTGTTCGCATCGTTACTCCTGATGATGTTGTTTACTTTGTAAGAATACAACAATTGTTTTTTTTTTATCGTTACCTTTTTATTTTGTTGATCATGTTCAATTTTTTTGTGGTTCAAAAGTAAAAGTTATTTTTTTTATAATTGGATAACAAGATGAGCTCACTACACCTGATGGTATGCGGTAGTGAGATCCATATTAGGGTGGAGCGAAAACTACAGGAGTTCCGAAAATAAAAAAAAATGTTTACGCTTCAGCCTAATCCACATAGAACAATCCAAATTGAACCTGTCGCACTCAACCTGAAGGCCTGCTTAAATGCCTTTTCACGCCTCAACTGAAGAGCCTGGAATCATAGGTGGGAGGGAAAACTTGACTCTTGGTCCGAGCCACCAGCGCCTACATTGTAAGTGGATGGCAGCGCTGCCCAGCTCGTGTCGTTAAACAATTTTACTTAGATTGTCCCGATTCCGAAGTATGTAGCTTAAGACTTTTGTTATAGATATCAGAAACAACAGTATACAATATAAATACTTTTATATATAAATATGTGGTAACACACCTTAAGTCAGGACAACACCGATGTGCATTGTGCACATCACACAAATATTTGTGGGTGAGAATCTAATCGACGACTCTTGAAGTAAGAGAAAAGAGCACTATAAAATACACCTTCGAGCAGCCTAAACAATTCAAGAAACCGAGGCTCTCAAAATGTTATACATTATCTTATCTAAGTCTCATAAACAACACACAACATGAAGCTTTCGCAAAAGTTTCACATTATACAAATCTAAACACTAAAACTTACTAAGGTAAGTGCTTAAGCTTTTCAACATTGTGCCGTGGCTCTCTCTTTGAACTATTTTGAAACCATACAAACATTCAATTCTAATTACAAATACAAGTAACTTTGTCAGTTTGTCTGTCTGTCACGATTTCACGCTAAAACTTCAGGACAGAGTTGAATGAAATTTGGAACAAAAATAGTCTCGAACATGAGAAAGAACAAAGGCTACTTTTTAACCGACTATTTTTAACGCTATATAACAATAGCGTGTGTTTTTGTGCGATAAACGAGTTTACCCGGACGGAGCCGTGGGCGGAATGCTAGTGAAAAATAATAATGAGGTCGGACCAATTTTAGGCTATGGCTGCCAATCTCAATAAAGATCAGACATAAGCATTTGGGGAGTCCTATGTCCAGCAGTGGACTGTAATGGGCTGATGATGATGATGATGATAATAAGCATTTAAGCAACTCATCATCATTCTCTTGACCTTGTCCCACGCTAAGTGGGATATACTTCTTCCACTCGGGCCTGTCATTCGTCAGCTCTGTGTCTACTCTTTTTACTCCCATATCATATCTCACGCAATCCATTCATATCTTCTTCGGCCTTCCTCTACTATTTCATCCATTAACATTTATACTCATCACTCTAGAAAACCATAAGGTCACATGGCTTTCTTTCCTCCTTATATCATGGCCGTACCAAGCTAACCTTGCACTTCTTATCTTTTCTGAAATCAGACATAAGCAACTATGCAGAACATAACTATTGTGCACTAATGTGCCAAACACAACTGCACTCCAGTGGCGAAAGTAACTGTAGCAGAGCAAGCAAAATGCCACGGACCCCCGAGCCAATGTGGCCCCGGCTCAAGAGGAATCCCAGATTGTCTACATATATTGTTGGGACTTCTTGAAAAAGGCCCCAGAATATGGTATAGTTACATCACTAGTGTGCTCTGTATTTTTTGTTCACTTACTTTCATAGTGCAAGAATGTCAACAGGGGAAGACTTCCCATGACCACATCAATCACGTCACATCACAGTCACATCTTAAAGAAAGGTCAAATCAAAAGTACCCGTAATCGACGAGCGTGCATGAAGAGGTTGATGGTTGTGGAAGAAGCGAATGTGGTGTGCCAGGACAGTAGCACATGGCAGGAAGTGATCTCTGCCTACCTCTCTGGGAAAAGGCGTGATTCTATGTAAATATAATTCAGTGAAACGACAAACCGAGATGACTGGTGAAAAATCAAACGCAGAACCACTGGCCGAACGTGCTTAACCTAATTGGGTATTTATACAACGAGATATCCTGCTCTTACTTTTTACATTGTCTATAATGTAACTAAGAAAGCATTCTTCTTCCTCCGCCAAATGAGAATACTAAAACTAACCTTAAGCATATTCCTCGTTTTTCCTATTGTTTTCTTAAACTGAACATTCCACTACGTTCTGGATCCCTTGTTCTTGGAAGTCGGACATTTCACTTTGAACACACACTATTTACTTTTTATTAACGGAGCGGGTAGAAAGCTCCCACGGGTGTAATGCCTCTTGTGAGAGTCAACATAGTGTCACAGTTCGGGAAGTTTGGATCATTGGAGAAATGTGAACATACATGTTTAAAGTTTTTCTTCGATATCTTTGATGGAGTTTCGGCTCTAGTAGGTCTGTGTGCGTGCTTCATACAGAGAGTGCACTGGATTGCGCACACAGGTGTGTACTAAAATATATGTTTTTTAAACACCGCCATGGATGATTGGTTAGGCACCTTGGCTAAGTTACGGTTCCAAGAGTCGTGAGCATGATTCGCAATCGGGACGAATATTCGCGTAATGAACATCGGTATTTATTCCAGGTCTGGATGTATAGTTATGTATTTAAGTTTATTTGTATATCAACTATCGTTTCTGGTATCCGTAACAAAAGTGTTTTAGCTTCTTACCACGGGCAGGGAAAAAAATATATTAGGAAAAAATCTGTATGAATTTAAAAAAAAATGTAATGTTCCTGATAACAATATTTCAAAATTTTAAATGCGAATTTCCCTAGAACGGATGACCAACGCTCGGCGAGATTTATGCTAAACGTCCGCATAAAAGGCACGACTAAAACAGCATAATGGCCTTTAAATTAATGCAGATAAAGTTTATGTTCCCATAAAGTATTGCAACTTTTTGCGGAAACATACGGAATTTATGAACACAAAAGCCAATTATTTCAGAATTTAGTCTACTTTATTAATGTAATAATTACAGTACACAAGATAATATATTGCACATAATATAATCATGTGCACAAATACAAGTGCACTATCACATACAGTGCACTTGTATTCGTGCTCGGTGAAGTGGCAATTACTATGACCAGACAGAAAAAGAATGGGTCAAGATAAATAACAGAGTAGACCTAGCTTCTTATCTTAGATAATCTACTATGGAGAACCAGACTAGATATTAAGATCTCTGAATGTAAGCAACACAAAATCGCGAAATTTGAAAACCGATTCCGAATTCGCTAATTAACTTTATGATTGTCATTGTAAGAAAAAGATCTTTCCTTTCAAATGAAATGAAAATCGACAGGACATCTCACGATCGGTACCGATAATGTTGTAAAAAATTTTTATTTTATGATTAGGTATGGCCTCCTTTAAATATGTATGTATTTTATTTTTAGTATTTTTTATAGCGGTTTGTAATGATAAAAACTTTATCTGAAAAAAAATCAACTGTCTAACTATAACCGTTATTGAAATACAGCCTGGTGACGGACAGACGGACAGTGAAGTCTCACTAATAAGGTCCTGTTTCTACCCTTTCGCTACGAAACCCTAATAAAGAGCATTGGCGATTGAAAACTCAACCGGGACTACAAGTACGTATAAAGAACTAATTTATCAATCTTTTTATAACAATGTGTAAGCTTAGCACGGAATTAGCGAGGTTGTGACGTCATACTGCATTTTCACGTTTGCAGTAAATGTCCACGGTGTCACGCGTCACTTCGATCTCGTCATTGACGTCACGAGCTTGTAAATAGCTTTTTATTTAAGGTAGTAGGGTAAAAAACCGGCCAAGTGGAAGTATGGGTGTACAATTTGTTTTTTTGCGGAGACACATGCGTGTAACTGGCTAAGTGTTACAGTGGTTAGGGCCGAAAGTCGTGGGTTCGATTCCCTCCCGAGACAATAATTCCTGTCACGTTTCTTGTATTGGACCCTCCTTTGAATATTTGTTTTTATCTGTGAACATTTCTAGCTATCACCGTTCTTGAGATAAAGCCTAGTGACAGGCGGACGGACGGACTGACGGACAGGCAAGTATTAGTAATAGGATCCCGTTTTATCCTATAGGTACGGGACTCTTATTTTGTCTTTTGGTGATATAGTAAAGTACTAAATTTTAGTCTTTATGGGTCTACACGCGTTATTAGGAGTAGCAAATTACATAGCTACTTACTGCCCGAAGTTTCGACTGTGTTGCACCAATCATGGTCGCGAGCGAACTGGCGCCGCCCGTCTTCGTCTGCCACAACAGTTGTGAATTTCTAGATCCACCCCCGAACTAGCACTAATGTCATTTGTACAGCTACCCACATTTGTCCGACACACAACACTCACTGTATCCATCCAGTAGTTCTGTACATACCTATTACGTAAACCGTACTCTACCAACATCAAAATAAAACCTAATGTCTTTTAATCAGACACCAAATTAAGTTAAGTTTTTAAACCACGTACGTACGTAAGCAAAAATATTCTCAGTACCCACACTCGTATTCTCAAACAGCATCGCTCCAAGCCAACGAAGCAGCGAGCTTTTCAAATTAACAGTTTCAAGTAATCTAACTTTGTACACACTTTTTGTTCGTAGTAATTACTAGATCTGACCGGCGTCATTAAACCTTTTAAGCAATTTTCTCTTCACTCAATACTTCCCAAGAGCTTCTAAAGCGACGTATGCCGTCCGAATACAAATATCGATTGGCGTTGCTAAATAAAGCTTCAAATACAGAACATAATTTTAGGAACTGAGTGCTTTGCGAGGCATTGACTTAGCTTTATGTAGAGTACACAATGAAGCGATGGAATAGACTGCCTAGTTGGTGTATTGGTGGCAAACGCTGTGTTAAGATTTAAAGTTTTACAGTTAGTTAATGTTACCTCTTTGTCTCGGATACCATCGGATAGTCAGGGGATACCAGTCACAACTATCTGTCTGGTGGTTGGTGAACGGTATACGGGTAAGCGACCCCGGTTCCTCGAACTACTATCGACTCAGTCCAAATCATCCGAGGCGATAGTATCCTTCCTCCCCTTTTCCTTCCCCCGTCATATATCCTTGCTAACGCACGTGGGAACGCAATGACCTTTTTTTGACCAAAAAAATGACCCTGCCTGATCTCTCAACGGATAAATTAAACTAATCTTTTACTTGTTTTACTTATCATTAATCTATGAAGGTAAAAGACAAATTGTGCATCTGATTCTAGACTTTCGCGTTCCATTACACTAAATATCAGTCTTCATGGGTCTACACGCGATAGTTCACTCGGGCAGTAAGTAGCTATGTATTTGCTACTACTAATATGGTGTGTAGACCCATAAACACAAATATTTAAAGAGTGCATCTGTGTTAACACACATATTTTTACAACTTTTGACTAATTTCCATTGAGATTTTCCGTACCTTTGACCTTGAATATTTTTTTTTCCTTAAAGGGGAATGATGGGGAACTTCTAGACATTGTTTACAATTATATTCTAAACAATTTCACTGAAATTCAGCTTGTTGGGACTTTATGTAATTTCGAATGTCTAAATTGACCGGACTATGTATGTAGTCAATCTGCGTTAGATACAACCTAATCTTAAGTCATGAAAATTTCCATTAATACTCCTAAAATGTATGTTTATAAAATAACATACATTGTATATTGCATGTTTTAAGCGGGGCAACTGACCTGAAAATTAAATGTCTTGCATTCTTAAGAGAATAAATGGCACGTCATATAAAATTGGCAGATCTAAATCCTTTCAATTTTCTTGAAAGGATTCTAAGAGGCTTTATACTTCTCATTCATTATTCACGTTACATTTACTTGAGCTGACGAAAAGATGATATGAATTAAAATATTTTGTGATTTGGCATTAATTATGTATGAATACTAAGAGCCCTGGATGATGTTTGATCTACACTTATTTTTTGAATATACCATATAAGTATATTACTACATTGTTTAATGTACAAACAAAATAAGTTATATTAAATATATTGAAGTATATTTGTGTATCCACTGTTACGATATCTGTAACACAAGTGCTTAAGCTACTTACCACGGGATCAGATGAATGTATGTGATGTTGTGCAAAAAAAAAATTAAGAAAATAAAAATCCCGAAGTTTCTTAAACACAAGTGTTTACCGCGCAATTACCATTATTGAAATAAAATATATTTAATTCAAAGGTGACTGACAGACATAGTGATCTATCAACACACAGTCCTAACCACTGGATGGATCGCGCTGCAATTTGGCATGCAGGTAGATGTTATGACCTAGACATCCGCTAAGAAAGGATTACCCCAAACGAAGCGAGGGCGAGTTACTAGTACTCAAATATCCTTTAATAGGTTAATAACACACTCACACATAAAATCATCCATTAGACAAATTATTGTCGCGGGTGGGTATCGAACCCACGAACGATTGCGTCTTCTTCTTCTTATCGTGTAGTTGATGAACAACCTGGTGTCAGAGTTTTTTTAAACCGCCCGTAGGCCTCTGATATGGCTTCACACACCGTTGAAAAATCTCTCAGGTGTGCTGGTTTCCTCACGATGTTTTCCTTCACCGGTAAAGCGTCGAATGATGGTACATATGAATTTCAAATTTGAAAAACACATTGGTACCTGGCGGGGTTTGAACTAGCGACCTCTCGCATGGCAAGCAACGACCTTAACCACTCGGCCACGCTTTTTAACGATTGCATAAGAAGCAGGCTCTCCGCTGTAAGTTTATGACAAAAATCTCTTTGTTTGCGTCGGATTTAAAAAACTAAAAGTAGTATTTTAAAACTAGGATCCGCAAACAGTACAGTATCAAAAGGAATTCATAACAGAATGTAAGACAGTATTGTCTGAACTTCCCGAAGTTCCTTCAAGACTCTTAGCATAAGTTTCTTTACGGTATGTGTGAAATATGTACAGGAGTCTTAGCAACTATACGATCAAAAGCTTGCAACTTTTAATGGTACTTTTAAGGAGAGCTGTTTCAATTTGTATATTGTAAGTACATTGTTACTAGGGTAAATGATTTATGTAACTCTGTTTACGTATGCCACATATCCAATACGTCTTCTTTATGGTTCAAATTAAAGAACTAAATATTAAGTCTTTACTGGGTTGCACCAATCTGGGTTCGCTCGCGACCATGATTGGTGCAACCCAGTCGAAACGTCGGGCAGTAAGTAGCTATGTAATTTGCTACTCCTAATAACGCGTGTAGACTCATAAAGACTAATACTTAGTGTAATGGAACGCGAAAGTCTAAAATCTTACAAATTAGAGAAGTTAAGAGAGTTAAATAGCTGTATTCGTAGTAGGGGCGAGAGCCATCCGCTACCCCGCAAGGTCGGTGATGATGACGAGGCTACTCCAAGCCGTCATCGTATGTCAGTTAGGAAAAAAACTGTAGTACACCTAATTGCAACATTTAGAAAACTGGATTTGTCCGGGATATTAACCATGTTTTCGACAGCGCTCGCAACAGTGCCAAAATTACAGGAGCTCGCTAAAATAAAACAACATAGTAAAGATCTCGGTATCCCGGTATCCCTGTATCCATGTTAAATATAAGTTTTCTAATGTAGTACAACCATTAGTTTAAAATAATATATTCGTGAATTACTCAGTGTAAACATCGTACAAACAAATTGGTACGATAAGTGTAACGTAAAACTTCTTATTTGATAATATGTATTAAAATATTTCACAACATCACATACATTGATCTGATTCCGTGGTAAGTAGCTTAAGCACTTGTGTTACGGAAATCAAGATCAACAGTGGATACACAAATAAACTTAAATATATTTAATATGATCAACTGATCTCGGTTATAGCAACCAATCTTCTCATGTCACTGTTAAGTGCATTATTTTAGTTCACACAACTGTCCACGCAAATACACGTGCCCAATAGAGCACTTCCTTTATGCTCAGTTAAGTGAAACGGTATACAATATTACTGTCTAGTGAACATTGAAACGGCATTTAAGCAGGCCTTCAGGGTAAGTGCGACAGGCTCAATAAGGTCTATTGTGCATGGCGACCTCATATGTGGATCTCACTACCGCTTACCATCATGTGAAGTGAGGTCATCTTATTAGCCGATTATTGAAAAACATCCACCAAGGGATAACGTGCTTCGCTAGGCATAGGGTTGACACAATATACTACCTATCTCCTGACTGAGTAGGTAATTTCTTACCAGAAAAACTTACATACATTTCGGGACTTGAACCCGGACCTCTCGCTCATAACCAACACCCGCTCATAAAGCAGGTAGCACCAATTAAGTAAAAACTACCCGACCATTCCAATTTCAATTAACTACACTTCAGTAAACCCGCTCTCAATCTAATAAATCACTGCACTATTGAAAACTCAATTCAATTAAAACCTTACAATTCATTTCCTCCCGGTAGCCTGTCAGAAACATTCATTAATCACAACTCATTAGGAAAACCATTGTTAAACGTCCAATTCGTTACAAAGTCCCGTATTTGGTGAAATATTACCCGGTTGAACGAGCCGTGCTCCCTTACCGGCCAATAACATCGGACTTTCCCTGTATAATTCTTAAGGAAATCTCATTTGAACCCTTAGCACATTCTTTACCATTAATTAGAGCAACTCTTTATAATGCGTGCTGCGTCTTACCTGATGCCACCTACGTTCAAAATGATGCGATTCTCCCCATCCATTCCTGCTCAAGTTGTGCACGTCACGACATTTGAATTTCTCACAGCACTACACAAAACACGGAATTTTACGAACGCCTGCTCCTGTTAAACTGATCAACGCGGCGGAGATGAGTGTTCGCGCGGAGATCGCGAGGGCGGCCGGTGAGCGGGCGTGCTCTCGACACGGCCGCTGTTCCGGCACTGGCTGCCAGCATCCCTCTGAGAAGAGGGGTCGAATCCCCCCACCTGTGGCCACACGCACTGCAGTCGACCCTTGCGCCTTTCAAGTTTATGATGAGCGCTTTTCAACGGCCTTTGCAAACGCTAGTTACGTAAATGCACCAGTTTGGTTTCGGTTATTTAGTTTTTCATCTGCGATATTTTCTGTAGGACTTGTATTTGTGATTCTTTGTTATTTCTAAAGCGTTACTACATGGTTGTGTATACTTTATCTATACAAATTTGTACTGAAATCAAACGGTTTCAAATGTTCTCTCATAACATAGACAATATTTGAAGACGTAATGATCTCCATGCGTCATTTGCTTTTAAGCTCTAGAGCTTAGCTGCAGCTACAAAGCGAATATTGATGGCTTACAATAATTTATTACAATAAGCTGTATTATGAACCATTCAAAGCGTAAGTGAATAGGAGCTAAAGTATATATGTAGATTGGATAGCGAGTGCTCATGTAATTTCAATAACGAGCTTTTTGTACGTCTGCGGAACTTGATACACGACTCGCGAATATATTGATTGATACGTGTGTCGTCTCATTTGTTACATTTAAGTTAGTTTACCTGGGCTTTTTAAGCACGTAACTTTCCGATAAAATTTAGATTTTTAAATCATCGTAAAATCATCGACCATCATCGTCGTTAAAATCGTGGTTAACCTACGAATCCCCGTACAAATGTATGTACATGCCTTGAAAAGTACTTCTAAAATAAAATTTTTAATTAAATTTCTGTGGATAATTACCAATTTCACTCACTGCACCAATTTGGGAACAGTGTTTGCATACTAGTTTTGCTAGCGCCAATATCATTTACCCAGCGCTAGAACTTCAAAGTCGTAATTACGCTTCTTCTCGATTTAGTTTACGTGCCCTTTCGTTGCAAACCATGGTAAGTTTTTTTTTGACAATCTGATAGTGTTGTGCTAGGATCGTAGCACTTGAGACAGGAAAAAGGCGTGATTTTATGTATGTAATGTATGATAGTTACAACAAGTGACATTACAATAAGCCTAAATAATAAAGAAAGTCATACTAATGTATATCTTTTTTTTAGCTCTAACTGGTACTACATAGATTCCAAACAAGGGAATTCTTTGAAATATCCTCTCTTGTTAACACTAACAAAAAATACCAACCAAATCGCCCAGACACAAAACCAGTCTTTGTGAGATTAAGTACAGTTACTTTTCTCAAACAGTAATTTGTAACACAAGTATCTAACGCTGAAGCTACTAAATCATACATAATCAGAATATAACCTTTTTACGACTCTACCCGTTACAACCCATATGCAGTAAAGATTACGTACATACGAGAAACACACATTATGTGTTAATACCAGACAATCATCTCCTTGGAGTTCTGCCAAGAGGACGAGTTACTGCCTTGGAGCATTAAGGAAATTGGAGTGGGACTTAGCAGAGATACTGTTGGGTACCATAAATACATAGGTACTAGTAATAATGTGGGATAAACCGTAAATAAAGGAACACAACGAAAGCCAAAATCTGAGAATCGTGGATGGAATGGATACAAACTATTATAATTTCAAACAAAATGGTCAAATACTCATAGTCGTTTACTTTTTATTTTCAGAGATCCAATCAACAAAATTAACGTGTTGGCATGGACACACTGTTTCTCAAGACTTATCTTTTTTTTTTATAATAAGCCAACAAGATGACCTCACTCCACCTGATGGAAAGCGGTAGTGAGATCCAAATATGAGGTCGACAGGCACAATAGACCATATTGAGCCTGTCGCACTCACCCTGAAAGCCCGCTTAAAAAGGAGACCACTGCTGCGGCAACAACGAGACAAGTCGTGGAGTCTCGCATTGGTATTGAGCTGTGCGGGTCCGAGTTGGCCAGTCCGCTGGACGGAAGGGACCCCGTTTCTACGTGTCTCCCAGGCCGGCGGGCTGACCCGTTCCGCCCGCACAATGCCGCCGCTAAGACTCCACTGGTCTGGCGCTTGGCGCAAAAAATGGTCCCCCCTGGCTCCGGTTCGTACAGTGCTGATCCCGGAACGCGACCTGACCGAGAGAGGCCAGAGTCATTGGCGGGTTTTACGCAACTGTATGGTGGTAACAGCAACCGGTCGACAAAACGTCTCCCACCTGATCTCTTAACAAATTAATAATATGACGTTGTCTAATGACTTAACAAAGTATATAAATAACGAAAATTAAGCAGAAAGAGCTGAACCACAAACGTGATAACTTGCCAATGGCGCATGGTTATTTTTGCAATATGATAATTCTTCATTATAGATACGTCTCAAGTTGCTTATTAGATAAAAACATATTTAGATACTAGACAAATATGTAATGTTTAATGAGTAAACTTAATCATGTATAATATACATATCTAAGAATGAGCTACCTGTTTTTATGGCGTGCAGAAGATCTATATTCATTAGTAGTTAATGTTATGTATGTCTCGTTCATACATATGTATATGTAATGAACGAGTAACTCTAAAATCGCACGTAATTACAAAATTCTCATTACATGCCAACATTTATTTTTTTGTGTTCCGTACCTAAAACGTAAATACGGGACCCTATTACCAAGCCTCCGCCGTGCGTCTGTCTGTCTCCAAGCTGTTTCTCATAAACCGTGACAGGTAGAAAAAAAATCACTATTGACGTATTTCATTGCCGCTATAACAACAAATAAAAATTCAAAAACGTTAAATATTAAGGGGGGTCCACACACAATAAACGTGTTTACATAATTGGTACGGAACCTTTCGTGCGCGGGTCGAACTTGCACTTGGCCGGTTTTTTATCTATCTCCAGTGTTAGTCGTCCAAGTTTTCAGTTCGGACATCTGATATATGGGGCATTCCATGCCAAGCGGACAGGTAAAAAATGTTGATGCTTCAGATTTCAATAATATTTTACTATGTTATACCTATATAGGTGCTCAACATATATTATGAATATTTTTACTCTGTGATATATAGTTATAGATTTAGAGGCTAATGAAGTTTTGACTCTACAGCAGGAATGCACAATTTGTAGTCCCAAAAAACAATATTTATTATGTAAAAAAATTAAACTTAATACATGTATTTTATAGTTTAGTTATTGAGCTTACTTTTGACATTTTTAGAAAATGTTTTTTTTATTTTTTTGAAGAAAAAAAATTGATTTTTATTTTTCATCCTCGATTTTCTCAAACTTGGACCACTTTAATTTTTATTATTTTTTTTCCTAAAATAGCTCATAGTATGTAAATAATCCTTGCCAAGTCTCATAATGGGCCCGGGAGTAGTTTAGGAGCTAGACCAGTTACAAGGCCGGAGCGCAGCGGTAGGCGCCGTGCCGCGCCTGCCGCCCGTTAGTAACAGTTTGCAGAAACATTTGATTTTATAATTAATGAAATATTTATTTATTTATTTATCATGTTCTTGTTTACAAATCTTTACATATATTACAAATAACTAAGTCGAATTAAATTAACTAAATAAATTACATTGCTATAAATAAAAAATATGCCCCAGATCGCTGTCCATAGGCATAGTGCCCAAGAGGCTGGTCGAGTTTCCTCTTTGGATGGCGAGGCTTATCCGCTGACCCAGAAACAAGCCCGCCCTCCGGTCACCTGAAATCTCGATCAGCCTCTTGGCGAGGTCTCGGTAAACACGATGCGCTGCAGGTCCCCACGGGCCCATTGTCTCTACCCCAAACGGCTCAAACATGTAGGAGCTGCTAAGGCCGACATATTTGCGCCGTTTGAGAGACTCCGCAGCACATGCAGCGGCTCCGGCTTCTAACGATGTTCCTGGAAGATGCGAAGGGGCCAGAGTGTCGACACAAGTAGCATCCCACACTAAGGGCCTTCCCGTCTTCCAGGGTACCAAGGTCAGACCGTCGGGTCTCTTGCCATCGCTTCGAGTCAGACCATTCGGTTCGAGCACAGCTGGAACCGAAGCGCTAGCAAAGGCCCGACGGATGATGTCGTTGAGTCCGGAGTGCCGGGGTAGTCTCCCGGCGCTTCTGCTGCATGAAAGCCCGTGGTGACCAAGCGCGTCGACCATTTCACCACAGGGGCAGCGATGAGGGACATTGCAGGATGCCCCCAAACGGAGGGATGTAGCCAGACGGAAAGCGTGGTTGTCTAATAGGGTTCCTATATTTGAAGATGGAAGGCTGTGAAGCCAAAGACCAGATTCCCATCTAAACACAGCAAGGAGACGAGCGCGATCCGCGGAACTAGTAGACGTATTTAACAGATTATTCCGTACTAGTTCGCAGATCGGCCAATCCCAAAGTTTCTGTGAAGAGGTGGAAACTGGTACATCGGCGTGGGTGATCCCCTTCCAAGCTTCAATGGCTTCGTTTTGATATGATATGGTAAAATTTGTGATCTGATTGGGTGGACGGCTTAAAATTTTGAATGCCAAATCATGGGTGCTGTGAACCGAGGACAAAAAAGCTGGAAGGGCTACACTTGAAATTTTTCTTACTCCTAACCCCCCGCAACGGATAGGCAGAGACGCTTGGGTCCAGCTTCGGTCGTTCATGGAGATATTTAGTACAACTGACAGTAAATTTTGAATCGAATCGTCTAATTTGGCAGTTAGATTGGGGTATTTCCAAAAAGGAGAGGATCGAACAGTATACATAAATTTTGGAACGAAAAGACAGTGGCGGACAATTGTATAGGCCATATGGGCATTGATTTTTACAATACGATCTAAAACTGAATTAAAACTATTTAATTTATCATTTACAAAAGGGCCAAATGATTCTTCCAAAATTGGGGACCCGAGGAGGCGAAGTGAATCTTTTTAAGAATTTTGATACCTGGAGCCAAGTTGTTGAAATTTTGGATAATTGTGTCTCTATCAGGACAATCCGGGATGTACAGTTCGCATTTAGAGAAATTTAAATCTAGACCTAAAGTTTTGAAATTTTGAACAAGAAATACTAAATCTGCAAGGACAGAATTAACTTCACCTCCAAGGGTGCCATCATCTAAGTACCAAACGTTGAATTTAGAATTTAATTGACTAATTGTGGGGTGAATTGCAAGACCGAAAATTGCTGGACCCAAAGGGTCACCCTGTTGACAGCCTACTGCAGATAAAAGGAGGTTATTTTTGTAAATTAATTTTGTGGGTGCGTTGTAGCACTGCCACAAAAACGGATAGGCACCAGGTATAACGTCTTTTATCTGTGTCAACAAGGTGCCCCTATCAACTGAGTTGAAAGCGTTCTTTACATCCACTTTCAGCAGAACGTCCATTGGGTTATGTGCTATGTATGTCCTTAAAGAATGAATTGCGGCTTCGCATCCACCTTGTGAACCGAAACCCAACTGAATGGGTTCAAAATATTCTGTAACGGTGCCGGACACCGCCTTGCAGCAGATTTTAGCTGCCAGGCGCCTAAATGTGGTGCCAACAGCGATGGGACGTATTCCACCATCCTTTTTTTTTAAAGCGCAAAGGTTGGCACCGTACAGAATATTTATGAAATTTTGATCAACTCTTCCCGAAAGCATCAGGTTAACAAGACCTGTCAAACATTCAAGGAGGCCACTAGCCTCACTGCAGTTACTGTTGACAAGGTCTTTGAGATGCTGAGCGGTGAGCCCGTCCATGCCCCCCGCTGTACCACTTCGGAAAGAGTTGATCGCGCGGAGCACCTCGGCGGAGGAGGCGCGCAGGTGCTGGTCGGATGGGGCGGGTGGGTCTGGGAACTGGACGTTTGCTGCTGGAGGTGGATGTTTCTCCTGCAGGGCAGTAAGGGTATCGGGAGTGTCTGGGGCTACTGAATCGTCGGAGAACAGAATACGAGAAGCTCCCTTTATGTCACCATCGCTTATTTTGGCCTCAACAAAATGTGCTACTGATCTATGGGTTCTCGATGGGGGCGATGAGGTATTTGGCATGGAACTATTAATGTGACAATTTTCTCTGATTCTACTGGTGAGTGATGTATTATGGGAAGTTTTAGAAATGGTGACGTGGAGGATTCTGTATGCGAAGGTGAAAAGGTGCTCCCACGCAGCTAACGAATTTTGAGTCAAAACATTTTGGATGGCGGATGAAAGTGATTGAGCGACCGAGGGACGGGCGCCTCTGGGGATTCTTTTTATGATTGGAATGGAATGCTTTAATTTGGATAACTTTTTCCAGAAGGGTTCGTCAGTGGGCAAAGGGGGCTGAGAATCACCAGGTGTAAGATGCGCAGTGGCGTCAGCAGGATTAACATTTTTGTGAACCCTGCCAACGTGAATTCTCAGCCCTCTCTGGCCCCTGAAGAATCGTGGTTGGGGGCACCTATCGCACTGTATAAAATTCTCCGACGATTCACTTCCGGCTAAGGGCACTGCACTTAGTTGAGAAATACTCATTACAAAATTATAAAAATATTATAAAAACATCCAAAAAGCATTATTTACAGTTTTGGTATTCACAATTGACAAGTGTCAGAATAAAAATCTAAAATTAATATTATTTCGGGCTCCTTTCTAGTTTTTGGTTCCAACCAAACTCCTTTTTTAGCCGGGCGTTCGACCGGACGGCTGCAGGCAGACCGCTTCAGCGGTAGCGCCTCCTTCGTCGCGCCGCCATCGCCTCAGTGCTAGGTCATATTGCGGTAGACAAATCAACCCATCACAATAATTTTGTAGGCAAAAAGATAAATATAATTAAGGAATCACTGATATTGGTTTTTGCGAACGGTTTATGTGTTAATTTTCTTAATTTCCTTTAGAATCATGAAAAATTTTCATTCACAGCTGTCAGCTGTCAAATTAAAGATTGAGAAACTCCATTTACAGTATTCATGACATAGATTTATTGACTCAAGTCCTTCCTTCCGATGATTTATAATTAATTAATTGATTTTTCTTAAAAACATTAATAATTCAATGGAATTCGAAGAAGTAAACTTATGTTTAATCAAAATGTGAATCAAAATTACCCGTGGACCCGTTAATGGGCCGACCCAATGGGGCCACGGGTAAACACTAAACATCCATATATTGTACCGGGTATTGTCACAGAAGTCGCAAACAGATCGTTTCACCATCGCCACTCAAGTCCTTCCTTCCGATGATTTCGTCAGCCTTTGCACAGCCTTGGAACTGCTGAAGCCACATGCGTATATCGCAGACCAGCAAGCTCAATATTTCAGACAGTTAAAAGAGAGTATTACAGAAGGTAACATCATTACTCAGTGCGGTTTTGCCGACAACTATAGTTTTTTTGTCCAGCTCAGGGTGTAATTATAAAACGCACCAGCAATGCTAAGACTTTAAACCTTGTAAAAATATGTAAATAAACCTGTTGTTTATTGAATTATTAATGTTCTTAAGAAAGATCAATTAATTAATTATAAAATCAAATGTTTCTGCAAACTGTTACTAACGGGCGGCAGGCGCGGCACGGCGCCTACCGCTGCGCTCCGGCCTTGTAACTGGTCTAGCTCCTAAACTACTCCCGGGCCCATTATGAGACTTGGCAAGGATTATTTACATACTATGAGCTATTTTAGGAAAAAAAATAATAAAAATTAAAGTGGTCCAAGTTTGAGAAAATCGAGGATGAAAAATAAAAATCAATTTTTTTTCTTCAAAAAAATAAAAAAAACATTTTCTAAAAATGTCAAAAGTAAGCTCAATAACTAAACTATAAAATACATGTATTAAGTTTAATTTTTTTACATAATAAATATTGTTTTTTGGGACTACAAATTGTGCATTCCTGCTGTAGAGTCAAAACTTCATTAGCCTCTAAATCTAAAACTATATATCACAGAGTAAAAATATTCATAATATATGTTGAGATCCTATATAGGTATAACATAGTAAAATATTATTGAAATCTGAAGCATCAACATTTTTTACCTGTCCGCTTGGCATGGAATGCCCCGTATGGCAGATAAAGAAAATGAATGTGCAGAGAATGCATCGGACGGATTATAAACGATTATGTTCAGCTGCAACGTTTTTGAAAGCCAAGCGTGAGGATAAATGGTAATATTATGCATTTTTCTTCCGAATTTCATGCAATGATACCGGTTAGTCACATCAAAAACGTGGACATGAAAAAGGATAGCTTTTTCGTCTGACATATGCGGTGGCTTGGGAAATAATGGGTCAAATATGTTACTCCTAGCATATCGTAGCAGATTCTAATGGAGTGATGGGTAGCTGCCACCTATGTTTATACCGCATGGTGGGTTGGGACATAATGTGACAAATGTGTTGCTCCTTGCATGTCGTTACATACTGTTAATGGAGTAATAGGTACCATAATGTCAGTGGTTACAATGGAATATACAACGCTATTTCCAAAACCTACATACGGACAGACATACAACAAAATCCAAGTATATGATACACATAAGCGTTGCATATTAGTATTATGATGACTTCGTAACCAGGTTGAGTTGTTAAATTTATTGAGGAAATTATAGTTTAAAATTATTTTACAATCAAGGCACAAAACGTGTATGGAAAATATCGGCCAAGTGCGAGTTGCAGGGTACGGTACAAATAAAAATCTCCCCTTAAATAGCTATTCATTTTATTTTGCTTTTGGTATTTTTTGCACACTGGGACAGACGACCGGACGGACAGTGAAGTCTTAGTAGGTAATAGTGTTTTGCTTTTAATTTCCACTTTATTTGGACTCGTAAAAGCTACTTTTTGTTCTGAATGATACAAGCGTCTTGTGAATATTTTATTACCATGTAACATGAAATCACCCACTCAGTAATGTGTAGTAAATCCTTGGTACATCAGTTCAGAAAATGTATCCATCTAGTTACTTATTTTCATCTTTATTATTCTGTGATCGTGACGTTTCTTTTTATTGTTTCCATCATATTATTATCTTCCATTAGGCCCGGGGGATGGTTTGTATAGAAACAATTTAATGCGCATCTCATTCAGAGATTGATTTTAGGGCAATTCTCGGATTACTGTGTGTTTTGTATTTTGTAACGGCGCTTTCCAAGAATTGTTCCATTATATAGTTATTTTTTGTTAAAACGATAAAAAATATATTAAGTACAAACTTAATATTTTTTTTATGTATTTTTAATAATCATCATCAGCCCATATACGTCCCCACTGGCGGGGCAATGGCCTATTCTAGTGCGGTAAGGCCATAGTCGACATCAGCAAACAAATCAAATTACCAATACAATTTATAGCTCATCTTTATACATAGTCTGTTCAATAAACCCTGATCATAAATAGTGTATAGATTTTCTGTAAAGGATTAAAGCCTTTAAACATTGCTACACATATATAGCAACTTGGTCTAACACCTTTGTGACAGCCTTCACAAAGAGTAACATAATATCAACGTATGAGCCTAGACAAACACAATAACGTAGAGATGGGAAAGGCCCTGTAGCTACCATGAGTCTAAAAGTTACAGACTCATTATTGCCTTGAGAAGAATTTTTCAATATCCTGTTGCAAATAAGCTTTAAGTTGAGGTATTAAGGTACCTGCATGCCAAATTTCCAAGCGTCTAACATAAGCGGCTTAGATTAACATACAATAGGAATTTTATTTTCGAAATTTCGAAATTTCCTTTCTTAGTGCACCTCTACGAAAGCTTAGCTACGTCCTTTTTAAATTTTAAGTGCCTACGCCTTAAGCCTAAGCCTTTAAGGCTGTGCGTTGATATGTCAGTCAGTCAGCCAGTCAAATTCTCCTTTTATATTAAGATGTGTAGCAAATTAAAGACAATTTAAAGTTGACGTTTCGAGCTCTTTACAGCACATTACATAATACACGCGAAATATGATATTTTAAATTAACATTATAAATATGGTACTATACATAAGTAATAATGTAAGGTATTATAAATTAAAATGTTCTGAAGTAATTTTATTTTAGCTTGTCACTCAGTACTTAAGATGCGCTAAAACTCAATTTATTTATAACCTCACATGAGTTGTAACTCACAGCGCAATGAAATGAGTTAACAGAATGAGTTCCATTATTACACATCTCTAAAACTATGTCACAGAGCCCTGTCCATAAATAGAGCCTAGTCGCTTTTAAATTATAAACAATGTGAAACTTTCAGCCATAAAGGATTAGCTGGCTATCCTTTATGTCCTAGATAAATAATTTTAGGTCCAAGGTAGACCTTGGGCAAATTATAACTTACCTTTTGCCAGCTACGGCTTTGCAAAAGTGTAAACCTAATAATGTTTTACGAGGCAGAGTGTATACTCCCATACATTATGTATATGAATTAAGTAAAACATAATGTTCACCGACACTGTAAAATTATTATGGTGCACAATGATTGTGTAAGTCATTTAAACGAATACTTAAAAATAAATAAATATTTCACAACATCATACTACATATCACACATTCATCTGATCCCGTGGTTAGTAGCTTAAGTATTTGTGTTACGGATATCAGAATCGACAGTAGATACAGAAATACACTGAAATATATTAATGACACACCCAGACACGGAACAAACACTGATGTTCGTCAGACAAATGGCAATCGAAACCACGACTCTTAGTACACTTGGTAGTGAGCCTGGATCATTAACCACTATTCGACCGACATTTACTAAAAAGAGAACATTTTTTTCTGACCGATTTCACTGTATACTTTGAATACATGAGTCGCTTTTGCAGTTCAGTTGACTCTTAGTGATTTGTGTTGTTCAGCTATCTAAATAATTAAATACCTTTGATATATGGAATGCAGAATATATGCGTTATTAAAGTTTTTTCATTTATTTAATGGATTACAAAATAAGTTACATCATTACATTTTTATTACACAATTACATATAATTCAATTTTTAACTGCACTTATAACAAAATATAACCACATCCCACTGGATTAAAAAAAAATTACAAGAAATAAAATTTTGAATATCAAATAATAGAATAGGGTATGAAAAAAGGGTAACAAAATAATGTTACATTTCTAGCTGAAGTACGTTTAATCTTAAGATATGTATGAATTTATATAGGCCTTTAAAATGTATGTCAAGTTCGAGCAATTTCTTAATTGTGATGTAGAAAATAATCATTTTCATGACCAAGTAGGCAGCAATATCTTTTGTCGTCCAATTGAATAGCCAAACACGAAATTTAGGTTAAACAGATCCATCATTCGATTGCAAAGATACCACATCTTACGAAATCGCACATTATCACTGATTATCAGTAGCTTTCAATGCTGCAACTGTGTCTTATCACTAAAGAGAGGAATTGCTATCGATTGATAAGATGATTGCCAAATGATTCAGTGTTAGAATAACTTTAGTGTGTGACTGTTAAGTGAACAAGTGTGAAGATGTTGAGGGTCTTAATTGTTTTGTTGATAGGGACAGCGTTGGGGGACAGTGTCCCACAAACGTTCAAAACTGAAAAGTATCGAGTCGGTATCGAGTATGATAGTA
>CM076925.1:0-107500 GCA_039566165.1 Maruca vitrata | reverse complement strand
AAAATATTTAAAAATTAATAGATTTATTAAAAAAACCCAGAATTTAATTAAAAAGCAACACTGCTCATATGATAAAATTAAATGTATTAAGGAAAGACAGCGTTTAGGTGATGAGTTAGATTTATATACATTAACTTTAGATAAACACATAACGACCTCTGAGGAAAGTATAGGTAAATTAGAACTTGAGATAATAAGTTTGACAAACTCCTTGGACAGCATGACTAGTAGGTATTTAAGCTGTAAAAAAGAGAATGAGGAACACATATTGGCTCTGAAGAACCTTTTGGATACCTCAGTGACCAGTGGTCAAAGTCTAAAAAGTGAAAATGGTTCTCAGTCAGTTTGTGACTCATCATACTCACCCTGCTGTGATAGTTTGTTGAATTTATCTAATGCAGTCCACTCCAACGGTTCCTATACACATCCACTTCAGGCATGTAGCAAACAGGTATCTTTTGTAAGTAGTACCAATAACCAGTTTGTTATGTTTAGTGACGAAATAGGTAAAAATATGGGCCCATTAATGAGTAATATTATGGGGCAACCGATTCATAATTATTGTTTTCCTAATACACAATATAATGACATTATTAAAAAAGTGAGTAAATTTAATTTTAATAGGGACACAACACTCATAATATTTATTGCAAATAGGGGAAATGTAAATAAAAATGAATTGATTAAAAGTTTTAGTTATATGAATAATTTAGAAGTAAATAAAATAATTTTATTTACACTTCCTTATAGTAACAGTTTGCCACAATCAGAAAATTTTATTAGGTATAAATTGAATATGACATTGCATACCATGACATTTAATAATAATGATAAGTTTAATTTAATTGATTGCAATAATAGTGTATTTGACATGTGCAAAGGATTATTATTGACAAGAGATAGTTTTTATCTTCCTAAATTTTATAAAAGACAGATAGCTTTGTCGCTATCATATTGTATTAGTATAAGTAATTCAGCCAAGAATTTGGCTACACAGTCTGCTTTTATTGAGCAGAATAATGACATGTTGCCTAACAATTCCCTGGAAAATGTTTCAGGTAATTTAAATTATACCATAAGACAATAGAGGATAACTCTAGCAAATTAATTGTAAGGACAAAAGGAAAGCATAATAATTTAAAAATTATCCATCAAAATATTCAAGGCCTTCCTGGGAAGGAGCTTGAACTTGAATTATATTTAAATGAAATGAATATACATGTTGTATGCCTTACAGAGCATTGGTTAAGACAATATGAGTTACTGATTAGTATTGACAATTATAAAGTAGTTAGTTCGTTCACAAGAGAAGATGCCATTAGAGGTGGATCACTTATTTTATTAGATACATCATTAGCGTCAAAAAACCGTAAAGATGTGACATCCCTCTCTATTGAGCGAACTATTGAGCTTTCTTGTGCAGAGCTCGAGCAGTACATCATTGTCTGTGTCTATAGTCCCGCATCTGGTAACTATGTACTATTTGAGTCTACTATGGAGGAAGTTTTGAAAAAGGTATGTAAATGCAGCAAGAAAGTAGTTGTTTGTGGAGATTTTAATATTAATATTTTGGATATTGACTCTCAACTATCTACTAGGTTTTTGAACTTATTTAAGTCATTTGGACTTAGTAATTTATTTATTGAACCAACTCGAGTAACTCCTGCAACAGCTACTTGCCTTGATAACATATTTTGTAATTGTGAAGTGAATGATAAATCTATTATTAATTTTATTAACTCTGACCACAGTGGTCAGATGGCAATATTTGAACACCATCATTACAATCCTTCATTAAATTTTACATACAGGCCCATTACTACAAGGCGCATAGAAAACTTTAAGAAAAACATTGATTATAAATTTTCCCATTTTCAATATAATCTTAACCAAAACATTGATGTATCATATAAAAACATGTTTGACATAATTTTTAATGAATTTAATGGGATTTTTACTAAAAAACAATAAAAGCTAAAGATCCCAAGTCCAAATTTAGTGATTGGGCAACTAAAGGCATTTACAAAAGTAGAAATAGATTATATGAATTATATGACATTAAATCACAATCAAATGATATTAATGTTATAAATTATGTTAGGAATTACTCAAAACTATTTAAGAAAGTGTGTGCAATTGCGAAGTCTAATTATTTTAAAGAAAAAATTAGTAAATCAAATAATAAAATAAAAACTACATGGAAAATTATTAACAAAGAGACTTGTAAAAATAAATCACATGACAACAAGTTCTCTCTCATAGTTGATGATAAGCATATTGATTCTGATAAGGAAGTTGCAAATGCTTTTGAAACCTATTTCTCTAATATTCCTATAATTACTACAAGCAAACTAAACTCATGCTCACACCAAGCTCAATCCCTCCTTATAGCAACTGTAGAAAAATGTTTAGTATCTTTTAAATTTACCCAAGTAAATCACAAAATAATTTTGAGAGCCTTTAAAGAATTAAATTTTAAAAAGACTGAAGATTTATGGGGTATTTCTGTGGAACTATTAAAAACAATTATAACCACAATAGCCCCGCATTTAGCTATCGTATTTAACATGTGTATAGAGGTAGGTCATTTCCCAAATTTGATGAAATTTAGTAAAGTAATTCCTTTATTCAAGGCAGGTAATAAAAGTGATCCATCCAATTTTCGCCCTGTTTCTATACTACCCGCACTTAGTAAAATTTTCGAAAAAATTATATACACTCAATTAATGTCTCATTTCAATGAAAATAAGCTATTACATAAAAAACAATTTGGCTTCACCAAAGGAAGAT
Source organism: Maruca vitrata (assembly GCA_039566165.1). NCBI lineage: Eukaryota > Metazoa > Arthropoda > Insecta > Lepidoptera > Crambidae > Maruca > Maruca vitrata. The sequence goes on along the minus strand of CM076925.1, from coordinate 104,710 downwards.
CCACCACTGATGCGGGAGTGGCACTTGTCAAGCATATCTTTGACGCATGGGAGAATAAGCAAGATGCAATAGGCATCTTCTGTGACCTGTCAAAAGCCTTTGATTGTGTAAATCATGAGATATTGCTAATGAAATTGAATCATTATGGAATCTCAGATGAGGCGAATAATTTGTTGAAATCATATCTTAAAGATAGGGTGCAAACAGTTAATGTCAATGGAGTTGATTCTTGTGGCGCTCCCATTCTCATGGGAGTGCCTCAGGGCTCAATTCTGGGACCTTTACTGTTCTTGATTTATATAAATGATCTTCCTTACTTAACTGCGGATCTATGTGAGACGGTACTGTTTGCTGATGATACATCTTTGATTTTTAAGGTTGACAGAGGTAAAAATAACTACGACGAGGTTAAATAGTGCCCTCTCGCAAGTTCTGCGCTGGTTTAATACAAATAATTTATTGTTAAATGCAAAAAAAACGAAATGTATAAGATTTACAATGCCTAATGTAAGAAAAGTTGATACTAACATTATTGTAAATAAGGAAATTGTAGAATTGACTGAATCTACAAAATTTTTAGGAATCACTATAGATGCTAAGTTACAGTGGGGACCTCATATCTCTGTTCTGGCAGATAGACTTAGTTCAGCTGCGTATGCAGTCAGAAAAATCAGGATGTTGACTGACATTGAAACGGCAAGATTAGTTTATTTCAGCTATTTCCATAGTGTTATGTCATACGGTCTTCTGCTGTGGGGATCTGCTACAGACATTCAAACCATTTTTGTACTACAAAAAAGGGCCATCAGATCCATATATGGTATAAGACCGCGCGACTCCCTTAGAGATATTTTTAAAGATATAGATATTTTAACCGTAGCTTCTCAGTTCATTTTAGATTGTATCGTATATGTTCATAAAAATATGCACTTATTAAATAAAAAGTCGGATTCTCACAATTTTAACACCAGAAATAAATATAAGCTTTCCGTTCCAAGACTCAGGCTTCAAAAAGTGGGAAAATCATTCATAGGCTTAAGTATAATATTGTTCAATAAAATTCCGCAAAATATTATTGAATTGCCGTTGTATAAATTTAAAGTCTATATTAAATCTTGTCTTTTGAAAAAGGGGTACTATAAAGTAGAAGACTATTTGAATGATAAGAATCCATGGACATGATGAGCTGCTCGCTTGGACATCCAAGAATTATGTAACTTGTACATATTATTTTCATTTGTAATTAATTAACCTGTGATTTGACATGCGAAAGAATTTCATGAAATCTACTTGCAGAATAAATTATTTCATTTCATTTCATTTCATTTTCTAAACTTTTGAAAATAATTGACCTAACCGACTAAAAATAATTTAAAGAAAAAAGTATTATACTTTTTTGAGAAATTCTTTTTGCAAATCAATTTTCATAAGTTTTTCTTCAATGCCTTAAACATTTTGTCTCCATAACTTATTTGGAAGTTTTCTAAATGATGGTTCAAACTGTAAAGTTACGTTCTGTAAATATGTCTTACAATTTCAACTTTAAATTTTTAATATTAGGAGGTAGCTGCATGGCTCCTAAGTAACTTTAAAAACTGCGCCAGACTCTCAGCTTTCGTAATCATTAATACAAACTGGTACTTAATGGGCTACTTTTGCTGAAATTTTACTTCAAAGACAGAGTGCTGGAAAAATCATAAAATTAGCCATTTAATAACGAAGTATTATTTGGACATTTTATTATTTCTAAAGTTAATTAGTTTGTCAACAAACCTAAATTTAATACAGGAGCACTCAGATGCAAACGTTTGGATGTCATATTTTTTGTTTCATTTAAGTTTCATTGCGCTAACACTGTTTTCACATGCAAAACAAATCCCTTTGTTACGGCGAACTTTGCTTTCTTAACGGACATTAAGTGCGATTACTAATAAACTTTTTATAATAAATAATCAAAAACAATAACTTTTTTTTCATTTTAGTTCCCATTTTTAAAACTTAATTTATTTCTTAAGTATCACAAATAAAACTTTCATGTGGTAATTTCTTAGTATTTCTGTAATAATTATGATTGTTAACAATCTAATTAACTTTAGAAATAATAAAATGTCCAAATAATACTTCATAATCAAATGGCTAATTTTATGATTTTTCTACCTCTCTGTCTTTGAAGTCCGATTTCAGCAAAAGTAGCCCATTAAGTACCAGTTTTTATTAATGACTAGTGACCCGCCCTCGCTTCGCTTCGGGTAAATTTTACATACAAACCTTTCTTAAGAATCACTCTATCTATTAAAAAAACCGCATCAAAATCCGTTGCGTAGTTTTAAAGATCTAAGCATACATACGGACATACAGCGAAAGCGACTTTGTTTTATACTATGTATTGATTACAGAAGCTGAGAATCTGGCGCAGTTTTTAAAGTTACTTAGAAGCCATGCAGCAACCTTCTAATATTTTAAATTTAAAGTTGAAATTGTAAGACATTTTATTTTTATTTTATTTTTATTTCTTCAGGATAACAAACAATTGCATAATATTGCTTAATGCTACTACAGGGTTACTGTCTAATACACTTGATACAATTATGCAACCAACACCATTATCCTCATAGTAATATAAACTATTTATTATTATCAACTTAACTTGTCGACAAGGAAAAAATAAAAGCCATTTTTACATATTTAGTTAAAGCAATCAGAGTAAGTTAGAAACTTTGTTACAAAGTTTTTAAGTGAGAGTATGAGAAAGTTTATCAAATACACATTTCCTAAATTGTGTAGGTGACAATTGAAATAAGTCAATATCAACAAAGTATTCGTTATAACTTTTCATTAATCGCCATAATGGAGCTCTCTCTCCTGCATTACTTCTACATCTTTTGAGAGCAAATAGACTATGAGTGTGAGTATTGCGAATGCGCTGAGAACGACTAGGTGTGCGTATATATATTTGGCTTATTAGCATATTACAATCAAATTGATTATGACAAATCTTATAAAGAATCGATTGATCAAGGTACAGCCTCCGATGCTTGAGAGTTGACAGTGAGAATTTACCTAAGAGAGAACGATAAGAAGACCGTGACTTGGCGAGCCTGTAATTCAGGTTTCGGATATATTTCCGTTGTACAGATTCGATTTGGTCACTGTATTTGTTGTAAAAAGGGTTCCATACGCATGTAGCGTATTCGAGTTGTGATCTTATGAGTGACTTATATAATAGCAGATGGGTTGAGTTCTTCTTGAATGCGCAGCACGTACGTCTCAGAAAGCCAAACATTTGATAGGCTTTAGCTGTGATGCGATCAACATGAGCGTCAAAGTGCAGTTTAGAGTCAAAGAGTATACCTAGATCTTTAATAAGGAAGACCTTTTCTAGATGCGAATTGCAAAGTAGGTAGTTAGATTGTATAGGATTTTTTCTTTTACTGAAGGAAATGAATTTACATTTTGGTAGACTAAGCTGCAGTTTATTATACCAGAGCCGCTCTAAGTTGGCCGATTTGCTACATGTCAGACTGACTGCACTAGTCTTTGAGTATAAAGCCACTGGAGATGCCTTACACGGGCGACCCCCTCCGGCAAAGTACATCGGTCAACTGTTCAAACACGTTTAATAAAACTACTTGTCGCTGCACCACCGCCATTTTGCATTGATCCCTGTCGCGTGACGTTACTCTTGAAAAATGGTTAGTTGTGCAGTATTCTCATGTAAAAGGCGATCGAGAGCTCAAATTCGCAACAAGAGCGCGTTTAGTATCATATCTAAGTGTTTTTATTAACTTTTAAACGTGTATTTAAGAAGAATTGCCATTTAAATAAAAAGTCGTTGCGATACGTAAACGACAGAAAAAATAAACAAGAATACAGTGGTACGGGGGCTAGTGATGTCACAAAGTCAAAAAAGCGACTCGACATTTGAATGAATCATTCACTCCCTGCAGTTAGTTGTATAATCCGTTTTTTACTTTAATTTTTGAATTAAATAAAAGGTCTAAACATATGTTATATTTAAATCTTGTAAGATGAATTAGAAAAATTACTTTTCTTTCCTCTGGTCATACGATATTGAAATTTAGTCTGAAAATTAAAAAGAAATTCTGTGACTCCCTTAGAGATATTTTTAAAGACATAGATATTTTAACCGTATCCTCTCAGTACATTTTGGACTGTATCTTATATGTTTACAAGAACATACAATCATTTAATATCGGATCCTCACCATTTTAACACCAGTAATAAACATAAGTTTGCCGTTTCAAGGCTCAGGCTTCAAAAGACTGGAAAGTCGTTCTTGGGTTTAAGCACAAAATTGTTTAATAAGATCCCACAAAATGTTATTGAATTACAATAATCAGTACAAGATAGTTCAGTTCATTCACCAAACTGATTTTATTTTATTCTTTGTGTCATCACTAATTTTTCGTATGTGTGTTGCGTAGTTACGTGAAAACTTTTGTTTGTGTGCGTGTATTGTTTGAAGTGTTGAACATTTTTGTAGTGTGCGTTTATCGTTACAGCAAAATTTGTGTCTGATGAGTTATTAATTTTTTGGTGGTGTGCTGTACGTGTTTACCTCGCCCCCGCTAAAAGTGGCGAAAAAATTTGTTAGAAGCGTTGACGTTATGGCATCTCCAGTGGCTTTATACTCAAAGGCACTAGTGAGGGACAACGGTAAAATTGCCGAAGTATATAAGTAACAGTTATTTCCACTTTATAACCAAGCAAGGTCTAATTATAACAAATTTTTATTAAAAACATTAATTCACATCCAAAAGATTGAATTTAAGTTCTTTATTTATAAATATATTTATTTTTAAAATACAATACTTATTAAATCCTTCATCCTATTTTTAAAAATACCTGGTGAGTATTACCCACTACGTCACTATGAAAACGTGTCAAACGGCGTAACCTTGTAAAAGCGTAATACAGAGTGGAAATTTTACGTTTTCTTTTTATAATTCAATTATTTTAGGTAATAAAAGACAAATAACTAGATAATTATACCGGAGCCGTTCTTAGAAGACTGATTTGACACTTTTTATTTTATATTTTGCATTTATCCTTGTTAAGAGGAACATATTTACGCGAATCATAAAGAACAACTTTTAAAAAATAATACGTTATTTCAAAATTTCAAATGCACATAATTATATAATTATTTGTCTTTTATTACCTAAAATAATTGAATTATAAAAAGAAAACGTAAAATTTCCACTCTGTATTACGCTTTTACAAGGTTACGCCGTTTGACACGTTTTCATAGTGACGTAGTGGGTAATACTCACCAGGTATTTTTTTAAAATAGGATGAAGGATTTAATAAGTATTGTATTTTAAAAATAAATATATTTATAAATAAGGAACTTAAATTCAATCTTTTGGATGTGAATTAATGTTTTTAATAAAAATTTGTTATAATTAGACCTTGCTTGGTTATAAAGTGGAAATAACTGTTACTTATATACTTCGGCAATTTTACCGTTGTCCCTCACTAGTGCAGTCAGTCTGACATGTAGCAAATCGGCCAACTTAGAGCGGCTTTGGTATAGCTAGACAGTAGGCAGATAACCGGTCCAAATCTTCTTGTAATTTGTTGCAGTCGTCAATTGAATTTATTTTTCGATAAACCTTTAGGTCATCAGCGTATAGGAGAAAATCACTATGTCTAAAACATGTGTTAATGTCGTTAATAAAAAGTACAAATAGCAACGGTCCCAAAATTGATCCCTGCGCTACACCTGACGTCACGCCGATCACATCAGAACTAAAACCCTGAACTACGACCTTCTGAGTTCTGTTTATCACGTAAGACGTGAGCCAGCGCAACAGGTTCCCATGTATACCATTGTATGCTATTTTCTGTAACAGTAGTGTGTGGTCTACTTTGTCAAAAGCCTTACAAAAATCAGTGTAAATTGTGTCTACTTGCTGTTGATTATCCATGCTTTCAAACAGAAAGTTAGAGTATAGAATTAAATTACTAACTGTAGAACGATTTCTGACGAACCCATGTTGTTCGGGGATAATAATGTTATGTAAGATAGGGTAAATTTCCTTGTGCACTAATTTTTCCAGGACTTTTGACAATGCAGACAACAAGGATATTGGCCGGTAGTTGGTAACGTCATGTTTGACGCCACCCTTATACACTGGAATGACATTGGCAGACTTCCATGCCTGGGGTACTATCCCCTCTTTCAGACTGCGGTTGAATAAATAAAATAGTGGGGTACTCATCGACTCAGCCGTATGTTTTAGAAAAAGAGCAGGTAGGCCATCGGGTCCTGCCCCTTTGGTAACATCCAAGGATTTAAGAGTATTCGCTATTCTATCTTTACTGAGAGTTAAATAGGAGATGTTTATTTGACTGTTCGACGAGAACTCAAGGTTGCATGTAGCACTTGTGTCTGCGGGTTCATAAACTGAGCTAAAAAAATTTGAAAATAATTTGCATACATTCTCAGGCCCGTGGCATTCCTCGTTTCCAAATGACATAGTGTTAGGCACACCTACATTCTTTTTATTCTGTTTTACAAATGACCAGAACTTTTTTGATATCTTTATGTATAGAAGATTCAATACAATTTAAATAATTATGGTAACATTTAGTTGAAAGTACCTTAAATCTTCTACGGTATAAAGAGAACTGCTCATAGTCGACAGTATTTTTATATTTTTTATATTTGATCCAGGCCTTTTCTTTGTTTCTAAAAATATGAATTAGGGGACGTGAGAACCACACCGGATATTCATTGGATTTAGCAGGACGCCTGGGCACATGCTTTTTAATAATATCATAGATGGTGTCATAAAATATTTGAACAGCAGACTCTAAAGAAGCGTCAACCAGAAGAGAGGCCCAGTCGACCAAGCTAATGTCTTTGTTAACAGCGGGGAAGTTTGCCTCAATAAAACGATAAATAGGTACAGAGCTTCGGGCCATGGGTTTGACAGATAATTTAAACCTAATTAAAGTAACAAAAAGGTGGATGAAAATTATCTATGGGTACCAAAGGAAGAAGTACAGGATCACACACACAGACGTCGTTAGAAATTAATAAGTCCAAAGTACGATTAAGATGATTTTTAATATTATTATATTGCTTACAATTTATAGTAGATAAAAAAGTGAATAAGGAGTAGTTCGACTGTGGTACTGTTGCTGTATATACGCGGCATAAGTGCGGGGTTGCCCGAGTGAACCCATTCGATATGTGGTAGGTTAAAATCGCCAAATATTTGTATATAATTTGTGTTAAGAGATAATATTTCATGTTCAAGTAAATTAAAAGTGATTGATATGAAGCTAGTGTTTGATTTGGGGAATATAAATACCGCACACGATGTGATATTCATCATCGGTCCTAGAATAAAACTTTAAAAAACGTAATCAATATTGTGCGGTACACTATAAAAACAACCATCTTGACAAATCGTGGACATAAACTCAGTGCGCATTGCACTTAAACCGCGGCGAACTGCTATCAAAATACCACCACCGTCAGACTTACCTGTCAACACACGATTTCTATCACAACGGTAAACAATGTATCTTGAATCGATGAATTCTCCATCCACAATCTCGGGAATTAACCAAGTCTCTGTCAAAATTATGAGATCAAAGGATTCTGCCATAATATTATTGTAGATAGTGTTTAATTTGGTTCTCAACCCACGACAGTTTTGATAATATATTGAGAGGTTATTAGCCATAGTACCCGCGCAAAATTCCAAATGTTACTAAAAGAAAGTTATTTATGTTGCTAGACTCACGGCTCACATAATAAATTCGAATGTTAAGCGGTGACGATTTATATATTATTAATAGTGACGAATTAAGCATTTGTGTAAGTAAATATAAGATGTTAAAATGTGCTAGGTTATAATAGCAATCGGAGTGATTAAGGCAATATTGTCTAATTGTGGTAAGCCAATAAAATGAATATGATTTGTCAATTGATTTAACATAAAAAATAAAAGCAAACAAGCTTAAAACGATTGAGAGAATAGACGCGCACCTAGTCAGCACACAGAGCAATGTGATATGCAGAGAACGCAAGATTAACACTTTGTAACAAACACAGTAGATAGTTAAAAACATGTTGTTTTCACTAACGAGTTTTAAAGAAAGCACTGTATATATAAGGAATAAAAAAAATTGTCTATTTTGCTGTCGAGCGGGGTTTGAGTTTTGACAAATCTTTATCCGTGCGGATAGCAATAGCGGGCGAAGTATCGTCAGTCCTGGCCAGGATAACTCCGTGTTTGACCCAGACATATTTAAGTCCGATATCTTTGGCGATATCTCTGACTTGTCGAAATAACGTCTTGTTTTGCAGTGTCAGATGTTCATTTATATACACTTTCTGTGGAGGACCTTGGATGTTTATCTGTTCGGACGTGAACCCTTTATTCAGGCGGGTAGCGGCGATGAAGTTGTCTCGTGTAATTTTACTAGAGAATGTCACGATAATGTTCTTGGGCCGTGTGTTACTCGGACGGCTCTGCGGCTCACGATGGAGACTTATAACATCACGCGTGGATATTGGATGTTTGATGACCTGAGAAATGTTTTCTAGGATTGCCATCAAGTTTTCCCCACGTTTCTCGGGCAGATTGCTAATTTCAAGGTTGCAATTGCGTGCTCTTTGCTCCATAGATTGAATTTTGGCCTCTAGGCTTGTAACCAGCGACTCATTTGACTGCGCCTTTTGCTCAACAGACTGCACTCGTCTCGTCATATCCGTCGTAGATTTTTCTAGGCGGTCGTAATTATCGCTGAGGAATTTGATGGAGGTCTTCACTTCCTCAAATTCGTTAAGTAATTTAGAAGAAACTGCATCTTGCCTCGCGAACCATTTTTCTATCATGTTCGACATGTTGTCTTGAAACGCCTTAAATTCTCGTCGGAAGTCTAACTCCTGACCCTTTCGGTAAGTAATGTAAGGTGGCGGTGATTCCTTGTCGATGAGCGATCCGCCGTCTACGCTCATTCCGCTGAGATCGTTAGTCCCATCTTCACGATCGAAGGTGCTATTTTTTGCAGCCATGATGTTGTGCGTAACCTCTGGATCACGGGTTACACTGCGACGCGAGCGCACAGTGCGATAAGACGAACAGTACCTACGTCACACACACACGCGCACGGAACTGTAGCTAGCGGAGCTCGGTAGACAACCGGTTGTCGCCGGCGCTTGCGAGGGAATGACATAATTTACAGAACGTAATTTTACAGTTTGTACCATCATTTTGAAAACTTCCATATAAGTTATGGAGACAAATATTTTAGGCATTGAAGAAAAACTCATGAAAATTGATTTGCAAAAAGAATTTCTCAAAAAAGTAAAATACTTTTTTCTTTAGAATATTTTAGTCGGTTAGGTCAATTATTTTCAAAAGTTTAGAAAAAAAATCATATCTCGAAAACTATAAAAAATCGCGAAACATACATGGGGGTGTTTCGGATGCCCCACGGGGTGTTCTATCTCAGGACTTCTGCTTGACACTACTTTTTGGGACACCCTGTATAATAATTACATTAAAATAAACACCGATGTTCATAACATCAAAAGTATTTGTCCCGAGTGAGAATCGAATCCATGACTCTTGGCGCAAGAGACAGGGGCTACTCAACGCGCCATCGAGGCAGTCATAGCCAGAGAAAATAAAGTGATAGAACTTTTTAGTAATTTAAATTATACATACGTTTATTGTTTAAGATGCTGCCCTAAGTATATGTATGTAACATATGGTTTTTTTACAGGAAAGTAAAAACAACATCACACAGTACTTAAGTCCGGTTGCTGTCAAAAATAAAAACGACTACATCCCGGGCACCAACATTCGGAAGGGCACGCTCAAATCCGATACCAAATGCAATCAAATCGATAGAGGTCACACTTCTCGGAAGAACGGCACCTTTGATAAGACTGAAGATAATAATAGTGCCAATTGCAGTATGATATCAAATACTGTTAATGGTGACGTGTCATTTGATGTAGCGTTCGATGTTAGTGCGTTCGAAGAATCGTTTATGGATGAAGACGAGGACGACGCGTTGCTGGCCAATTTAGATTTATGATATGCAATGAAGTTTTTGATTCTTTAAATAAATTATTGTTATAGCCAAATTGTTTCTTTTTTGTGGTTTAAATTGTGTTGCTCTCCCTAATGGTCCAAGATCCCAGAGCCGCCAGACATCACTTATTTTCTAATGGACAAAATATATACGATTGAGTAGTGGTGGGGTGTACTATCATCATATGACTAGTTGCTACCTTGACCAGACGGCCATTTTTCAGATATCAACCAATCAAGGTACATAGAAACACTGCTCACCTCACTTAAATTCTGATGGCTGATTTTCACATATGTTTCACATATATCATTAAAAATCAGGATTCATTACTCCCAGACACATGCGGTCGGCGGTTTTACCTTACAGACGCTTTAAAGCTATGAAAAAAATTTTACTTTTACTTATTTTCTGATGCTTGATTTTTATATATGTTATTCAAACAACTAAAAAGTGCTCATCTGACCGCAATAATAACAGAATTGTATCTTACAAACTATTTTATTAGAAAAACTTAACTAAATTCAATTTAAAAAAAAAATCTAAAACAGTTGGGTCTGGTGAATGTTTGGCCCCTTGGATCGGTCTGTCCGTTTGCAAAACGTTTTAAAATAGTTGTTTGAATAACATATATAAAAATCAAGCATCACAAAATAAGTAAAATTAAGTAAAAGTAAATTTTTTTTTATAGCTTTAAAGCGTCTGTAAGGTAAAACCGCCGACCGCATGTGTCTGGGAGTAATTAAACCTGATTTTTAATGATATTGTGTGAAATATATGTTAAAATCAGCCATCAGAATTTAAGTGAAGTGAGCAGTGTTTCTATGTACCTTGATTGGTTGATATCTGAAAAATGGCCGTCTGGTCAAGGTAGCAACTAGTCAATTATGATGATAGTACACCCCACCACTACTCAATCGTATATATTTTGTCCATTAGAAAATAAGTGATGTCTGGCGGCTCTGGGATCTTCCTCTATAAAAATTATGAACCAATTTTTCACTCGTACTGCCGTGCTAACGAAGAACGCAGTAAGGAAGGATTTTGGCGAAATTGAGTTACATACATATTCGGAATCCTCACAATGAGTTCTATTTGGTACTTTTATCCATTTTTTTGTAGCTATCCGGGAAGTAGGACTTTTATTAAGATAAAACGCAGTAAAGCATTTCATCAGAAGCATTTTGCTTAGGAAAACTGCCGTAAAAGACGATACTGCTCTTTGCGCTCCGGTATTTCTATGACCTCCATTAGTTTTCACTAGTTATAATCGCAGTGAAAAGAATTCATGCTATTATGCTATGTACTATCTTTACAGTTAATAATTTCAGACGCTACTTTTAAACGCAGTGAAATCGGATACTGCGCTTTTACTAAGCCCTCTTTTTTAAATGAGTTTAATATAAGGTGCAAGTTAAAAATGCAGTAAGTTCATTTGCTGCACTATTCATTGATATCCACTTCGGGTAACCTTCTTGATTATGCATAAAATAATAGCAGCAATAATGTAGACTGCGGTATTAATTGACAGAAGACAATTTTACGCTTTTGGAAACTACAAAGAAATATCGCAGTATCGTTGGACTTTACTGCGCTTTTGATTAGTAGCAGGAGCTAGCGGGGATCGGGGAAGGATGCAGGGACGATAGGTGTCAATCGCACGCACTGCTCGTCCTCGACACTCATTCGACGAGAAGTTGTTTGCTTGTAAGTAAGTATATAAATAAAATAATCATAATAACTTTTTGGTACACGAGTGCAAAGACCATAGCTGACACAAAAACCTTTTAAATGGAGGTATTTCATGCCATTTGCGAGTATATTTTATTGTGATTTTATCATTTTATCCAATAAAATGTGACATGGCAGTTTAATAAAAAAATATTGTATAAGAACAACCTAATATAATGACAATAAGGTTGATTTAAAATTGTCAATTGTCAAATTGGTTGTAGTTTTTGTATCAACTGGGTGTTGGTGGTATAGATATAAAAAAATGAACATTTAAAAGGATACTTATACCATACAACATGAACAAAGTTACTTAAATTTTGTTTTCGATTTCCTCAAGATGGGTCAACAAAAGAATAATGGATAACGGCAACGGGAAGAGCCGATTGAATGCCCTTAAAATTAAACACCACACATTCTGAGCATTTTACAAAAACATATTTTTAATTTCTAAATGGCAATAAATGTATATATATATAAATTTGTTTCTTTTTTCATCAAATTAACTTACCAAAGCTTTGCATTATTTTTAGCCTAACTAAAATAAATGAGCTCTCCTCTCTTACCCGTCGTGAGGTTAAAGAGCTCGAAGTTTTGATTCCTGATTCTTTATACCTGAGTAATATTCACGCGTTGGACAGTCGAAGAATTGCCGACTTACTTAAGTGTTTTATTTTTTAGTCTGTTTTTGAATCTCCGTCTGTGGGGCTACCATGAGTTTAAAACTTACGCGCTCGATATCGACTACGTAAATATGTCTATGAAAAACATGTACAGCGCCGGCTGGTGGTTACGCGAAGAACTACAATCGGCCATATGAAAAAAACAACTCGATAGGTTTTTAACGTACGTAAGTTTACGATAAGCCAACTCATGGTAGGCCCTCTGGTAGCGTCTCGAACTATGGAACCGCGAGTAATGATTGTGTGATTGATTATGTTTACATAAATAGCACGGTGATTGAAAAATATTTGAAAAATCTGGATGTCTCAGTCTAAGTATTTCTTAAGCAGTGTTGCCGGCAGTTGACAGTTCCTATTTCATTATTATTTTAGATTTCTTTAAATAAAAGAGGTAATAAGTTTTTATGGACTGGTAATTTTTATTCCAATATGGTGGCCGTGGGACAAGACTGGCAAAAATCTTGTCACAAACTTGGTTTTAACCTTAACAAATACACCCCCGCTCACATTTATAAAATTATATTGTATCCTCTCATTATCACCAAACGCGAGGAAAGAACCCAAAAATGTAAAATTTAAATAAAAGATAATTTCGGTAATACGAGTAGATGGTGGTGTATAGTCTGATTTAAGCAGTAAGCAATCAAGAATTAAATGATAATTCAATTAAAATCTCACCGAGAAATAACAATTAAAATTAAAAACATTTCTTAATTACAGATATTTATTAAATAAATAACGAATTATTTAATACAATACGCCTTAAATTTCACAGCCTTTATAAGAGATATTAAAACTAAAGTAAAATGAATAAATTATCTAAAAACTATAACTTCAAAGTGGTTACAGCATCAAAATCGTCCATTGATTGCAACAAGTGCCGCAGCAAGCAGCGAGAAGAGCGATGTGTTGAGGAGGGCGGCGGCGCCGTTCCCGCAGGCCTGCTTGCCGTGGCCGAAGCAGCCGGCGTAGGCCATGAGGTGCGGGATGCGGCTCTGCTCGTACAGCCCCGTGAACATGTCGTGGTGGGCGCCCCACGCGAACACCGCCACGTCGTCGCCGCCGTGCGTCTCCGAGTCCAGCGGCACGTCCGCGTGGCTCCTCCACCGCAGCTCCCCTGCACGCGCAAACACATTACATACTGTTATTCAAAATACTTACTAACAAATATACGTATGACGGCGCGTTCTAGTTTCACGAAACATTTCTAAAAGAATAATTTTAATTTAATTCGTTTTATTGAATTATTTTTACATTGTATGAAAATAATTGTAATTTCACATCAATTAACAAGACAAATAATTTCTGTTCATTTAAATTATTAACTAAAGAGGGACTTCCGTCCGCGTGGGCTTGCGAGCTGCGTCATCGCCACCTGCGTAATGGTATAGTGGGGCGACTGCCGCTATAAAAGAGCGCTGCACGGCTCAGTGAGTCAGTCTTACCTGAGGCGTCGCCCTGTTCGTACGCTCGCAATTCCGCATACTCTTTAGTACTTACTGTGTAGAAACTCTGTCCGAAACTTGTATTAAAGTGTTATAAAAAGTATTACGGATTATAGTTTACTTAAAGTTGCTTCCCGCCCCATGGATTCGAATGAGCGCAGTCGTGAGCTCGGAAATCCGTCATCAGAAGTCAGGATGAACCAGGAAGCGGAAACTCTCGGTGCGGGTCATGCCAGCCTCTTTATACGCACTGAACGAGACCAGTGGAAGAGTTTGTTGGAATTGCAACACAGAAATGTGCAATTAGTGAAAACAGTGCTTGAACGTCACTTCTTCACGAAAAGAAGGAGCGTCACCTCGTGTTACCCGAGTTCAACCCTGATGATCCAGAGGCAGATGCACGGGCATGGTGCACCACCGTAGACATCTGTATGAAGAAGACCTTTCAAGTGGAAGTCAGTTGATAATACTCCTGAGTCGGGCCTTAAAGGGATCTGCAGCAACATGGCTAGCACAAAATAGTCATGCTGAGGTTACGTGACCAGAATTCTACCCAAAGGAGGGCTAGAACATTTCATCGTCCACTTCGCAAGGAACCGAGGGTCATCACCTGTTTCGGCTGCGGCAAGCCGGGTCATCTAGCGCCACTGCGCGCAGAAGAAGACACCAGGAAACAATAAAGAATCCGAATGGAGAGTGAATATCTGCACCATCAAACCTGCTCTGACCATCTTTACAATCTGGGTGAGAAGTTTTCATTTTGTTTTGATTCTGGTTCTGAGGGCCTACCATGAGTTGGCTATCGTAAACTTACGTACGTTAAAAACCTATCGAGTTGTTTTTTCCTTATGGCCGATTGTAGTTCTTCGCGTAACCACCAGCCGGCGCTGTACATGTTTTTCATAGACATATTTACGTAGTCGATATCGAGCGCGTATGTTTTAAACTCATGGTAGCCCCACACAATGCTCTTTAATTAGACAAACGGTAGCTGTATTCTTTCCCTGTAAAAGAAATTATAACTCTGTCACACTTTTAGGGATAGGAAAATCAAGTCTATATTGCGATACCCAAATTAATGCCACAGTTACAATACAGGGTTATTCGCTTGAACTATTATTTCATGTGGTCCCAGATTCTTCACTAGGAACCAGTATCTTGATAGGACGCTATTTGATTAATTTAGGTTTTTCAGTTGAGATTTTATTATTGCTATAAACATGACTCAAATTGTAGCTCAGTGCGAGTTTGGTAAAAAAAGTAAAAGATTTCAATAATACCAATACAGAAATTCCTTTAGACTCATTTACCGACCTAAAACAATTACTCAAAGAATACTCGTATTTCTTTGGTAAATATTTACCTACAGACAAGGTTAGCTCTCCAAGCTTGAAATAAAACTTATAGATGCCAATCGCACAGTGCCACGACGTCCATACCGTATAAGCTCTAACGAGCGAAATCTAGTACGCGATAAAATTAAAGAACTACTTGATGCAGGTGTAATTCGTGAGAGTTGCTCTCTTTTTGCAAATCCGATATTACTAGTCAAAAGAAAGAAGGATCTGACCGCTTATGTGTGGATTTTCGCGAATTAAAATAGTAACACCGTTTCTGATGGATATCCCATACCTTTGATAGAATACAGCGTTTAGTTGGTGCTAAATACTTTACTTCATTAGACATGGCTAGTAGCTATCATCAGAGTCCCGTACATCAAAACACGATTGAGAAAACTGTGTTTTATTACGACGGATGGCCAATTTGAATATGTCAAAATGCCTTTGCCTTTGGACTTAAAAAACGCATCATCTGTTTACCAGCGAGCTATTAACAAAGCTCTCGGTAACTTATCCGAAACATTCGTAATCTGTTAAATTGATGACATCATTATACCATCCCAAACTATTTTAGAGTGTATTTTTTCGGTTAAAGTTAGTATTGGAAACCTTGGCTAAATCTGGTTTTCTCTTAACTTAAAGAAATGTGCTTTTCTTTAAACAGAAATTGATTACCTTGGATATCATGTCTCATCAGGACAAATAAAGCCTAATCCTCGTAAAATAAATGCCTTGTGTCAACTACCACCTCCACAAACAATCACGCAATTAAGGCAATTTATTGGTCTTCTCAAATATCTACACCTCTGTACAGACTCACATCTGGGAAAGGTAATATTAAGTGGACTCCTCAATTTGGAAACCATTCGTAGAAAAATTATTTCTGTTCTCACTGACAAACCCGTCCTCACTATTTTTGATCCTCAATATCATATTGAATTGCATACTGATGCTGGTTCTGAAGGCTATGGTGCTATTCTTATACATTAAAAAAGTCTGCAAGCCTTACGTGGTTGAGTATTTTAGCAGAAGAACAACCTCTTACGAATCCAAATACCACTCGTATGAACTTGAGACATTAGCCACAGTTAATGCTATAAAACATTTTAAACATTACCCACAGGGTCGTAAGTTTATAATGTTTATAATGCGTGTTCAAATGCTGTTAAAGCAAAACTAAAACTAAAACCTCTCGTGTACACAGATGGTGGTTTTATCTACAAAGTTTCGATTTCGACATCGAATATAGGCCTGGAAAGCGAATGGAATATGTCGATTTTCTGTCCAAGAATCTTCTTACTCAACTCACACCTGTAACAAAAATAATTCAAAAAACGAGTCAACCTAACTGAAATTTAGTGACTGGTTTCCAAGCAGAACAACAAAAAGACCCTGAAATAAAATCTATTATATCTAGTTTGCAAACCCATAGTCTTGAATCTGATATTAGTTGTACTCACGAAATTCAACGGGGAATTTTGCATGGAAAATAGAGAGGAACAATCGAAGCGTTTGGTTACCAATTGTTCCCAGGTCATTCAAGTAGGCAGTAATAAATCACGATCATGAAAGTATTATGCACTTAGGATCGGAAAAGACTTTGGAAAAATTGTATTGTCATTAGTGGTTCTCACATATGAGTGAATACGTTCGTAAATTTGTTGAAAATTGCATCACCTGTAGGCTGTCTAAATCACATTCTGGCCAAGTATAAGCAGAATTACACCCCATCCCTAAAGTATCCACACCTTGGCATACTATCCATACTGATGTCACTGGGAAACTCAGTGGTAAAAATGACACCACAGAATATGTGTTTGTTATGATTGATGCATTCACCAGTACACAATTCTGCATCACGCACTTAATATCGATACGAACAATGCTATTCAAGCTCTCAGGTACGTTGTGTCCAATATCGTTTGGCGCCCCTTCTCGCGTCATAGCTGTTCAGGGTAAATGTTTTGCAAACAAAGAATTTTAACAATTTTGCGAGTCCCACAGTATTACGCTTCGTCTCATAGCCACAGGCACTAGTCGAGCCAACAGTCAAGTAGAGCGTGTGATGAGTACATTAAAAAACATTCTCACTGCTGTTGAAGTGGGAAATAATAAGTCGCGGCAAGATGCTTTGCCTGAAGTACAAGTAGCTTTAAACAGTACAATGAACCGCGTAACAAAATCAAGTCCTTTGGAGTTATTAATCGGCAAAGTAGCAAGACCTCTAGACTTATTGACCTTAGATGACGATACTAATACATTTTAATATAAATTTAACGGACCTGCGACACTGTGCAGTACAAGTTATCAAAAACAGCGCCATCACCGAAAAGCAAAGGTTTGACGAAACCAAAGCAAAGCTTAGCCGTTTTAAAAATTGAAGATTTTGTCCTTTTAGAAAACCACGACCGGAATCAGAACAAATTGGATCCAAAAGGACAATGGGCAA
The DNA here is from genome assembly GCA_039566165.1 of Maruca vitrata. Lineage (NCBI taxonomy): Eukaryota > Metazoa > Arthropoda > Insecta > Lepidoptera > Crambidae > Maruca > Maruca vitrata. Next base: position 86,979 of record CM076925.1, on the reverse strand, counting down.
AAATGTATGGAGCTTGGTCTATTTTTGGAGTTGAGCGGCGGTCTCCGGAATCAGTATTTCTTGCGCGGCACTATTAAACAACACTATTTAAAAAAAAAAAAATCGTGAGCATATACCGGTTAGTTTAGGAGATATCGAATACTTGTTGCCTTTGTATATTTCGATGATTTAATGTATTTTTTAATATTCCTATTGTTCCTTTGTAGGACCGTTTAAGGTAATTCAAGTCCTTGAGGGTGACAGATATTTGCTAAAGGCTTTGAATTCCAATAGAACGTATAGATATGCACGCACACGACCGACTTTGTAGTGTGCCTGATTGTTGCGTTCCATTGGAATTAAAGGCAAATTGAAGATATTAGGAAATGCCGTTGACGGCGAGAGTAAGAAATTTGAAGTGACAAAATCTGTGTGACCAAATCTGTTATACAGTCTGTGTGACAAAAAGTCTGTGTGACAAATAGTCTGTGTGACAAAAAGTCTGTGTGACAAATAGTCTGTGTGACAAAAAGTCTGTGTGACAAATAGTCTGTGTGACAAAAAAGTCTGTGTGACAAATAGTCTGTGTGACAAATAGTCTGTGTGACAAATAGTCTGTGTGACAAAGAGTCTGTGTGACAAATAGTCTGTGTGACAAAGAGTCTGTGTGACAAATGGTCTGTGTGACAAATGGTCTGTGTGACAAATAGTCTGTGTGACAAATGGTCTGTGTGACAAACGGTCTGTGTGACAAACAGTCTGTGTGACAAACAGTCTGTGTAATCACAACTCTGCGTGACAACATAATGCCAGAATGGCCGAGCTTGTTTAAGGAAATAACCATACTTTGTACTTTATTTGTTTCCTTTACAGAGTCTGATGTTGAGGAGACACACGAGGACGTGTGAAGGTGCAGGACGGCCGTGACGGCGCGTTCTAGTTTCACGAAACATTTCTAAAAGAATAATTTTAATTTAATTCGTTTTATTGAATTATTTTTACATTGTATGAAAATAATTGTAATTTCACATCAATTAACAAGACAAATAATTTCTGTTCATTTAAATTATTAACTAAAGAGGGACTTCCGTCCGCGTGGGCTTGCGAGCTGCGTCATCGCCACCTGCGTAATGGTATAGTGGGGCGACTGCCGCTATAAAAGAGCGCTGCACGGCTCAGTGAGTCAGTCTTACCTGAGGCGTCGCCCTGTTCGTACGCTCGCAATTCCGCATACTCTTTAGTACTTACTGTGTAGAAACTCTGTCCGAAACTTGTATTAAAGTGTTATAAAAAGTATTACGGATTATAGTTTACTTAAAGTTGCTTCCCGCCCCATGGATTCGAATGAGCGCAGTCGTGAGCTCGGAAATCCGTCACGTATATATTTATATAATTCAACTTGACCCGAATAATCTTTCGTTCTATAAACGCATTAACACTTGAAACAAGTATTTACTCAATTTTGTCATGACACACAATTGGACACAGGAATGATCGTGTTGCGTGCACACTTACCGTAGTCGGTGTCGTTGGTGACGTCGACGCGCTCGCCGTCGGCCGCGGTGGGCCGCGCGCCGGGCCCGTTGGCGTACGACAGCGTCTGGTAGGGCACGCCGTGGTCGTCCACCTCGCGGTTAGGCCCGAGGATGTCGTTCCCGCGGTCCGAGTAGCCGCTGTAGGCCATGACGTGCGCGTGGTCGGCCGTCACCACGATCAGCGACTCCTCCTCCGGCAGCAGCTCCTTCGCCTTCGCCACCGCTTTGCTCATCTCGATGGTCTCGTCCAGCGCTAGGTGCACAAAGTTATCGTGATGCCCGTGGTCGATACGTCCGCCCTCCACGAATAAGAAGAATCCTTTTTCGTTCCTGCTCAAGGAGTTAATCGCAATCTCAGTCAGCTCCTCCAGGGTCGGTTCCATCACCGGGTCGGCCTCCAGGTGGTAACGCATGTGGCTGCCCTCGAACAGCCCCAGGAGGTATTCTGGTGGATCATCTTTGAGTTCCATAATTTCAGTTCTATTCCAAGCGTAGGCGTAGGAGGCGCTGCGGGTCCGCTTGTCCTCCAGCCACTCCTGGATGAGGTTGCGGTTGTCAGTTCTTCTGCCACGAGTGTTTTCCTCGTCAAGTGTATCATTTGGCAAAAAGTGTCTTCTTCCTCCTCCCAGTATCACCTATGTATGTAAAACAAAAATATTAGACAAATACCAAATACTCTGCTATTCTATTCTATATTTTCAATTTATTTTCGTTTAATAATATTTTACTTGACTTGCATTTTTAGGCGGTGTCATCACAGATAACTGTGATGTAAATACATGGTATGCAAGAATAATTTTGAATAATCGCCATATTTTGTAGTTAGTGTGAATAGTAATTTGTAACCGTAAACAAATTAAAAATTATGTACTTTCTTTATACTAACAAATTGATTACCAACTATCACTACCATATTGTATAATACTGTAATTGAACGCATTACCTTAAACTGGTTCCCGGGGTAGGAGTGCACGAGCTGGTGCGCGATGTCGGGGCAGGCGGCGGGGTCGTGTCCGTCCGCGCGCACCTCGGCGTCGTCCTCCCAGCCGCGGTTGGCCGTCTTGGCGAACGTGCCCGCGGGTGACGCGTGCGTGATGCGAGTCGTTGTCACGATCATAGTGCAGTCATTGAAGCGTAAAATACGGTCAAACCTCCGAATTTTTTTACTGTGTACCGATTTGCATGATTTTTTTTTATTTAGACTTATATTACCCTTAATTTCAAAAGTGAAAATGATCTGAACCCCGCAATTATTTTTAAAGGGTGAAAACGAACCCTTAATGGAAAAAATTACATTGAGCCATTTTATCGCTAGAAAACATGTCTAATAATAAGTGGTAAATTTTTAAAGTGTTATCTAACACAATAACCTCATATTAAAATAATTTTCAACCCCTTTAATATCTTACAACCCTTGCAAACAGCCCTTAAATTTAAAATCACAACGAAATACTTTGGTATGACATAAAAAGATGTAAGTATAGAGTAAGTAATATTTTATATTCTCTATAATAATTATGACACTTCAACCCCCTTTCAACCCATGTTATTCATCCCTTAAAACCTTAAAAACGACCCCTTGAAACCTTGAAAAATCTTTGTATGAAAAAATTTAAACCGCCTAAGATAGATGATTGAAATTTTGCATGCAGGTACTCTAATGAACGTAAAGCTTACTTGCAACGCGATATTGCAAAATTCATACGAGAACGGGAGTTATTGAGAAAAAACATTTGGATGTAAAATCCTATAGTTCATGCGAATAAAGTCGCGAGCACAGCTAGTTATGTATATTTATACACATAATAGTAGTTTTGGGTCTCTATTATACTATATATACTGCGTACTTTCACGTTGCTCCAAATATTCACACCCCGAAAATGTTAAGTAGAAAAAGAATACTGAGTAGAAAAATATATGATACGTTTTTGGGCTATTACTCCTTAAATTTATTTGCTATCACAATTTGTAAATTACCATTGTAAAGGTAATTAAGAGAGCTACAACATCTTGTATTGCAATATGAAGTAAAAAACACTTTACACAAACGGGGAAGGGTTAAAGGGCTTAAGAGAGGCTGTGATTGCTCTGCCACGCGCTCTTTAAACAATCTTATCTCCGTAAATTTTTGTTCGATAGAAAAAATAAAAAAACCAAATTGTTTGTTAGAAAAATACCTATTTTTTTTATGTCACACTTTTATACGTATCTGTCGTAATTTTTGAGATATTATAAAAGAAAGGAGGGATTTCTAAAAAATTTAATTTTTTATTATTTTCTTTATCGAGATTTTTTTGAACAATATGTGTCCTGAAGCATCAAAACTGATACAATTCATCAAACACTTTATTATAATGATATTTCTAGACGGAATACGATTAATTTCAATTTGGGTGGAAATGGCACTTATAAAACCAATTGATTTCGGAGAAAAAATCTTAGATGCTCCGCTTATTTGCAATACAGCTCACTTATTTTAGGTGCAAAAGACTTTAAATAGTACTCATTTTAAAGCTTATTTTATGGGCTACAAAACCCTTTTTTATTAGATCGCATAAAATGCATTTCCTCGCCGCTAGATGGCATTGACCACATCGATAAAAGTTCAGACAAGGTGAAAAACAACTTTGATCTTTAATATCTAGCTTAATATTGCACTTAGAATACTTTATAAATATCCAAATTGTTTATTTTTTTACCTGCTCTAATTTCGTTTTAGGAAAATTTTCGATAGATCGTTCATTTTTGGAGATATTTGCTAAAAACCGATGAAAAACGTGCAAAAATTGCGAATATTCAATGGCCAATTACTTGAAAATTATTGGATTTTCCGAAAAACTTTTCAAATAATTTTTGCTTAAAATTAGCCCTTCTGTCGATATCTGAGGTTATTTAAAAAAAACACCACCCACCGCCGAGAAGGGTCAGCAACCACCCCCAGGGTGGTTGCGGGGTCCAAATCATTTTCACTTTTGATATTAAGGGTAATATGGACCTAAATCCAAAATTTCATGCTAATCGGTTCACAGTAAAAAAATTCGGACCTAAAATGCTTCAATGACTCCACTATCAGGGTTGTTGCGGATGCTGATTTTTTCACATCCGCGGATGAGGATGCGGATGCGGATTCCAGGGGGCAAACATCCGCGGATGCGGATGCGGAAGCGGATCTTTACAAAAATCTTAAGTTTTGTGAGAAAAATTTAAAAGACAAGTCAAATAATTAGTAATTATATATCTTTATTTGTTACTAGCGACCCGCCCTCGCTTCGCTTCGGTATACCTCTATCTCTATATAAAATATTACATTAAAATATAATATTTATTATCAGGTACTTATTTACCTACGAAACGAATTTTAAGCGAATTCAAAATTCCTTCAAGTTAAAATCAAAGTGGCAACCACACGACTTTTTTCTAATACTTGCATTTTTAAATTCGTGATATCTTCCGAAAGAAATGTCCGAATTGAATAATTCAAAATGTTATTTAAAGGTACTAAAGCCGTCTTGAATATAAAGAAATTTATTTTGATAAGGATTAATACCAAGGTACAAATAAAGAGCCTTTTCAAGCGGCGACATATAAATTAAATTTTTAGAATAAAAAACCGCTTACTGTGACACAACTATAATATTTAGACATATGCTGTCGCGACACTTTTTGTAGATAATGAAGAGTTCTGCAAAGCCGTAGTAAATGATTTTATTCTATCATCAATAGTTTTCGCAGCGCACGCGATGTAAGTAATTTTTCAGGTCATTTTTTTACACCTTGGGTTACATTATTGAAGTTTTAGTGAGGATCCCTAATTTAAATAAAAATATAATATAACCTTTATTATAAAAATTATTGCAATCGGTCCAGTAGTTTTTGAGTTTATTCATTACAAACATACAAAAATACAAACACAACACAAATCTTTCCTCTTTATAATACTATTATTACATACATACATACATACATACATACAATCACGCCTTTTTCCCAGAGGGGTAGGCAGAGATCACTTCCTGCCATGTGCTACGGTCCTGGCACACCACTTTCGCTTCATCCACATTCATCAACCTCTTCATGCACGCTCGTCGATTACGGGTACTTTTGATTTGACCTTTCTTTAAGATTTGACCTATTTGGTCATGAAAGGTCTTTCTTGGTCTTCCCCTGTCGACATCTCCAATCACACCCTCTCTATATATACTCTTCGTTAATCGTCTTTCACTCATCCTCTCAATATGACCAAACCATCTAAGCATACCTTTCTCAACCTTAGTCACTACATCTTCTTTCACACCACAACGTTCTCTAATTATTTCGTTTCTTATTCTATCACTTAGTTTCACTCCTAGCATACTTCTAAGTGCTCGCATCTCCACTGCATTTATCCTACTTTCGTGCTTCTTCTGCCATACCCAACTTTCGCTTCCGTACATTAGTGTCGGGATCAACACTCCTCTATGAACCGCCAGACGTGCCTTTTTGGACACCTTCTGACTGTTCACAAAGGTGTGCAGCGCTCCGTTCACCATGTTACCAGCATTCACTCTCCTTTCAATATCGCTATCACACTTACCATCTCTTGTGAGCTTGGATCCCAAATATACAAATTCTTTCACTTGTTCTACTTTTTCACTTCCAATCATAACATCGCAAACTGTCATATCATCACCTTTTTCAAAAACCATGACTTTCGTCTTACTGACATTCACATTCATTCCTTTCCCTTTTAAAGATTCATATAGAACAGTCATCATATCCTGCAACTCCGCAGCCGATGAAGCAAGAAGGACTTGATCATCAGCGTAAAGGAGACACTGGACGATTGACTCATTCATTCTCAAACCTTTCTCACACTCTCTCAGACTAGTCAAGCAACTATCTAAGAATAGGTTGAACAGCCATGGTGACGCTACACATCCCTGTCTAACACCTTTTTCGATGTTAAACCAATCAGTGCATGTCCCATTGATTCTGACACAAGCACTAGAGTCCTTATAAAGAGACTTCAGTGCTCGTATCAAATTACTGCCCACCCCAAACAAAGATAATGCCGACCATAACTCATGCCTCACCACTCTATCATAAGCCTTTTCCAAATCCACGAAAGCGCAATAGACTTTTTGGCTTTTAGCCAGAAATTTTTCAGCTATGCATCGCAAAGAAAAGACTTGATCCGTACATCCCATGCCCTTTCGAAATCCCCCTTGTGCATCCCAAATCTTTTCATTCGTTACTTTCACTACCCTTTCAATTAATACTTTCGCATACAATTTTCCGACAACACTTAGAAGGCTGATTCCGCGGTAATTTTTGCACTCTTGCTGCGACCCTTTTCCCTTGTACAACGGTACAATCATGGCCTTGCACCAATCTTCTGGTACTCGGCCACTCGCCCAACAAAGGTTAAAAAGGCGGTGCAGCTGAGTAGCCACCACTCCATTTCCAGCCCTCAGCATCTCTACGGAAACCCTGTCAAATCCCGCAGCTTTACCTAGCTTCATTCTTTTCAACCCATCCAAAAATCTCATCCATGCTAATACTATCATCCTCTGCACTTTCATTCTCGTTCTCTTTGATGAGATACAGGCATCTGTACCCGCACCTCCTCCCTTTCGAAAAAGACTTTCAAAATATTCCTTCCATCTCTTTAACACACATGCTTCTCCTTTTGCAAGACTTCCATCCATGTTTCTGATTTTAGTCAGCACCGACTCTGCTGTTTTGCCTCGGGCCGCCCGTATGGATTTCCAGAAAACTTTAATGTTTGTCCGGAAATCTTCAGAAAGTCTTCTGTCGAAATCATCTTTTCGTTCTTCTTTCTTTCTTCCCACAGTTTCTTTGACTAACTCTTTCAAACGTTTATATTCCTTTCTTGCGTCACTCACATCATCATTCGTCGCTTTTTGCATTCGGTGATTAGCTTTGATTGCTAACCAGTCCTGCCAAGCCTTCTTCTTTCTATTTACAACATCTTGTACGCTTTTATCCATCCATACCTTTCTATCACTCTTTCCATTTCTCCTTTTAGATTTCCCACATACTTCTGTGGCAACATTTACCACACCCTCTTTAAATAACGTCCACAAATCATCTATCTCACATATCTCATTCAGATTTTTGAACCTTTCTTTCAACCTTTTACAATATTTTCCTTTCACTTCCTCTTCTTGTAGGTTTTCAACTTTTATTCTTTCCAGAACACTCGTTGGTTCTTTGACCCGATGCCGCCAGCCATTGAATAGACCACTCAAACGGGATACAACCAGGAAGTGATCTGTATCAATGGAGATACCACGGTACGCTCGGGTGTTTACGAGTGTCTGTCTAATCCTTTCATCAGCAATAATAAAATCAATCATACTTCTCGAACTTCCTTCTTCTCTTGTATACATGTGGATCTTTTGTGAGCAAACATTGTGTTCGTCACGCGTAGATTCCACACCAGACATATCTCTAGCAAACATCTCCCATTATCATTAGTTCTCTCGTCACCATACGTGCCAAGGACACTTTCATACCCATCACGCTTTACTCCTACCCACGCATTAAAATCACCTAACATAATAATTCTTTCATTACTTTTACATTTTGCTAAGGTGTCTCTCACACTCTCCCAGAAATCCTGGTTATCTTTTTTTGCTTTAGCGGATCCACTAGAACCTAGATCCGTCGGTGCATAGACACCAAGGATAAAGATCCGCAAAAGTCCGACCTTAAGCCTAATCCAGAGAAGTCTAGGGCTCACACTTTCATACTCAACCACACATTCATCCATTCTAGCGGAAAGGAGTACACCAACTCCCTGGCAGCCTCGATTGGCACTGGGTACTCCAGACCAGTATGCAGTGTAGGGTCCTACGTTCGTAGTGCCACAACCTTTCCGCTTGGTCTCAGTCACGCATAACACGTCCAAATGTCTTTCATCCATCATCTGGCACACTTCATCAATTTTACTATCCATTCCTCCCCTCACATTCAACGTAGCAAACCGGCTCTCAGCGGTCCACTGTTCACCTCTGTGGGAAACGTGACGTGACGGGTTGCGGACCACGTCGCCGCCATTTTGATTTTTAAATTCCAAATTCATTGCGTTCCCACGAGTAGCAAGGGAATTAAAATGTTGTCTTCCGATAGAGCCCCGCATACCGGAAGAAGGTTAGCCTTCATCTGGGGTCACCTGGTCCCAGGGCAATGTGGCACGCTTGCGACTAAGCTCTCCCTTAGCCATGCATCCATCGGCACGGCAGACCTTGGATTGGAATTGGAATGGATTAGGAAATAGGAATGAAGGGAATATATATGAAGGGGGAAGGAAAAAGGGGGGGGAGGATACTATCGCCTCGGATGATTTGGACTGGAGTCGATAGTAGCTCGAGGAGCCGGGGTCGCATACCCGTATACCGTTCACAAACCACCGGACAGGTAGTTGTGATTAGTATCCCCTGACTGATACTATTGTTGTACTATTATTATATTATTATTATTGTAGATCATTGTAGATTTTAATTATAAAGAAGCAAGTCAAGTACTATTAAGTACTAATTATACATTTTAGTAATTAAATTTAAATAAGGGAGCATTGTATTTGATAAAAAGTAGAATGGCTGCCTTTTCGGGATCCAGTCTGTTTCGCAAGGGGTCGTATATCAACCCAGCGCTACTAAATAATTGTTCACTAGGAACACTGGCTGGTGGAGCTGATAAGTATGCATAGTGTTGCAGGTCAGGACTCCTGACCTGCAACACATTCGCATCCGCATCAGCTCCGCATCGATTTTTGCGGATGCAGATGCGGATGCGGATGCCTAAATCGATGCGGATGATTCGCATATGCGGATGCGGATGCAGATATTCGCAACATCCCTGGTCACGATACCTGCGCACACGCAACATCTTGGCTCACTATGACTCAACTATGGCTATTGTAAGTGTCCGGGATATTTACCATGTTGTTTTGTTTTAATGAGCTCCCGATATTTCGGCACTGTTGCAAGCGCCATGATCACGGGTGAACTGTAGGACTGCGAGAATGACGGTAGGTCTAAGGGCAGACATATCGGTCTACCCTCTTTCTAAGACTTCCCTACAACACCCGTGAGTCCTACAGTTCACCCGTGATCATGGCGCTTGCAACAGTGCCGAAATATCGGGAGCTCATTAAAACAAAACAACATGGTAAATATCCCGGACACTTTCAGTTTTCAAATGTGTGTAACCATGACAGTTTAAAATTGTATATTGAGCACCGGTACGGGCCGGATATTGCGAAATTAGTAAAACATCTTGAGCGCGCGCGGAAAAAGTGTGAATGTTTATCGGAGTCCTTACTATTTTTAGTGAAGTGTCGTGACAATGACTTGATTCCGGTATGTGTGCGTATAAAACCTCGCCCAGACATTTACGGCTCCGCGAGCGTTCTACGTAACGCGAGCATAAAATTATTGCGTAAGGCGATTAGGAATTGCCGTTACCGACTGGACAAAATTCAGTGTGAGTTGTATAGTATACACCTGGAATGCAGTGCTGTGTTGTCCGTGAGTGATTTTGAAAAGTGTGATCGTATAACGTACTTACAAGCACAACGTTCGCGAGAACTTAGTGCTTTGAAACAGAATGGTAAGTTTGAGTCACTATTGTGTAAACAAAAGCGTGTCCCCTACTACCATGATAACTTACCCGAGCGACGCACTGTGATAAATCATTCGGATAAATTGTTGACTAACGCAGCATTACAAGTACTGGAGAAGGGACTTAATTATGCTCCCACATCTAAACGCATCCCTTATGAAGGAATTATTGGCACAGTGGAGGAAGTAGTTAGACGTAACAAAATTCCCGCGGCGGACGCCGAAATCTTGAGGCAGGATGTCGCCGTTGCCTTACGTCATTCGAAACCGCCCAAAGCAAATATTTCTTCCGAAGAGCTTTCCGCACTGAGAGACCTCCGAGATGACAAGAGCGTGATAGTGCTGAAGGCGGATAAGGGGAATGCAACAGTGCTTCTGAATGTCACTGATTATGACAAGAAAGTCAGAGATTTACTCAGTGACATTTGTACTTATAAAAAAGTGAGCTATAACCCGACGAGTAGGACGTATCGGGCAACTCAGAAGCTCATAAAAGAGTGCAGGGAGGCTATTGGTGATGAGATAGCTACGTATCTCCTACGACCGAGAATCCTCCAACCTCCCAAACTGTATGGACTACCAAAGGTTCACAAGCCTAGTGTACCTTTGCGGCCAATAGTGAGTCAGATTGATTCTCCGACTTATGAATTGGCGAAGCATGTAGCCGGTATCCTACAGCCTTTGGTGGGTGGCACCACATCGTACGTGAAAGATTCCAGGCATTTTATAGACATTCTGCGACTTAATAATATCAATAAGAACGAAGTGATGGTCAGCTTTGACGTAGAATCACTGTTCACAAACGTTCCCATTACTGACTGCATTGAAGTCATTAAGCGTAGAATGGAAGAGAATGATATCCCTATGGAATATGCCAAATTGGTGCAACATTGCCTTTCTACTAATTACTTTATATACCAAGGCGAATACTACCTCCAAATAGATGGTGTGGCGATGGGCAGTCCTGTGGCCCCAGTAGTTGCAAACTTATGGATGGAACATTTTGAAAACGGAGCCATTGCCACTGCCCCTTATAGTATTAGGATTTGGAAAAGGTACGTGGACGACATTTTTGGTATAATAGAGGGTGATGAAAGCACCGTGAAAAACTACTTGGCTCACTTAAATAGCATCCACAGGAAGATGAATTTCACGTACGAGATGGAAGATAAGAGGAGGAATTGCTTTTTGGATGTGTTGGTTAAAGTGCGTGAGGACGGTTCTTTTAGCCATTCGGTATACAGGAAGCCAACTCATACCGATCGCTACCTACATGCAGAATCACATCACCATCCACGCCAACTGAACTCTGTAGTGAGGTCGCTTACTGACCGCGCATATAATCTATGTGACGAGGAACATATAAATGATGAGCTTAAACACATAAGTGACGTCCTACAGAGGAATGGATATAGTGGGCGAATATCAAGACCGACACGTAATAAACGCCTGGATTATAGGGTAGACCGGCATCCAGCTTATTTGCCATATGTAAAAGGAGTGACAGATAAGATCTCGAACATACTTAAGAAATTCTCCGTAAAAACTATCTTCACTCCTCTTAAAAAGGTATCGCAGTTTCTACGCTCACCGAAGGATAGTTTTCCTTTGGAAAAACCAGGCGTTTATAAAATTGACTGCAGCTGTGGGAGCTCGTACATAGGGCAAACGAAACGGACGATTTCGTGCCGGGTGAAAGAGCATATCAGGGCAGTGAAAAACAACGAAGCACAAAAATCGGCAATCGCTCAACATCTTTTAGAATCGGGAACGAACCACTGGATTGAGTTACATAACCCTAAGATACTTTCGACAGAACGCCATTACATACCACGACTGGTCAGAGAAGCTATTGAAATTAAGAAATTCAAAAACTTCAATCGTGAAGATGGGTTTCAACTGTCGAATGTATGGCATCCAGTAATACGTTTATGTAAAAACAAAAATGTGTCCGTTTTCGAGGAAGAAAGAAGTGATACTGTGACAATTTTTCCTAGGGTGATTAATAAAAGGCCTTTGTCAAACAGTAAATAGGTATATAATCTCAGGCAAGAGTAAAATTACAGCGGGAGTGGGTACGGAAAACATTCACAACCGAAGTATAATAGAACCTAATCACAACATCACTGTCCTGTGAGTCCGTGATCCGGTGTCCCCAATTCGTCACTACTGACTGCAGGCAGTGCTTCCAGCTGGAACTTGAAGTGGGGAAATTTAGCTTCCGTTAGTGTTGCCCGGTACCGGAGCGGTGGTCCCCAATTCGGGGAAAAAACACACACACAATTATATGGTTTAATACTAAACACGATAATATTATGCATCAATTAAATTTAGGTAGGTAGGTTTCGCTAAGCGTAATTAAAACGGCCGAGCGTCTGACCTTGGAGCAAGTGCAAGGAGCTCTGTCCGGTAGCAAGTATCGGCTTTGCGGACTCTGCGGTACGACCCCCCCGCGACAAAACCTGTCTCACGCGCTCGCCGCGTGATCTACTAAACATATAGTTTTTTAATGTTTAGGTTTAATAGTGTTAGGTTTCCTATTTTCTTTTTTTAATTAATTATTATTGTAAATAGTAAGGATATAGTATGTAAGTAATATTAGAATTAATGTTTATTTTGTATTTTATTTGTTTTATATTAGTTTAAGATAGTATTGTATTACGTTTTTGTTATTTTTACTATTTAACAAAATTGGAAGTAGTTGTGTATGAAGTACAACCGTTACATACCCCCTTTTTTTGGTTTGGATTTTTACTAGAAAAATCCACTTAATTTTATGATTAACATTAGTTAAGTTTAAAATCTTTAATATGCCAAGATCCCAATTTGTTTCCCATCATATCCTCTAGTTCGTAGACTAACCTTGATTTTTTTTCTGTGATGCGGCATTTTATATACTTGGGTGCAAGCTTTTTAGAAAACTTGTTATCCTTGTCGCTTTGATAAAAGGTTTTCTTCCAGACGATGTCGCCGACGTTAAAATCTATGTTTTACGACGAAGGTTATAATTGTTACTATTCCTTGAGTGTGCTTTAATTATTGCAGCCTGAACTTTATCAAAGACTTTGCATAAACTACCTAAATTTTTCTGCGTATGCATCTCGAGGAGCGAAAACAATGTTATCCACTATGTCAGAGTCTATGTAATGAGAACCGCAACTAACTAATTCACGGCCAAATACTAGGAATGCCGGTGTAAATCCTGTTACCTCATTTACAGCACTATTTAGAGCGAATTGGATCTTAGGGATGTTAGTATCCCAGGCTCTATGATCATTGTCGATAAAAGAAGAAATACACGTGATTATTGTTTTATTGTATCGCTCAACAGAGTTTACTTGTGGCGTATATAGTGGAGTATAGAAGACATTTGGTATTTTATAATATGCGAATAAATTTTTCATAATATGGCTAGTAAATTGTCTCCCGTTGTCCATTAATACTGTACTGGGTATTCCGTGTATTAGAAAAACATTTTGCTCTAAAATTTTAGATATAATATCTGCTGTAGCGCGACGAATAGGGAACATTAAGCAGAATTTAGAAAAACAGCAGGTAATAACTAACAGAAAAGTGTTTTGTTTTCTGGAAACAGGCAATGGTCCTACCAAGTCCATACTAATCATTTGGAAAGGACGACAGCAATCCTTTGGTCGACCCATTGTTCCTAGAGTGGCATGGTTGGGATACTTATATTGCTGACAAATATCGCAACTGGCAACAAATTTACTTACATCTTGATGCATACCAGGCCAAAAGTATCTTAAGGACAAACGTTTGTATGTCTTAAAAACTCCAAAATGACCTGCAGTTTCTTCACTATGATTTTGTGAAATTACATCCGGGCGATGATCCGATGGAATTACTTCTTTCCATTCGAATTCTCTAGAAAGAGGGTTTATGGACTTAATGAAGCGAAAAAGTTTGCCATTAGTCACGCGGTAGTTTAAAAATGTGGTTGGGGAATTTAGGCATCCACTGAATAATTTTAGGAACCACGGGTCGTTTGTAGTTGAATAGAAGGGTTGAGTCAGTCCGTCTGTCGAGACAATAGAGTTTATAGGTACGGAGCGTGACAAACTGTCAGGGACAACATTATCTGCACCCTTGCGGTGCTTTATTTCAAAATTAAATACAGACAGCCTAACACCCCAACGAGCTAGTCTCCCGGTAGGATTATTAAGGTTTAAGAACCACTTAAGGGAAGAATGATCCGTAAAAACTGTAAATTTAAGGCCGTTCTCCAAGTAGCAACGCCAATGCTCTATGGCAAATAAAACTGCTAAGGCTTCTCGTTCCGTGGCACTATAATTGCGTTCCTGTTTACTTAAGGATTTGCTCATGTAAGCAATTACTTTTTCAGATCCATTAAGTGTTTGAGTTAAAACAGCGCCAATGCCATGATCACTGGCATCCGTGTGTACCTCAAAAGGTTTTGTGTAGTCGGGACAGGCCAGGATAGGTGCTGAAGCTAAATGTGTTTTAAGTTTTACAAATGCCTCGTTTGCTTCTTTTGACCAAAAGAATTTGGGAGCGTTCCTGCCTTGAGATGTTAGTTTATTAAGGGGTGAAGCTAGCTGGCTGAAATTTGGTATAAACCGACGATACCAAGAGGCGGTACCAATAAAACGTCTCACTTCCTTACGGTTAGTGGGAGCAGGGTAATTGACTATTGCATCGACTTTTTCAGGATCTGCTTGCAGGCCATTAATATCTACAATATAACCTAAATATTTGAGCCGATTCCTGAAAAATTGACTTTTCTCTAGGTTAACGGTTAAATTAGCCATTTTAAGTTTTTCTAGAACCTTTGTGAGAAGAGATATATGATTTTTAAAGCTTCTAGAGATAATTACTATGTCATCTACATAGACGAATACCTTATTCTCAAATTCCGGTCCATAGAAGAGGTAGTCTACTAGTCTTTGCTGCGTAGCCGGTGCATTAGTCAACCCGAAGGACATAGACTTAAATTGGAAGGTTCCGCGAGTCGGAATATAGAAGGCAGTCTTGCATCTATCCTCTTCCCTTATTAAAATTTGCCAGAAACTTTTTGACAGATCGATGCTACTAAGATATTTAGCATCACGAAGATTGTCGAGTATCTCAGTTATGTATGGGAGGCTGTATGCATCCTTTTTTGTAACCGAATTTAGTTTTCGGCTATCTAGGCAGAAACGCAACTCACCATTCTTTTTAGGGGTCAAGAGAACCGGAGATGACCAAGGGCTTTCACATGGTTCGACTACATCATCCCTAATCATATCGTCGAGTTGACCAACTAGAATCCGTTGCTTCTCGGGAGACATACGATAATATCGTTGACGGATGGGGGCAGCATCCCCAGTGTCAATTGTATGGGTAATTAGTGATGTTCGGCCAAGCCCTTTCTTTTCGTACGAAATTTCGCTAAATTTTGAAATAAGTTGGTCAGCCGTATTCTTTTCACTAGTTGAGAGGTTATTGTATGATAGAATTGCCGGTTTATCTACAGCGTTAGTATGTATATTATTAGATTTTATTGAATCTTTCAAAAACATTACTGCATCTAGATGTTTAGGGAAGAGACCAAAAATTCGCCAAAAATCAATGCCTAGGATCAGGCAATTTTGAACACTTGGGACTATGTATGCTTTTATATAGTGCGTTTTATTTTGGAATGTTACAGGAATGTCAATGAGACCTATTGATTTTAATTTGTCCCCACCGGCAGCAACAAATTCAACAGTATCATTCTCTATCATTTTGAATCCCATAGAAAGCAGCTTTTTGTGAGATCCATTACCCAAGATAGTAACACACGAACCTGTGTCTAATAATCCAGTAAATGTGTCGTTTAAAATATTAACAGTGACGTAAGGCCTTGTTCTTTCTAAGTTAGGTTTATTATTGTCGATTGAGGCGATCGAGTTAAATGTAAAGAAGTTTTTTATGAATTTTAACCATTCCTTCCACTCTTCAGATCGACCACTCCAATCGTATCTAATTAGTTTTTTTGGTTGTTACTTTTGTGTGTAGGAGGATGGCAATCTGGACAATCTGGGTACCGCACATCCTTTTTGCCACATTTGAAACAGATTAGAAACCGAGGTTGTCTACATTTACCAAGAGAGTGGGTGGTAGATCTACACCTAGGGCAATATATGTAGGTAGGTTTTGTTGTTTTAAGTTGCATAGCTGCCACTTCGTCATGAACTGTGTCTGAAGCGTCTATAGAATTAATAATATTATTATTACTAGTTGTAGGGTTACTTTTATAATTATTGTAGTTGTTATTATTATATTTAGAGTAAGTATTATTGTTTCTGAACTTTTCATTAAATTTATTGTTGTTAGAATAAGTTGTTTTATTTTTGTAAGCGAACTCAGGAGCAACTGTATTACTAGTAACTCTTGGTGGTTCTTGAAATTGTGAAAATCTAGCGGTAATATTTTCGTAATTTCGGCAAACCGCCTTAAGATTTTCAATAGATGTTATAGGAGGAGATGCAGCTAGAGAACTGGCGTAACATGGGCGGATATTGTGCATTAAAATGTCTAACCTTTCTTCCTCTGACATAGGTTTGCTTAAGCGTGAGAACATGCCATGCATTATAGAAATATAGATTGTAATGTTCTCCTGCTCACCCTGAGTTCGTGAACGGATCTCCGCGGCCAATCGATAGTCGTAGTCCTTGCTACTAAAATCTTCTTTTAGAAGGGTGCACAATTCCTGCCATGTTTCGGCCTTATCTTTATTATAACGGTACCAATGTAACGCATCATCAACAAAAATTTCGAAAGCGAGTGATAGAATTTTTTCAAAGGGTATTCCTCTGGAATATACAAATTCTTCCACTCTCTGTATGAAGGAGTGTACGCAAGTTTGGCCGGAGAATTTAAGTTTAGTGAGATCTGCGGATAAACTTCGATCGCATGTGACAGATATTGCGGGGAGGTCCGATGCGCTATCAGTAGCCCGGGTAGAAGGAGTAGATTGCGAAGTACCTTGTTTAAATGAAGATAGCTCAGCGTACTGAGACTTGAAGGTAGCTTTGCAGCTTTTATAGCTATCCATAATCTCTTTAGGAGCAACTATTCTAGTAATACGATGATAGATGTGGTGTAATAAGGTCTCGGTTCGAACGAATAAATTTTTATCAAATTGCTTTGAAAGGATACCCAAATTATATTGAGACTTTAGGAGTAATTCCTTTATCACCTTCAAGTCATCAGCAGGTTCTAAATGAGATTCAAGCACGTCCTCAGATGGTAAAAGCGGAGCTAATTTAACTATCTGCTTCCTAAGCTCTACTACAGTATCACCACTGCCACCACGTAATTCTACTTCATACTGTAGTTCCGATTTTTGAAGCGAAAGATATTTAATAGGATAAGTCATGTTGCTTTTTATTAGGTATATGCTGCAAATCCCTTATTTAATACTAGCAAGTCCTATTGTAGATAATGATTTAAAAGCGCTAATTAGAGTGTGGTAAAATCGATAAAACTATGTTAGGTTTAGTTTACAAAAGAACTAGAAAAAAAAAAGAAAAATAACATTAGGCCATACTCCAATTAAAAATAATTAGCATAGAATCGACCTTAAAACTATGAAGTTAGGAGCCAACACCAAAGAAAAACTATTAATTGCTATAAGGGTTTTACTACACAACGGTCGTGAATGTAACCTATAGTTGGGCGCCAATGTGTCAATTTTTCCTAGGGTGATTAATAAAAGGCCTTTGTCAAACAGTAAATAGGTATATAATCTCAGGCAAGAGTAAAATTACAGCGGGAATGGGTACGGAAAACATTCACAACCGAAGTATAATAGAACCTAATCACAACATCACTGTCCTGTGAGTCCGTGATCCGGTGTCCCCAATTCGTCACTACTGACTGCAGGCAGTGCTTCCAGCTGGAACTTGAAGTGGGGAAATTTAGCTTCAGTTAGTGTTGCCCGGTACCGGAGCGGTGGTTCCCAATTCGGGGAAAAAACACACACAATTATATGGTTTAATACTAAACACGATAATATTATGCATCAATTAAATTTAGGTAGGTAGGTTTCGCTAAGCGTAATTAAAACGGCCGAGCGTCTGACCTTGGAGCAAGTGCAAGGAGCTCTGTCCGGTAGCAAGTATCGGCTTTGCGGACTCTGCGGTACGACCCCCCCGCGACAAAACCTGTCTCACGCGCTCGCCGCGTGATCTACTAAACATATAGTTTTTTTAATGTTTAGGTTTAATAGTGTTAGGTTTCCTATTTTCTTTTTTTAATTAATTATTATTGTAAATAGTAAGGATATAGTATGTAAGTAATATTAGAATTAATGTTTATTTTGTATTTTATTTGTTTTATATTAGTTTAAGATAGTATTGTATTACGTTTTTGTTATTTTTACTATTTAACAAAATTGGAAGTAGTTGTGTATGAAGTACAACCGTTACAATACCGTGAGTGTAGTGTGTCGTGATCGAATTCGGAGTGACAATATTGTGAACGAGGGTAGTGGTGTCGTGCGTAATAAAAGACTTAGAAAGAGGGTAGACCGATATGTCTGCCCTTAGACCTACCGTCATTCTCGCAGTCCTACAGTTCACCCGTGATCATGGCGCTTGCAACAGTGCCGAAATATCGGGAGCTCATTAAAACAAAACAACATGGTAAATATCCCGGACACTTTCAGTTTTCAAATGTGTGTAACCATGACAGTTTAAAATTGTATATATGGCTATTGTCACGCACCTACCATTCGCGGCATACGCCTCATAGGTTATATGCTCGCGCATAATTTTAGTATTGCTCTATTTGCCGACAACTTTGAACTTTGAATTTATAAATAAAATCTAATTTTCTGACTTCCTTGGTACAATTTTGTAATATTTTTTTGTAACTAATAATATTCACTTGACATGTTTATAAATAATATTATTTTATTACAATTATTGAAATTGTATTGTCTATTTTCTATTGTCTACAATAATATCTTTTTAACATTAATTTGTAAGCATGTTGGACATTCTGTAAGCTTGCAATGTGTTTGTGTCGAATAAATAAATAAACAAATGCACATTATGAGAGGGAAAAGAGAAACAACTGCGGCACGTAGCAACCTACCGACATCGCGGCCGTCCTCGAGCGCCCAGGCGGCGATGGAGTCCAGGTGGTTGGCGGGGTCCACGGAGGCGGGGCAGTCGCGGCGGGACACGGCCGCCGAGATGCCCAGCATGCCGTTGTTGGTCTTCACCCCGCACAGGTACGCCGTCGCCGAGCACGCCGAGTCCGCCACTTGCGCGTTCACGCAGTATGTCTGATATAACCAACCATAATCAATTGTTAACTCGGTGGTAGGATTGTATCAAGTATGTTATTTATATAACAACCCAAATAAAATAATTCATAAAATAACCATTACCTTTAGGAAATTTAAGTCAATTTAAGATTAAAACTGAAATATTATAATTTCAATATTCGTGTCACAAATTGCTGTCTTAATGAAAAAACATTTCAATTAAGACAGCAAGTTAAGTTCCTTCTTTCCCACCTTACTCAACCCCACGGTCGGGAACTCCTCAAAGGAGAGCTGAGCCTCCTCGCCGGTCTTCCCCTCGCGCTGGCCGAGCAGCGCACGAGCGGCCGCCAGCGTGGGCACGGACATGCCGTCGCCCAGGAACATCACCACGTTGCGCGCCTTGCCGGCGTCGCGGGACAGCTTGGCGCGCTGCTCCACGCCGGCCTGCGCCTCCGCCACCCAGTAGGCGGCGGTGCGCTCGGCGGCGGGCGCGGCGCGGGCGGCGGCGGCGCGGGCGGCGGAGGCGGCGGGCGCGCGGGGCTCCGGGTGCCTGCGGTCGGCCAGCGCGCCGCTCAGGACCGCCAACACACAGAACACGCGCAACGCCGACATCTCGCAGGCGGAACGGGACTACGCCGAACGATGAGGAACCAACCATTTTTATGGTCTCCGCTAGTTTTTATCTTATCGATAATTTAATCGCACAAAAAAAAAATCTAATCTACTTAGTTTACTACTTCGTGTAACATCTACAACTTCAATCATTTTATGTGTGGGTGACTTAATGATTTAGATCCCGCTTTCAGGTTTTTTATTATACATATTTTCATCAAAATTGTTGTCGTTGTCAACTACAATATTATTATCTTAAGTTACCACTATAACAATATTTACCCGTTTTTATCAAGCTGAAGTTCAATCAAATACTCAGATCTAGTGTCTCTTACAGCAGTGAGAAAATTAAATCTTTAAGCCAGCGCATTACGGGATAGCCGTTTTTCCACAATTTTTCGTAGTGTCGAAAAACTTCTCATGAACTCGTAATGTTTAATAAACACAGACAGATAAATAAATATCTGGGGTATTCCACACACGGTCACCTGACCCCAAACTAAGCATAGTATTTATAAATACATACTTTAATAAATAATCACACCCAGCCACGGAACAAACACCGATGTTCAGCACACAAATATTGGTCCCGATCCCGATAATTAGTATTAGTTTTATCATCAGTATCTATTGAACTACCCCTAGGTGTGATGAATTCATAGTCATTTAGGTATTTAATTGGGTAAGGAACCCTAAAAAGTAGCCAATGTCTTTGTTTAGCCTGTAGCTGAATGAACTGTGTACCAAATTTCGGCTAAAATAGTTCTGGCGCGAAAGCGCTTCTTCTATCCCACCAGATGTGTCAAATCTA
The DNA here is from genome assembly GCA_039566165.1 of Maruca vitrata. NCBI lineage: Eukaryota > Metazoa > Arthropoda > Insecta > Lepidoptera > Crambidae > Maruca > Maruca vitrata. Next base: position 66,138 of record CM076925.1, on the reverse strand, counting down.
ACTTTTAAGGTTAAACAAATATTTAACTTAAAACTTTTTAACTAATGTTAATTCTAAAGTTAAACTAACTTACTTAACTTAATTCTTTATGTTGATTCTTAAGTTATATAACTTAGAATTAACATGACACATGCATTTTAAAGTAATAACTGACTAAAAAAAATTGTAAACAAAAAAAAAACCGCCTTCAAAAACCCGACTCACTAAAAATTATAAAATAATATAATACGAACATTTATAATCATCTGGGTATGAATTTTATATGTTGTTGAAGGCGGTGCCGTTTATATTTCATACAGACAAGCACAGAGTGCTTCGTTTTCCTCAAAATTTTGATTGGCACCGCCTTCAAAAACATATAAAATTCATACCCAGATGATTATAAATGTTCGTATTATATTATTTTGTAATTTTTAGTAAGTCGGGTTTTTGAAGGCGGTTTTGTTTTTTGTTTACAATTTTTTTCATACTTTTTAGTGTTACATTTTTTTTGACCCAATTAGTTCAGCTCACCTGTAATACTACTGATATTATAACTAGTAGTCTTAATATGTGTACAGTATTGAAAGAATTATCCTTTTACTCCTAACTATTAAGGAGTTGACCTTCCATCATCAGCTCAGCATCATAAGATTATGATTTCCAGAAGCAAATGCCAATATAACTTCAGATAATATGCAAAACGCGGTACATGTCCCTATAAAATTTGAGGGTTGCCCTCGATTTCTCCTGGATCCCATCATCAGATCCGGGGCTGGTCAAAATGGGACCACCTCTGAAGTAAACTCTATCCAACCAAAAAAAAATTTTTCAAATCCGTCTACATTTGACGAAACTATCGGTGAACATACATAAAAAAAAAAAATATTATACATACAGACGAATTGAGAACCTCCTCCTTTTTTGAAGTCGGTTAAAAACTGACTGGATCGATGGAACAGTGGTTCGTGACCTATGTTTACTACGGTTCCAAGAGTCGTGGGTTCGATTCCCACCAAAGGCAACGGTGTTTGTTCCGTGTCTGGGTGTGTTAATATTAAACATATTTAAGTATATTTGTGCATCCACTGTTAATTCTGATTACCGTAACAATAAGCACTTGTGTTGCGGATATCAGAGTCAACAACTACTTATCACGGAACTAGATCATTCAATGTATGTGATGTTGTGTAATATGTATTTATTTATTAAAGTTTTTAACGTTAAAGTTAGAATTGACATGACCGAATAAATAGAAGCAATCATTTAATCACGAATTTATAAAACTTTTCCTGTTTCCTTTGCATAGGTACCCCGAAAAAAAAATAGTTTTCTCAGCTGTTTATACACCGATCTTGGCTGTCCACTGACTTACATGGCTGTATGGCTCTTAGTATCTTTGTCAGCTAAAAAAAAAAATTCTATTACCGCGGGAAACGACAACTTTTCTTGATATTTTTTTATTGGGCTAAGTAAAACGTAGTGATTATATTCTCTTTGGGGCTAAGTGAAACTTACCTATTTTATGATGTCTGTATACAATATTGTGTGCATGATGATGATACTCATTGGAAGACATTAAAGAGCGTAGGTCAATAACTTAACGACATTCCAGCAGGTAACTAAGGATTTTTATTGTAATGTAATTTGAATATCTAATTTTATTTTATATTCAGAAATTTAGTTCACCCTAGAAACCCATGTTTAGAATGGCTCCTTTCCTTTACTCCAGAGTGTGGGTTCTTGTCTTCTGTTGGCTAGCACGTGTAATATTATACACGAGGATCACCATCATGCATCTGTCGAACAAAACGGCATAAATATTAATTAAATATGTGTTAGTTTGTTGACTTTAAGTAACATGTTTGGTCGTACCTAGGTTTACAGCGCGGTCGCTGCCGGCGCGCGCGTCGCTCGCAGCGGCCTAGATGCTCCTCCTTCGCGCCTTTCTGGTAAGGATTCGCTTGAAAGTTTTACTAAACTATATATTTGAATCAAAACTAATGAATTATATTTTACTAGAACTTCTATTTTATGGGATTTCTATCTTAATATTGGGATGAGCTGAGAGTTAAGTTAAACACTGTCCATTGTGGAATCCCTTATATTTACTTAAAGTAATCATCTTATATACTAATGATATCATATACCGAGATAAATAGATTGGCTCAATGGCGCATGGATAGTACCCCTGTCTCATGAGCCAAGAGTCGTGGTTTCGATTCCCAACCGGGACATATTTGTGTTTTGAACATCGGTGTTTGTTCCGTATCCGGAAGTGTTATTAATTTATATTTAAGTTTAAATGTGTATACCATTGTTGTTCCCGATATCCATTAAACAATGTAAATTTAAAATTGTTATGTGCTAAAGCTTGCACTAGCTGTTCTAATATTTAGGAAAACGTTTTTTTAAACATCCATTACACAAGTTTTTAAGCTACTTGCCTGAAACAACGTTAGCTACGATAGTGTAGAAGAGGACTCGGTGCTCTAAATAAGCGATTGATAATTGCCGATGCATATGCATGAATATCAATGCAGAATAATTATAATGACTTGTCAAATATAGGGACGTGCGAGCGGCGTGCGAGCGGCGTGCGAGCGGCGTGCGAGCGGCGTGCGAGCTGCGTGCGAGCGGCCTCAGCGCTGGCTGGTGACGGGTAAATAGTCGTACTTTATTGCTGTGAAACGAGCGTACATGGGACCATGTGGTCGACTGGCGGGAAGTGGCGCAGGACCGGCCTAGGTGGAGGAGCTTATTATCGTAGGCCAAGACTCGTTTTGATTCAGGTTTCAGTTATTTTTTTTTAGCTATTTATTTTTATTACATTATTGTTTTTTTGCTAGATAAAGGTTTATTCATTATAGATATTCGAAGCACATCGAGTATAATTTATTTATTCCTAACAAAATCTGTCAACTATATGGAGACTATACATAGATATTAGGTACTAGCGACCCGCCCTCGCTTCGCTTCGGGGATATCTTTATCTCTATGTAATATATTTTAACCCCGTAAGAGAGTCTTTCAGGTGGGAGACATTTTGTCGACCGGTTGCTGTTACCACCATACAGTTGTGTAAAACCCGCCAAGTGACTCTGACCTCTCTTGGTCAGGTCGCGTTCCGGGATCAGCACTGTACGAACCGGAGCCAGGGGGGAACATTGTTGCGGCAAGCGCCGGACCAGTGGAGTCTTAGCGGCGGTATTGTGCGGGCGGAGCGGGTCAGCCCGCCGGCCGGGGAGACCCGTAGAGACGAGGTGGTGCGGGGGCCCTTCCGTCCGGCGGACTGGCCAACTCGAACACGCGCAGCTCAATACCAATGCGAGACTCCACGCCTTGTCTCGTTGTTGCCGCAGCAGTGGTCTCCTCTTTCACGGCTTTCAGGGTGAGTGCGGCAGGCTCAATATGGTATATTGTGCCTGTCGACCTCATATTTGGATCTCACTACCGCTTACCATCAGGTGGAGTGAGGTCATCTTGTAAGCCTCTTATAAAAAAAAAAAATACCTTCCTCTTTATAATATTATTATATTACATTGACTCCCCCGTACCCCAGTGACAATTACATGGAGCCTACATCGCATGCTGGCTAGCTGAGCGCGGTGGCGGCAACCACGCGACTTTTTTCTAATACTTACATTTTTAAACTCGTGATATCTTCCGAATTAAATGTCCGAATTGAATAATTCAAAAAGTTATAAAAAGGTATTGAAGCCGTCTTGAATATAAAGTAACTTATTTTTTAAGGATTAATACCAAGGTACAAATAAAGAGCCCTTTCAAGCGGCGGCATATAAATTAAATTTTTAGGATAAAAAACCGCTTGCTGTGACATAACTATAATATTTAGACATATGCTGTCGCGACACTTTTTGTAGATAATGATGAGTTCTGCAAAGTCTTAGTAAATGGTTTTGTTCTATCTTCAATAGTTTTCGCAGGGCAGGCGACGTAAGGAATTTTTCAGGTCTATTTTTTACACCTTGGGTTACATTATTGGAGTTTTAGTGAGGATCCCTAATTTTTGAAAAAATATAATATAGCCTATGTAACTTCTGAATAATGCAGCTTTCTAATGGTGAAAAAATTATTGCAATCGGTCCAGTAGTTTTTGAGTTTATTCATTACAAACATACAAAAATACAAAAATACAAATCTTTCCTCTTTATAATATTAGTATAGATATAGATTATAAAAATTTACTGTCTCGTTATGAGTACACTATACGGTACTTTCTCGTATGCAAATGCTGCGTTAGGACTGATAGGTCCAGGTCGGGCAACATTAGTGTGAGTTTTCCTGTTAAGAAATTACTCAGCCCGGAGACGAGAAGTTGGCCGGTGGTCCTGCGCCCGATCTCTCATCGATCGTGTCGGATTTACGTCTCACCGAACTATGAGGATGAGGGCAAGAAAGTGCACTTGTGTTTGCGCGTACATTTGTGCACTATAATAATGACCTGCGCAGTTGGATGATCTCCATTGAGATCAGCCGTCATGGTCGAAATCGGTCAGTGGCCTAATATATATTTTTAGTAGAATAATAATAATTTGCGACTTCTGCACTAAACTTGGCTAGTCCCTCCGTCGAGTCCAAAACATGAATGAATAAAATATTGATGGTATAGATCATATTTTCATGGTTATTTTTATGAAATTTTATAAAATTGCAGGAGTAAAGCGGGCGTGGCGCCGGCGCGACGGCCGCGGCGACGGCAACGGATCTAAAGGTTATACAATTATTATTACTTGCAACTCCATTCGCTTATCACATTAATCATTATTCCACTTTAATGCAGACGGTTAATACGTAGCATATCCGGATTATCCGGCCTCTAGACAAGATAGACACAAGATGTACAAATCACATTGTGATGATAATTACTTACTTAATTTAATATTATGACAGCAACGCATCTAACTTCGCAAAACGCTAGAATTTTCTATTAATAATAATTTGTATCCTATATTAATCGTATAAATACAAAACATACGAATTTGATGTCCCGTTTGTGTATAGTCTAACACACGTGCTGTGTTCCAAATATGCATTAAGTATCCTAAGTATTAAGTATTTATGAACATTATAAATTACATTTTGCAGTAATTGTCTATATAACGCAGTATAAGTCAGTAACAGCAGCTGGCTACATAAAAATTTGTTTCGTGTTTCAGGTCCGGCGCGGGCGCGGCCGGACCGGGCTGCTATGTGCTGCTGCTCAAAGAAAAACCGAGAACGGAAATAACGGTATTATGTACAAGGATATTATTAATTTAAAGTTACTTATTCAAAATGCGTTTTGAAAGGACAATAATTAGAATTCAATGGCTTCTATCTCCTCCTTTCCTCTTATTTAATTTTGTAACTTCAAGTTTATTGGTGTATAGTACTGTTTGTTTCTGATATTCGTTTTACAAGTGCATGAGCTACTTACTACAGGATCAGATCAGATCAATGTATGTGACGTTTACTTAATTATTTAACAAAATTAATATCAGAATATTATTGTTCCACGGCTTTTAATTGAACCCGACCGCTCTCGGTCGCCCGCTCGACACTCGCCTCACATTCACAGACTGCTCTGAACTATATTATTACATTTCTGTAAATTAATTGCAAATTACTGCATAACGGGTTCAGTTCCCTTTACCAATTTATTATTATACGCGTAAAAAATCGATTCGAATGTTGTGCATACAATTTTTGTGATCTAAATCAATCATAAATGGTTTTCATTATTTTGTACAAAGATTTCAAAACGGTTAAACGCAGTTGGTTGACGTAGTCAGTGAAATGCGGACCAATGGCGAGTGTCGAGCGCACAGAGAGCTTCGGCCGCGCCGGTGGATTCAATTATAAGCAAGCTATTAAACTGGTTGATATATTTTAGTAAAAACACTAATCTGCCTACTTGGAGAGATGATCGGAAGGTGCGCCTATAATTTTAAATCATCGCCCTGGAAATTGATAATACTTAATAAGATAATATATTTTTTTAAAGTGACTCGGCGCTTGTAAATAAGAGTTCATGTTTATCTGATAATATTTTTGATAAATGTAAATGTAGGGATATGAAAACCAAACGATATGAATATGAATTGTCTTGAGTTAATTTAATTTAATAAATAACACTCAGTTGTCACAAGACAACACAAGTTTTACTTCATAAATAATAATTTGAGCATAACTAATTTATTAACTATTTAACTTATCGTTCTGAAAATATTGACTTATCTTGGTGTTATCATAAATAATCAAGCTTTGCCTAAAATTGCCTTATATTGATTAAATGTTGGACTACCACTAAGGCGATTATCTTAATATTTTTAAAGTAATTTCTTAGTGAGAGAGCTTTGAATTAAATGCTTGTTACAAGTAAAAGTCAATATTTTTAGTTAAGTACCAGTTTAGTATCCGGCTGCTGAGCATGGGGACAAATGCACTTCCAAAAAGTTATGTAATTAAATTAAAAATGAAAACGGTTCATAACTATGCAATAAAAATGTATCATTGAGTACAATGTTATCATCATTCATTAAAGTTTGAAAGGTCAAAGGTTTGTGCTAGGGGTAGTACTAATGTAAATGGTGTAATGATTGTGTAAGCGTTTATGATTTATTCTAACAAGCGCAAGTATAATGAAAACTATTAAATAACAAAAAATGTAAAATTCATTGTAATGAATTGTCAATTAATGGAATGGGAAATCGCTCTAAGGAAGTTTATTTCTTTATAGAGTCGTTTAATGTATACGTTTTTTTGATAATTAAAATTGTATAAAATAAATAAACAAGTTGTAAACCAAACAATAAATTAATGAATAATGTGAATAAACTATAAATTTTAAGTGTTTTCACAAAGAAATGTTTCTAATAATAATAGCGCCCCAGCAGTTTGCTGTCGTTGTGGCATGTGCTGAGACCGGGACCTAGATGATCACTATACATGTTGTGTTCTATGGTGTTTTTTAGTTTTTTGTTGTTGTTTTTTCGTTTTGCTGTCAATAAATGCGTTTTATTATTATTTTGTGTATGAACACTATGAAGTATTGTCTATTATTTGCGCGCACTACACATTTGAAAAAAACAAATTTTACAAATTTTTTGTGACCACGAGAATTATAAAGACTCGAAACGTCGAATCTCTGAATAATATGTTAAGAATAACAATACACGCGAATTAATTCCGTAAAAAAGGTTAATTTTCAAATATTTTGTGTTATTTTGTAAATAATCTGTATCAGCGATCGTATTCAATAGTCTGAGAGAAGAAAAGCTGCATACTATATTAAAATAAATATTCGACAGGCTTGATGTCTACGGTGCCAAAAATAAAGCTTTTTCCATTGAAATACCATTCAATGTTATATCGAACCACGACATCAAAATACAATGCAAATAATGATACTAATAAAATAAATAAATGAGAATGTTGTTTCAAAATCATGTTTTCAGGTACAATACCTGAAACCAACGATGATGACAGCTTGAGCTGTGGTGAGCACGCTCGGGCTCCCGAGTAACAACCCGCCCGGCTCCACCACACCCGCCACGCCTGCTAACATTTTTTAAACCCGTGCGGTGGCCCGAACGGGTTTGCGTTAACGTTCGCGTGTCCGCGCTGGCGCGCGGCCCCGCGGTTTGTAACCTAACCTAACCCATCCACTAGGTTTGAAGGTTAGGTTTGTAACCTAACCTAACCCATCCACTAGGTTTGAAGGTTAGGTTTGTAACCTAACCTAACCCATCCACTAGGTTTGAAGGTTAGGTTTGTAACCTAACCTAACCCATCCACTAGGTTTGAAGGTTAGGTTTGTAACCTAACCTAACCCATCCACTAGGTTTGAAGGTTAGGTTTGTAACCTAACCTAACCCATCCACTAGGTTTGAAGGTTAGGTTTTGTAACCCAACCTAACCCATCCACTAGGTTTGAAGGTTAGGTTTGTATCCTAACCTAACCCAATCCAAGGTTAGGTTTGTAACTCCTAACCCAATCACTAGGTTTGAAGGTTAGGTTTAGTAAACTCCAACCTCAACCCATCCACTAGGTTTGAAGGTTAGGTTTGTAACCTAACCTAACCCATCCACTAGGTTTGAAGGTTAGGTTTGTAACCCAATCCTAACCCATCCACTAGGTTTGAAGGTTAGGTTTGTAAATCCCAACCTAACCCGTCCACTAGGTTTGAAGGTTAGGTTTGTAACTCCAACCTAACCCATCCACTAGGTTTCTTGGAAGGTTAGGTTTGTCCACCTAACCCATCCACTAGGTTTGAAGGTTAGGTTTGTAACCTAACCTAACCCATCCACTAGGTTTGAAGGTTAGGTTTGTAACCTAACCTAACCCATCCACTAGGTTTGAAGGTTAGGTTAGGTTAGGTTAGGTTAGGTTACAAACCTAACCTTCAAACCTAGTGGATGGGTTAGGTTAGGTTAGGTTAGGTTAGGTTAGGTTAGGTTAGGTTAGGTTAGGTTAGGTTAGGTTAGGTTAGGTTGGGGTACTAGGTCGGAATACCTCCTCGTGGTGTACCCTGGGCAACGTGGCCGACTAATGGCCGCGGCTGAAATTCCGACACGGCAGGAGGGAGGGTGTTCATCTCCCTCTTGCGGCGTCACCGCCGTTCTTGGTGGCGCGCGCTCTTCCGTTCGCTCTCCGCTTTGGAGAGAGGGTGGCAGAGCGCTGTGGTGGGGGCGGGGCGTCGCTTTTTCGTCGCTCTGCTTGCGACTCTTGTCGCATTGTTGGGCCTTCATGGCAGCGGTCTTTTGACGTGGGTCTGGCGGAGAATCTCCGCGGCGCGACGGGGCTTGCAATCTGCGGTCCCGTCGGGCAACCTGTTCTTAGCTGGGCCGCACTCTTGCGGGTCGGCTGGGGGTAGGGGGGTTTGCCTGCTCGCGCGGGCGGCCCCAAGAGGAGAGCACCTCACTAAAAAATCCCAATGGGGGGGTTTCAGGGGTTAAGAGGGCAGGCCGTACCTCTCAGTTCGGCCAATACAACATCATCGAAGCGCAGATTAATAGAATATTACCCCAGGAGGGGTTCCCACAGCTCCGCTGTGGGGAATCCCTCCCGTCGCCTTCGGGTGGCGGCCGCCCCACGTATTCTGGGGGGGCCAACTCTCGCGATCGTGATGAAGCTGGAGGAGTGTCCGGGGGTAGCAGCCCGAGGCGTGCTGTAGGAGAAGACGGGGTTAGCACCCCGGCGATGAGAAGGAGGGCGGCGTCACTGTCCGGCGTCGTGGTATGTGGGGTGGAGCTCAAGGAGGCGAGGGTTGTTATTAGCCGCTTCAATGATGGGCAGTCCGGGGGAGTCGAGTTGAAAAACTCTTTCAACCTGCTCCCGCTGGAACCAGAGAGCTCTTTCAGAGGGTGAGAGTAATGGCGATTACGTAAGCGCCACAGAATCGGAGGACAATTCCACCTGTCTTCCCAGTGAGGGGTCTGGAGGCGGCCGACCATCTAGGCGCTCCGGCTTCCTCAAAAGAAGGGGTTCTGGCTCCGGTAAGGAGTCAGACGAAAAATCGGATGGAAAGTCCAGACGGCCGACAAAGAAGCGGCCAAGAGGAAAGCCCCCACAACCGGGGAGTATGTCGGGAGAGCTGCGGCAATCCGCGAATTCAACGCGGCCAAGCGCGAGGCACTAGAAGTTGAGTTTGAGGAGTCAGTAGGGGAGGGCGAGCAGCGGGCAAGAGAGACCAGGGCCGACGAGGGCTACGGTGCTCCTCGTCCCACAGGACTGTCCAAATTGGCCATGTGGGAGCTAGTGAAGAGGGCCGAAGAAGACTGCCTCGAAATTTGTAGGATGGCGTCGGTGTCTCGAAACCTCAAGGGGGCATCACGAGGGGCTTTAAGGACCGGGCCAACATGATGTTGGACAGCTTTAAGGAGATGGCGGCTCGGTTCTGCCGACTCCAGGCCAGAGTGGCCCAACTTGAAAAGGGGACAAGAGCGGACAAACAGGTGGCGCAGAGTAGGTCTCCATCCCCAGTCTTTAATATCACGGCGGTACCCGATCAAATGGAGACGGAAATGACGGTCCCGAGTGTTCCGGCAGCAGCTCCGCAATTTAGCCTAGCGGAGCTGGCGGCGACTGTTCGGAGCATATGCGACGAAGAGCGCCGCAAACACATGCATGAGGACCGAAATTTCACTCGGGCTCTTATCGAGGGACTCCAGGACCGGCTCCTGCCTGAGAAGAGGTTACGACCCCCCTGGCCGCTGATAGAAGGCGAGAGGAGGAAGAGGCCAGAAAGAAGGAAGAGGAGGCGGTGGAGGCCGACCTCTTTAAGAAACCGGAGGCGCCCAAACGGCAGCGCGCCAAAAAGACCTCCGGGCCACGCGCGACAGTTTCAGCTGCAAATCCTGCGCCTGGCCCGTCGAGAGTGACGCGCGCTCGGTCAGCATCTGCGGCGGCATCGGCAGCGGTTTCCAAGCCGGCCCAAGCAGCACGCGAGGAGAGGGGTGCGGCGGAAGAGGAAGTCGACCCCATGCTGCCCTCAACCACTCCGGCTCGGGAAGCCTGGACCGAGGTGGTCAAGAAGAAAGGCAAGAGGGGCAAAAAGGTTGCGCTGGCCACCTCGATCCCTCCTGCAAACGGTCCCACGACATCTGGGACCAAATTGAAGGACGCCAGCAAGGGCGCAGCCCCGGCACCGTCATCAAAGACCGCCAGGGCTAAGAAGAAGAAGAAGAAGACGACGAAGAGGCTGGTCCCGCCTAAGTCCGCCGCAGTCGTTGTCACACTGACTGAGGAGGCGATGGACAAGGGCGAGACCTACCAGTCTGTCCTCCAAAGAGCGCGGGGGCTTATGGTCGCGCCTCATGTCGGCCCGGCTCGCGTGCGCCAGACGGCGACCGGGGCCAGGAAATTTGAATTTCCTGGGTCCCAAAGCGCTGAACAGGCTGATCTGTTTGCGGCCCAGTTAAAGGCAACAGTGGCTGATGTGGCCATAATTTCCAGGCCACAGAAGATGGCAGGCCTCCTCATCTTGGACCTTGGACGACTCTGTGTCCAGGTCTGAGGTAATGGAGAAGGTTTCCGCGATTGGTGGTTGTCCGGCGGAGTTGGTTAGGGCCGGTAACATTTCGAGGGGCCGAGGCGGGATGGGGGCTATTCGCCTCCAGTGCCCTATTGCGGCAGCAAAGAGGGTCCTGGACGGAGGCCGGATCTTGATCGGGTTCAGCTCGGCGCCGGTCAGGGCCATCGAGGAGGGCCCTCTCCGCTGCTTCCGGTGCTTCGGACTGGGACACACGAGGGCGATGTGCCCCTCGAATAACGAGCGCAGAAATCTGTGCTTCCGCTGTGGGAAGGAGGGCCACAAGGCCTCCTCTTGCAACGAGAAGCCGCGCTGCGCTGTCTGTGCGGAGAGTGGTCGTCCATCGGACCACAACATGGGGGAAGAAATGCAACCCTCCCAAAAGGAAAGGAAAGCTGAGGCCGGTATCCCGGCCTACCGCCGAAGCTGTGCCGGTGGCCCACGAGGCCGATACGGCGGCAGCCATGGAGGGCATTGAGACGACGGACAATGTGTAGCACACCAGCCACATTCATCTTGGCCAATGTCAACCACTGCCGCTCGGCCCAGGACCTGTTGTTCCAGGTCATGGCGGAGTGGTTGGCACACGTTGTCGTCGTCTCCGAGCCGTACATGGTGCCGCCTCACTGGCTCGGTGACCGGGACGGCCTGGTGGCTGTCGGGATTCGTCCGTCGACCGACTCGCCCTCCCTGACGCTGCTCGAAAGGGGGAGCGGATTCGTGGGTGCACTGTGGGGCCCCCTCTACATCTTGGGGGTCTATTTCTCGCCGTCGCGCCCCTACCAGGACTTTGTCGACTTTCTCGACACTTTGTCGGGGGTCCTGGGTCGTGCTAGGGGTCGCCAGGTCATCTTGGCGGGGGATCTCAATGCCAAATCGGCGTCCTGGGGCAATCCCGCCCATAGATGTAATGTGCGCGGGAGGTTCCTGTCGGAGTGGGCTGCATCGTCTGGTCTGTCGCTGCTGAACCGTGGAACGGTCCAAACATGCGTGCGGCACCATGGAGGGTCTGTGGTCGACGTTTCGTTTGCGACCCCTGCCCTCGCCGCACGCGTGTCGAATTGGAGGGTCGACTTGGGGGAGACGCTCTCAGACCACCGGTTCATCCGGTGGGAGGTCCTCCCCCAAAGTTCTGACGTCGCAGCGGCCACAGTCCAACGATTTCCTCGTTGGGCCCTATCGCGGCTGGATCGCGGAATCGCGAAGGAAGCCGCCTTTGTCCAGGGTGGTTTGCTCCCCGGTGGACGGTGTGGATGTCGACGTGTCGGCCTCGCGACTACGCGAGGCGCTCACCGAGGTATGTGACTCGTCCATGCCTCGGGCACGTCGACCGACTCCACGCCGCGCCGTCTACTGGTGGTCGAGCGAACTAGGTGCCCTACGCGCGGCTTCCTTTACGGCCCGCCGGGCGTACCAGCGGTACCGCCGCCGCAGTAGAAGGGACCCGGGAGAAGAGGTCCGTCTTCACGAGGCCTACCGAGAGGCGCAGAGCGCCCTCAAGACGGCCATCGGCGAGGCGAAGGACGCCGCACGCGCCGAGATGCTGGAGAGTCTCAATGACGATCCATGGGGGAGACCGTACAGGGCTGCGCGAAATCAGCTGCGCCCAATCGGTCCCTCAGTCACGGAGACACTCCAGCCGTCGCTGCTGGAAGAGGTGGTTCGGGGTCTATTTCCACCTAAAGACCCCGACTTTGTGCCGCCACGGATGGCCTCACGGTTGAGGGCTGTCCCGGAGTTGGAGACCGTAATGCCGCTCACTCCAGAGGAGTTTGAGTCGGCCGTCCTCCCTCTCCGGGCGAAGAAGACCGCCCCAGGTCCGGACGGTGTTCCTGCCCGCGTAGTCGCTCTGGCGTGTTCGGAGCTAGAGCAATCTTTCCGGGGCCTCTTCGATCGGTGTCTCACGGTCGGGAGGTTCCCGGAAATTTGGAAGCAGGGGCTTCTGTGCCTCCTGAAGAAAGAGGGCCGCCCCTCACAGTCACCTTCCGCATACCGGCCGATTGTCCTCTTGGACGAGGCCGGTAAACTTTCGAGCGCGTCCTTGCGGCGCGCTTGAACGAACATCTGCGGAGCGTGGGGCCGGACCTCTCTGAGGACCAGTTTGGGTTCAGGGCAGGGCGGTCTACCATCGACGCCCTGTCCCGACTGAAGAGCCTCGTGCTAGGCACGACGGAGAGCGGGGGTGGAGTGATGGCGGTGTCATTCGACATCGCCAACGCCTTCAACTCCATACCCCACTTGGCGATCACGGAGGGCCTACGCTACCACAGGGTCCCGCAACATCTAAGGGCCCTGTTGGAAAGCTATCTCTCCAACAGGAGAATCCTGTATGTAGACAGGTCGGGCGCAACGAATAGTCGCGTTGTGGAGTCCGGTGTTCCGCAGGGGTCGGTCCTGGGACCCCTCCTGTGGAACATCGGATTCAATTGGGTCTTACGTGGCCGTCGACTCCCGGGCATGGGCGTGATATGTTACGCTGACGACACGCTTGTCACTGCCCGGGGGAAGACATTCGAAGAGGCGGCGCGAAGGGCAACGGAGGCGAGCGCGCTGATCGCACAGCGCATCAACTCTTTGGGCCTGCGTTTGGCGCTGGAGAAGACCGAGGCCGTCTATTTCCATAGGCCTCGGAAGGGACCTCCCCAACTCGTACATCTTGGTTGGGGAGTCCGAGGTGGCGATCCAGCGCCAAATGAAGTATCTGGGGTTGATCCTGGATGCGCGGTGGCAGTTTGTCCCACACTTTAGTGGGCTGTCGCCGCGCCTCCTCAAGGCGGCGGATTCGCTGGGGTGGCTCCTCCCAAATCTGGGGGGGCCCAGGGCCAGATGCCGGCAACTTTACGCCGGTATACTCCGGAGCATGGCCCTCTACGGAGCTCCCATCTGGGCGGACTCTCTCCAAATCAGGGGAAACTCCGCCCTACTCCGTAGGCCCCAGCGAGCCATAGCGTGCCGAGTGGCGCGTGCCTACCGCACGGTGGGCTTTGCTGCGGCCTGTGCCTTGGCAGGCACGCCGCCTTGGGAGCTGGAAGCACAGCTTCAGGCCACTAGCTATGAGTGGCTGAAGGAGCAGCTGGAGCTGGGCTTTCGGCCAACTGCGAGTGAGCGTGGCGATTTTGTTCGTGGAGCCCGTGATGTATTGGTCGCGGCATGGGCTGACAGCCTGGCCGAAGAGCAGGCAGGGCGTCGCCTGCTGGATGCGCTCGGACCAGTGTTGAACAGCTGGCTCGAGCGGACGGGCGGCTTCCTATCGTTCCGTCTGGTGCAGGTGCTGACCGGGCATGGTTGCTTCGGCCAGTATCTGCACCGAATCCAGCGGGAGGACTCGCCCATGTGTCGCGAGTGCGGCGCAGTTGAGGACACGGCGGACCATACCCTCTTTCAGTGTCCGTCGTGGTCTGAAGAGAGGTCGGCCCTAACATCCGTGGCCGGCCCAGTAACCTCGCTCCCCGATCTTCTGCGAGGGATGGTCGAGGATGTAGACGTGTGGGCGGCAGCCGCCTCCTTCTGCGAGTCGGTCATGACTCAAAAGGAGGCGGCAGAGAGAGATCGCGAAGATGACCCCTCCGCGCCACCACTGCGGACAAGGAGACTGGGGCGCAGAAGACGCGATTACGCGCGCCATTTGTCGCAGTCCAACGATGGCCAGCCGGCGGTGGGTGTGGGGACACTCCCGTCGGCATTGCACCAACGGCCGTCGTTGAGGGACGGGAGCGACCCTGCGTACCGGGTCGCCCCGTCGCCCCCCCTCGGGGAGGCTTGAGGGAGCCCGTGGAGGCTGTCCGCCGGTGGTGTCGTGAGTGGAGGCTTTGCCAGGTACCACGACACCACCAATAGGCGATGAGGTATGCCGCGGAGTTTAGTGGGTACACCCCTGGGCATTGCACCTTAGCCCAGGAGCAGCTGTCGGTCTTTACCATCTCAGCACCGGCAGCCGGGAGTCCCACACACCACCTTGGGTAAACCCCTGCCCAAGGTGACGGTGCATCAAGCATTCTCCGCGTTAAAAAAAAAAAAAAGGTTAGGTTAGGTTAGGTTAGGTTAGGTTAGGTTAGGTTAGGTTAGGTTAGGTTAGGTTAGGTTAGGTTAGGTTAGGTTAGGTTAGGTTAGGTTAGGTTAGGTTAGGTTAGGTTAGGTTAGGTTAGGTTAGGTTAGGTTAGGTTAGGTTGGGGTACTAGGTCGGAATACCTCCTCGTGGTGTACCCTGGGCAACGTGGCCGACTAATGGCCGCGGCTGAAATTCCGACACGGCAGGAGGGAGGGTGTTCATCTCCCTCTTGCGGCGTCACCGCCGTTCTTGGTGGCGCGCGCTCTTCCGTTCGCTCTCCGCTTTGGAGAGGGGGAGGCAGAGCGCTGTGGTGGGGGCGGGGCGTCGCTTTTTCGTCGCTCTGCTTGCGACTCTTGTCGCATTGTTGGGCCTTCATGGCAGCGGTCTTTTGACGTGGGTCTGGCGGAGAATCTCCGCGGCGCGACGGGGCTTGCAATCTGCGGTCCCGTCGGGCAACCTGTTCTTAGCTGGGCCGCACTCTTGCGGGTCGGCTGGGGGTAGGGGGGTTTGCCTGCTCGCGCGGGCGGCCCCAAGAGGAGAGCACCTCACTAAAAAATCCCAATGGGGGGTTTCAGGGGTTAAGAGGGCAGGCCGTACCTCTCAATTCGGCCAAAACAACATCATGGAAGCGCAGATTAATAGATTATTACCCCAGGAGGGTTCCCACAGCTCCGCTGTGGGGAATCCCTCCCGTCGCCTTCGGGTGGCGGCCGGCCCACGTATTCTGGGGGGGCCAAATCTCGCAGAAGTGATGAAGCTGGAGGAGTGTCCGGGGGTAGCAGCCCGAGGCGTGCTGTAGGAGAAGACGGGGTTAGCACCCCGGCGATGAGAAGGAGGGCGGCGTCACTGTCCGGCGTCGTGGTGTGTGGTGTGGAGCTCAAGGAGGCGAGGGTTGTTATTAACCGCTTCAATGATGAGCAGTCCGCGGGAGTCGAGTTGAAAAACTCTTTCAACATGCTCCCGCTGGAATCAGAGAGAGCTCTTTCAGAGGGCGAGAGTAATGGCGATTACATAAGCGCCACAGAATCGGAGGACAATTCCACCTGTCCTCCCAGTGAGGGGTCTGGAGGCGGCCGACCATCTAGGCGCTCCGGCTTCCTCAAAAGGAAGGGGTCTGGCTCCGGGAAGGAGTCAGACGAAATATCGGACGGAAAGTCCAGACGGCCGACAAAGAAGCGGCCAAGAGGAAAGCCCCCCACAACCGGGGAGTATGTCGGGAGAGCTGCGGCAATCCGCGAATTCAACGCGGCCAAGCGCGAGGCACTAGAAGTTGAATTTGAGGAGTCAGTAGCGGAGCGCGAGCAGCGGGCAAGAGAGACCAGGGCCGACGAGGGCTACGGTGCTCCTCGTCCCACAGGACTGTCCAAATTGGCCACGTGGGAGCTTGTGAAGAGGGCCGAAGAAGACTGCCTCGAGATTTGTAGGATGGCGTCGGTGTCTCGAAACCTCAAGGGGGGCATCACGAGGGGCTTTAAGGACCGGGCCAACATGATGTTGGACAGCTTTAAGGAGATGGCGGCTCGGTTCTGCCGACTCCAGGCCAGAGTGGCCCAACTTGAGAAGGGGACAGGAGCGGACAGACAGGCGGCGCAGACCAGGTCTCCATCGCCAGTCTTCAGCATCACGGTGGCGTCGGACGCGATGGAAACAGAGGCAATCTCAAGCGTCCCGGCAGCAGCCCCGCAATTTAGCCTAGCGGAGCTGGCGGCGACTGTTCGGAGCATATGCGACGAAGAGCGCCGCAAACACATGCATGAGGACCGAAACTTCACTCGGGCTCTTATAGAGGGACTCCAGGATCGGCTCCTGCCTGAGAAGAGGCTACGACCCCCCCTGGCCGCTGATAGAAGGCGAGAGGAGGAAGAGGCCAGAAAGAAGGAAGAGGAGGCGGTGGAGGCCGCCCTCTTCAAGAAACCGGAGGCGCCTAAACCGCAGCGCGCCAAAAAGACCTCCGGGCCACGCGCGACAGTTTCAGCTGCAAGTCCTGCGCCTGGCCCGTCGAGAGTGACGCGCGCTCGGTCAGCATCTGCGGCGACGTCGGCGGCGGCCTCCAAGCCGGCCCGAGCAGCACGCGAGGAGAGGAGTGCGGCAGAAGAGGAAGCCGACCCCATGCTGCCCTCAACCACTCCGGCTCGGGAAGCCTGGACCGAGGTGGTCAAGAAGAAAGGCAAGAGGGGCAAAAAGGTTGCGTCGGCCACCTCGATCCCTCCTGGAAACGGTCCCACGACATCTGGGACCAAAATGAAGGACGCCAACAAGGGCGCAGCCCCGGCACCGTCATCAAAGACCGCCAGGGCTAAGAAGAAGAAGGGGAAGACGACGAAGAGGCTGGTCCCGCCTAAGTCCGCCGCAGTCGTTGTCACCCTGACTGAGGAGGCGATGGACAAGGGCGAGACCTACCAGTCTGTCCTCCAAAGAGCGCGGGGGCTTATGGTCGCGCCTCATGTCGGCCCGGCTCGCGTGCGCCAGACGGCGACCGGAGCCAGGAAATTTGAATTTCCTGGGTCCCAAAGCGCCGAGCAAGCAGATTTGTTTGCTGCTCAGTTGAAGGCGACAGTATCTGACGTGGCCATAATTTCCAGGCCACAGAAGATGGCAGGCCTCCTCATCTTGGACCTGGATGACTCTGTGTCCAGGTCTGAGGTGGTGGAGAAGGTGTCTGCAGTTGGTGGTTGTCCGGCGGAGTTTATTAGGGCCGGAAACATCTCGAGCGGCCGAGGCGGGATGGGGGCTATTCGCCTCCAGTGCCCGATTGCGGCGGCGAAGAAGGTCCTGGACGGAGGCCGGCTCCTGATCGGGTTCAGCTCGGTGCCGGTCAGGGCCATCGAGGAGGGCCCTCTCCGCTGCTTCCGGTGTTTTGGTCTGGGACACACGAGGGCGATGTGCCCCTCGAAAGAAGAGCGCAGGAATCTGTGCTTCCGCTGCGGGAAGGAAGGCCACAAGGCATCTTCCTGCGACGGGAAGCCGCGCTGCGCCGTATGTGCTGAAAGTGGTCGTCCATCGGACCACAACATGGGGGGGAAGAAGTGCAACCCCCAAAAGGAAAGGAAAGGTGAGGACACTATCCCGGCCTGCCGCCGAAGCTGCGCCGGTGGCCGCTGAGGCCGATACGGCAGCAGCCATGGAGGGCATTGAGACGACGGACAATGTGTAGTACACCAGCCACATTCATCTTGGCCAATGTCAACCACTGCCGCTCGGCCCAGGACCTGTTGTTCCAGGTCATGGCGGAGTGGTTGGCACACGTTGTCGTCGTCTCCGAGCCGTACATGGTGCCGCCTCACTGGGTCGGTGACCGGGACGGCCTGGTGGCTGTCGGGATTCGTCCCTCGACCGACTCGCCCTCCCTGACGCTGTTTGAAAGGGGAGCGGATTCGTGGGTGCACTGTGGGGCCCCCTCTACATCTTGGGGTCTACTTCTCGCCGTCGCGCCCCTACCAGGACTTTGTCGACTTTCTCGACACTTTGTCGGGGGTCCTGGGTCGTGCTAGGGGTCGCCAGGTCATCTTGGCGGGGACCTCAATGCCAAATCGGCGTCCTGGGGCAATCCCGCCCATAGATGTAATGTGCGCGGGAGGTTCCTGTCGGAGTGGGCCGCAGCGTCTGGTCTGTCGCTGCTGAACCGTGGAACGGTCCAAACATGTGTGCGGGACCATGGAGGGTCTGTGGTCGACGTTTCGTTTGCGACCCCTGCCCTCGCCGTACGCGTGTCGAATTGGAGGGTCGACTTGGGGAGACGCTCTCAGACCACCGGTTCATCCGGTGGGAGGTCCTCCCCAAAGTTCTGACGTCGCAGCGGCCACAGTCCAACGATTTCCTCGTTGGGCCCTATCGCGGCTGGATCGCGGAATCGCGAAGGAAGCCGCCTTTGTCCAGGGGTGGTTTACTCCCCGGTGGACGGTGTGGATGTCGACGTGTCGGCCTCGCGACTACGCGAGGCGCTCACCGAGGTATGTGACTCGTCCATGCCTCGGGCACGTCGACCGACTCCACGCCGCGCCGTCTACTGGTGGTCGAGCGAACTAGGTGCCCTACGCGCGGCTTCCTTTACGGCCCGCCGGGCGTACCAGCGGTACCGCCGCCGCAGTAGAAGGGACCCGGGAGAAGAGGTCCGTCTTCACGAGGCCTACCGAGAGGCGCAGAACGCCCTCAAGACGGCCATCGGCGAGGCGAAGGACGCCGCACGCGCCGAGATGCTGGAGAGTCTCAATGACGATCCATGGGGAGACCGTACAGGGCTGCGCGAAATCAGCTGCGCCCAATCGGTCCCCCAGTCACGGAGACACTCCAGCCGCCGCTGCTGGAAGAGGTGGTTCGGGGTCTATTTCCACCTAAAGACCCCGACTTTGTGCCGCCACGGATGGCCTCACGGTTGAGGGCTGTCCCGGAGTTGGAGACCGTAATGCCGCTCACTCCAGAGGAGTTTGAGTCGGCCGTCCTCCCTCTCCGGGCGAAGAAGACCGCCCCAGGTCCGGACGGTGTTCCTGCCCGCGTAGTCGCTCTGGCGTGTTCGGAGCTAGAGCAGTCTTTCCGGGGCCTCTTCGATCGGTGTCTCACGGTCGGGAGGTTTCCGGAAGTTTGGAAGCAGGGGCTTCTGTGCCTCCTGAAGAAAGAGGGCCGCCCCTCACAGTCACCTTCCGCATACCGGCCGATTGTCCTCTTGGACGAGGCCGGTAAACTTTTCGAGCGCGTCCTTGCGGCGCGCTTGAATGAACATCTGCGGAGCGTGGGGCCGGACCTCTCTGAGGACCAGTTTGGGTTCAGGGCAGGGCGGTCTACCATCGACGCCCTGTCCCGACTGAAGAGCCTCGTGCTAGGCACGACGGAGAGCGGGGGTGGAGTGATGGCGGTGTCATTCGACATCGCCAACGCCTTCAACTCCATACCCCACTTGGCGATCACCGAGGGCCTACGCTACCACAGGGTCCCGCAACATCTAAGGGCCCTGTTGGAAAGCTATCTCTCCAACAGGAGAATCCTGTATGTAGACAGGTCGGGCGCAACGAATAGTCGCGTTGTGGAGTCCGGTGTTCCGCAGGGGTCGGTCCTGGGACCCCTCCTGTGGAACATCGGGTTCAATTGGGTCCTACGTGGCCGTCGACTCCCGGGCATGGGCGTGATATGTTACGCTGACGACACGCTTGTCACTGCCCGGGGAAGACATTTGAAGAGGCGGCGCGAAGGGCAACGGAGGCGAGCGCGCTGATCGCACAGCGCATCAATTCCTTGGGCCTGCGTTTGGCGCTGGAGAAGACCGAGGCCGTCTATTTCCATAGGCCTCGGAAGGGACCTCCCCCCAACTCGTACATCTTGGTTGGGGGAGTCCGGGTGGCGATCCAGCGCCAAATGAAGTATCTGGGGCTGATCCTGGATGCGCGGTGGCAGTTTGTCCCACACTTTAGTGGGCTGTCGCCGCGCCTCCTCAAGGCGGCGGACTCGCTGGGGTGGCTCCTCCCAAATCTGGGGGGGCCCAGGGCCAGATGCCGGCAACTTTACGCCGGTATACTCCGGAGCATGGCCCTCTACGGAGCTCCCATCTGGGCGGACTCTCTCCAAATCCAGGGAAACTCCGCCCTACTCCGTAGGCCCCAGCGAGCAATAGCGTGCCGGGTGGCGCGTGCCTACCGCACGGTGGGCTTTGCAGCGGCCTGTGCCTTGGCAGGCACGCCGCCTTGGGAGCTGGAAGCACAGCTTCAGGCCACTAGTTACGAGTGGCTGAAGGAGCAGCTGGAGCTGGGCTTCCGGCCGACTGCGAGTGAGCGTGGGGACTTTGTTAGCGGAGCCCGTGATGTATTGGTCGCGGCATGGGCTGACAGTTTGGCCGAAGAGCAGGCAGGGCGTCGCCTGCTGGATGCGCTCGGACCAGTGTTGAACAGCTGGCTCGAGCGGACGGGCGGCTTCCTATCGTTCCGTCTGGTGCAGGTGCTGACCGGGCATGGTTGCTTCGGCCAGTATCTGCACCGAATCCAGCGGGAGGACTCGCCCATGTGTCGCGAGTGCGGCGCAGTTGAGGACACGGCGGACCATACCCTCTTTCAGTGTCCGTCGTGGTCTGAAGAAAGGTCGGCCCTAACATCCGTGGCCGGCCCAGTAACCTCGCTCCCCGAACTTCTGCGGGGGATGGTCGAGGATGTAGACGTGTGGGCGGCAGCCGCCTCCTTCTGCGAGTCGGTCATGACTCAAAAGGAGGCGGCAGAGAGAGATCGCGAAGATGACCCCTCCGCGCCACCACTGCGAAGGAAAAGACTGGGGCGCAGAAGACGCGATTACGCGCGCCATTTGTCGCAGTCCAACGATGGCCAGCCGGCGGTGGGTGTGGGGACACTCCCGTCGGCATTGCACCAACGGCCGTCGTTGAGGGACGGGAGCGACCCTGCGTACCGGGTCACCCCGTCGCCCCCCCTCGGGGAGGCTTGAGGGAGCCCGTGGAGGCTGTCCGCCGGTGGTGTCGTGAGTGGAGGCTTTGCCAGGTACCACGACACCACCAATAGGCGATGAGGTACGCCGCGGAGTTTAGTGGGTACACCCCTAGGCATTGTAGCTTAGCCCATGAGCTTCTGCCGGTTTTCCATCTCAACACCGGCAGCCGGTAGTCCACGCACCACCTTGGGTAAACCCCTGCCCAAGGTTACGGTGCATCAAGCTTTCTACGCGTTAAAAAAAAAAAAAAAAAAAAAAAAAAAAAAAAAAAAAAAAAAGGTTAGGTTAGGTTAGGTTAGGTTAGGTTAGGTTAGGTTAGGTTAGGTTAGGTTAGGTTAGGTTAGGTTAGGTTAGGTTAGGTTAGGTTAGGTTAGGTTAGGTTAGGTTAGGTTAGGTTAGGTTAGGTTAGGTTAGGTTAGGTTAGGTTAGGTTAGGTTAGGTTAGGTTAGGTTAGGTTAGGTTAGGTTAGGTTAGGTTAGGTTAGGTTAGGTTAGGTTAGGTTAGGTTAGGTTAGGTTAGGTTAGGTTAGGTTAGGTTAGGTTAGGTTAGGTTAGGTTAGGTTAGGTTAGGTTAGGTTAGGTTAGGTTAGGTTAGGTTAGGTTAGGTTAGGTTAGGTTAGGTTAGGTTAGGTTAGGTTAGGTTAGGTTAGGTTAGGTTAGGTTAGGTTAGGTTAGGTTAGGTTAGGTTAGGTTAGGTTAGGTTAGGTTAGGTTAGGTTAGGTTAGGTTAGGTTAGGTTAGGTTAGGTTAGGTTAGGTTAGGTTAGGTTAGGTTAGGTTAGGTTAGGTTAGGTTAGGTTAGGTTAGGTTAGGTTAGGTTAGGTTAGGTTAGGTTAGGTTAGGTTAGGTTAGGTTAGGTTAGGTTAGGTTAGGTTAGGTTAGGTTAGGTTAGGTTAGGTTAGGTTAGGTTAGGTTAGGTTAGGTTAGGTTAGGTTAGGTTAGGTTAGGTTAGGTTAGGTTAGGTTAGGTTAGGTTAGGTTAGGTTAGGTTAGGTTAGGTTAGGTTAGGTTAGGTTAGGTTTTTTTTTTTTTTTTTATAGGTCGGGTTTTACACCTGCCGCCGCTATCTGCGCTTTACGTTTTATGCGCAGGTTGGTACTTTGATTGGATACTTGGGTAAATAAGTTCTTCAGTTTTTTTTTTTTTTTTTTTTTTTTATGTCTTTATTATGCGGCGGCTTTCATTCCCTCCCCCGCCGCCGGTCTGCACAATCCGCAGCCGTTCGCTAATACATGTTTGGCAGCGCCGGTACTAGCCTGCTTAGATATAACTTACAGTGACTTTATTTATTACAATTATAAATTCATTATTTTTCATAAAACTTACAAACAATCAAATATTATATAATTTAATTCGCTAATACATGGTTGGCAGCGCCGGTACTAGCCTGCTTAGATATAACTTACAGTGACTTTATTTATTACAATTATAAATTCATAATTATTCATAAAAACTTACAAACAATCAAATATTATATAATTTAATTCGCTAATTTAATTTGCTAATACATGGTTGGCAGCGCCGGTACTAGCCTGCTTAGATATAAGTTACAGTGACTCTATTCATTACAATTCTAAATTCATTATTATTCATAAAACTAACAAACAATCAAATATTATATAATTTAATAAAATTCTATATAAAATAAAAATAAAAAATAAAAATGGGTCTATAGACAATAAAAGTTATTATTAATTATTACTTATACTTAAAATTATATATAATTATATCTTATTCTAACCTAGGCTAAGTTGCATTACTGTGCTTTTGATAAAATACTAAAGTAAAGGGCCAGTATAATTTGAGCTGATAATATAAAATTAAAGAAATTGAAGTGAAATGAATTAGATTAAGATTGGAATTACTTAATTTAAGTTTAAATAAATGATACAAGATTGACTAATAAAAATAAAAAAGGGGGGGTGTAGAGGGCCGGTATTATTTAAGTTGTAAATTGTAAAATTAAAATTAAAATTAAAATCAAAATCAAAATTAGAATCAAACTTAAGATTAAAATAAAAATAAATTGAAATAAATTAATTAAATTAAGATTGGAATGAATTAATTTGAATCCAAATAAATGATAAAAGATTGACTAATAAAATAATGAGGGGGGTGTAGAGGGCCGTTATAAATTAAATTGTAATTGTAAAATTAAAATTAAAATCAAAATTAAAATTAGAATCAAAATGAAAATTAAAATAAAAATAAATTGAAATAAATTAATTAAGTTGAATAAAATTAAGATTGGAATGAATTAATTTGAATCTAAATAAATAATAAAAAGATTGACTAATAAAAATAAAAATAAAAAAGAGGGGGGTGTAGAGGGCCGGTATATTTAAATTGTAAATTGTAAAATAAAAATAAAAATGACTTAAATGGATAAAAATGAATAAAAATGAATAAAAAATGACAATTAATTTAATTTGGATTAAAATTAAATAATAATAAATAACAACAACTAATAAATAATGGACACCTAAAACTTTGTGCCGTTTAATTTGCCGACCTGCCTCATTACCATTCGGCAGAAACGGAGGAGGGGCGGCCTTGTATCATTTGCGGTAAATAGAGCGGCCAGATTCGAAGGGCTAATCTGGACCCCCGTCTCACACTCCAATGCAAACCGCGCCGGGGAGAAGCGAGGGCACTCCGTGAGGACATGCTCCAACGTCTCCTCCGCGGCGCCGTCGCAGAGGCATAGAGGGGAGTCAGCCAACTTGAATTTGTAGAGGTAGGCCCTAAATCCACCGTGACCAGTAAGAAACTGAGTGTCCCCATTGTAATGGTTGGTGCTCTTAAAGAGCTTATGGGCGACCTTTACATTGGGGACAAACAGCTTGGTGGTCTTACCGGTTTGGGCCTCCTCGTACCGCCTCTGCCACACCTCCTCCGTGTCTCGCCGGATAAGTCTTTTTGCAGTGGAGAGGGGGAATCTGTCATATGAGAGGGCGGTTTGGACTTCAAAGCGGCATCTTTAGCCAGCTCATCCGCCCTCTCATTGCCCGCCAGCCCTGCGTGCGCCTTGATCCAGTATAGCTGGACCTCCCCTCCCTCCGCCTCAATGTCGCCTATCAGATCGCGGATCTGGCAGGCGACCCGGTGCAGGGAGGAGGGTCGGCGACGCACTCTAGGGAGGAACGGGAGTCGCTGAGGATCCGGCATTGGCGGAGACTCGCCTTGCTCGTGGCTATCCTCAGCGCCTCCCTCAGGGCCAGCATCTCCGCCTGGAAGACACTGCAGTATGGGGCTAGGGACAGTTTCTTGTGCCTGCGCTCAACTCCATCAACCCATAGGGTAACGGCAGCACCCACCTTTCCATCAATTTTGCTGCCGTCCGTGTAGAGCGCAGGCCTGCCCTGGAGCTCTCTCACTTCCTCCTCGGAGGTGATGAGCTCGAACTGCAGCCTCTTCCGTGCCGAGGCGTGGGGCAAGCTGAAGGGCTCACCCTCCTCTCCATTTCCCTATCCGGCAGGTCGGGCAAGGGCCTTCCCTCTTGACCTCGTACAGTCTGCGCTGTTCTACAGCTCTGAGGTCGAGGGGAATAATTCCGGCAAGGGCGGCGGCGGCCGTCAGCGAGACCGTGCGGTGGCCCTTAGCTATTAGGATGGCGAACAGTCTTGTCAGTCTGTCGAGCCTGGATCTGACCGCCACCCTGCTCGCCGCTGGGGCCCAGACGCTGGCCGCGTACAGCACCGTGGGCTCCACGACCGCCCCGTAGATGAGTCTTAAGACCCCCGAGTTCAGTCCCCATCCCGCCGACGCCGTTTTCGCTATCCGCCTATAGAGGCTCACAGTGCGGTGGTAAGTATGATCTAGATGTGTAGTAAATGAGAGATCGCAGTCCACCGTGAGCCCCAGGATCTTGAGGGATGGTGACAGAACAATGGGGGTACCACTCAGAAAGATCTGGGGGGGCTCGTATTTGAGCCTTCTGGTGATGAGCACGGCCTGCGTCTTGTGGGCCGCGAAGCGCATCTTTGCGGTCAGGCCCCACCTCGCGACACAATCCAGTGCCTCCTGGGCTGACCGCTGCACCTGTTCTGTCGTGGACCCCTCCGCAATTATAAGTAGGTCGTCTGCGAAGGCCTGGAGCTGGGCGGTCAGGCTGTCAGCCTCCTCCAGCAGAGGGTTGAGCTGGACGTTCCAAAGCAAGGGGCCAAAACAATTAAATTATTGATGACAATTAAGATAACATTCTATATAAAAAAAAATAAAAAAAAATAAAATGGGTCAATAGACAATAAAACTTTTTATTTATAATTACTAAAATTTAAAATTGTATATAATTGTATCTGATTCTAACCTAGGCTAAATTACATTTCTGTGCTTATGATTACAATACTAACTTATAAATAGAAGGGGGTGTAAAGGGCCGGTATAATTCGAGCTGCATATTTAATTAAAAGTTAAAAATTGAATAAAATAATACAAAAATAAAGAAATTGAAGTAAAATGAATTAAATTAAGATTGGGATGAATTAAAGCTTATGATTAAAACACTAACTTGTAAATAGGGGGGGGTGTAGAGGGCCAGTATAAATTGAGCTGTATAATTAAAAGTTAATAATTAAATAAAACAAAAAATATAAATAATAAAAATTGGAATGAATTAATTTGAATTTAAGTAAATGGTAAAAAGATTGACTAACCAAATAAAAAAGGGGGGGTGTAGAGGGCCGGTATAATTTAAATTGTAAATTATAAAATTGAAGTAAAATGAATTAAATTACGATTGGAATGAATTAAAGCTTATGATTAAAATACTAACTTATAAATAGAGGGGGGGGGGGGTGTAGAGGGCCGGTATAAATTGAGCTGTATAATTAATTAAAACTTAATAATTAAATAGAATAAAATAAAAATAAATAAATTGAAATAAATTGAATTAAATTAAGATTGGAATGAATAAATTTGAATTTAAATAAATGATAAAAAGATTGACTAACAAAATTAAAGCAAAATAAAATAACAAAATAAAAAAGGGGGGTGTAGAGGGCCGGTATAATTTAAATTGTGAATTTTAAAATTAACTGAATTTGGATTTACACCATTTGGACACATTTGGACACCTAAAATTTCGTGCCGTTTAATTTGCCGACCTGCCTCATTACCGTTCGGCAGAAACGGAGGAGGGGCGGCCTTGTGTCGTTGGCGGTAAAGAGAGCGGCCAGATTCGAAGGGCTAATCTGGACCCCCGTCTCACACTCCAATGCAAACCGCGCCGGGGAGAAGCGAGGGCACTCCGTGAGGACATGCTCCAACGTCTCCTCCACGGCGCCGTCGCAGAGGCATAGAGGGGAGTCAGCCAGCTTGAATTTGTAGAGGTAGGCCCTAAATCCACCGTGACCAGTAAGAAACTGAGTGTCCCCATTGTAATGGTTGGTGCTCTTGAAGAGCTTATGGGCGACCTTTACATTGGGGACAAACAGCTTGGTGGTCTTACCGGTTTGGGCCTCCTCGTACCGCCTCTGCCACGCCTCCTCCGTGTCCCGCCGGATAAGTCTTTTGCAGTGGAGAGGGGGAATCTGTCATATGAGAGGGCGGTTTTGGACTTCAAAGCGGCATCTTTAGCCAGCTCATCCGCCCTCTCATTGCCCGCCAGCCCTGCGTGCGCCTTGATCCAGTATAGCTGGACCTCCCCTCCCTCCGCCTCAATGTCGCCTATCAGATCGCGGATCTGGCAGGCGACCGGGTGCAGGGAGGAGGGGTCGGCGACGCACTCTAGGGAGGAACGGGAGTCGCTGAGGATCCGGCATTGGCGGAGACTCGCCTTGCTCGTGGCTATCCTCAGCGCCTCCCTCAGGGCCAGCATCTCCGCCTGGAAGACACTGCAGTATGGGGCTAGGGACAGTTTCTTATGCCTGCGCTCAACTCCATCAACCCATAGGGTAACGGCAGCACCCACCTTTCCATCAATTTTGCTGCCGTCCGTGTAGAGCGCAGGCCTGCCCTGGAGCTCTCTCACTTCCTCCTCGGAAGTGATGAGCTCGAACTGCAGCCTCTTCCGTGCCGAGGGGTGGGGCAAGCTGAAGGGGCTCACCCTCCTCTCCAGTTCCCTATCCGGCAGGTCGGGCAAGGGCCTTCCCCTCTTGACCTCGTACAATCTGCGCTGTTCTACAGCTCTGAGGTCGAGGGGAATAATTCCGGCAAGGGCGGCGGCGGCCGTCAGCGAGACCGTGCGGTGGCCCTTAGCTATTAGGATGGCGAACAGTCTTGTCAGTCTGTCGAGCCTGGTTCTGACCGCCACCCTGCTCGCCGCTGGGGCCCAGACGTTGGCCGCGTACAGCACCGTGGGCTCCACGACCGCCCCGTAGATGAGTCTTAAGACCCCCGAGTTTAGTCCCCATCCTGCCGACGCCGTTTTCGCTATCCGCCTATAGAGGCTCACTGTGCGGTGGTATGTATGATCCAGGTGTGAGGTAAATGAAAGATCGCAGTCCACAGTGAGCCCCAGGATCTTGAGGGATGGTGACAGAACAATGGGGGTACCACTCAGAAAGATCTGGGGGGGCTCGTATTTGAGCCTTCTGGTGATGAGCACGGCCTGCGTTTTGTGGGCCGCGAAGCGCATCTTTGCGGTCAGGCCCCACTTTGCGACACAATCCAGGGCCTCCTGGGCTGACCGCTGCACCTGTTCTGTCGTGGACCCCTCCGCAATTATAAGTAGGTCGTCTGCGAAGGCCTGGAGCTGGGCGGTCAGGCTGTCAGCCTCCTCCAGCAGAGGGTTGAGCTGGATGTTCCAAAGCAAGGGGCCACAGGTAGAGCCCTGGATGCACCCCTTGTTGGTATCCAGTGTGGCCTCGCCTCCAGCATAATTCAGTTTGACCTCCCTCTGGGAGAGGTAGCTGGAGACCAAACGCACCAAGGCTGGCTCACTCCCCCTTCTGATGAGCTGGTCCAGTATACCCGGCCACCAGGCGTTATCAAACGCCCCCTCTATGTCTAGGGAGACGAGTAAGACCAGCTTCTTTCTTTTAATGGAGGCACGGATCCTCTCTATGGCATCGTAGAGGGCGTCTTCCGTGCCTCTTTGGGGAATGAAACCAAACTGGCGCTGGCTCAGCCCGCCACCGCTACCCAGGGTCCAGAGAATGCGGTTTGTAAACATCTTTTCCAACGCCTTACCCAGGACCGGCAGCAACCCGATAGGCCTGTAGGACTTGGGAAGGCTGTAATCATCCTTACCCGGTTTGGGAATGACCTTGATTACAGCCTTCTTCCATGCCCTCGGGAAGCTGCCGATCCTGAGGCAGGCGTTGAATACACCCAGAATCAGGCCCGGGCGTGTGGAGTCAACCCTCGCAACGATGTCGGAGGTGAGCCCGTCATCCCCAGGGGCCTTGCGCGGATGCATAGCCCCCAAGACCGCTGCGAGCTCGTGTGATGTAAAGGGCTTGTGCGGGAGAACGGAGGACCCAAGAGAGCCCAACCTGCTCTTGACGCTGAGCCTGACCGCTGTCTGGTGCGGAGTGTCCGTGGCGGGGTCGTCAGAGGGGTAAAACGTAGCGGCCAAAAGCTCGGCCGACGCCTGGGGGGAGAGTGTAGTCCCGTCCGCGGGATCTGAGAGGAGCTGGTCATCCCTGGCATCTCCACAGTTCTTGAGGATTCTGTGGATGCCGTCCCAGACTGTTCCTCTCTCCTGGATCCCGCAGAAGGCCCGCCAGCTCTCGGTAATGGCCGTCTGGACTGCCTCCTTATATTTGAGTCGAGCAGCCATATAGTCCTCGACCACCGCCTGTTTCCTTTCCGGTCTAGCCGAGCGAATACGGCGACGCCTTCTGATGGTCTCCTTTTTCATCTCCGAGAGCTCCGAAGACCACCAGGGGGACCTTTTGGTTCTGCGGGGGACAGGGGGCGGTATCGTCTCCCGACAGGCGGTGGTGATGGCAGCGGTTAGGTCTGCAACCAAGTCCTCCAGCATCACCTCATCAGCGAGGTCCTTGGCCGCCTCCTCGCCCACTCCGGCCCTATCCAGCTCACGGTTGAGGACCTCCCCGAACGCCGTCCAATCCGCCTTGCGGGTGTTGTACCTTCGAGTGGTGGGCTTAGGCACACACTCCATGGGCGTCCCCGGGGCGACTCGGACGACGATCGGGCGGTGGTCGGAGAGATCCGAAAGGTCGGGATCGACCTTCCATCCGACAACCAGGCTGGAGAGGGCAGGCGAGGCAAGAGTGACGTCGACAATGCTAGCGTAGTCGCGTCCCTGTCGGCTGACAAAGAAAGTAGGCGTAGAGCCTCTGTTCTCAACCAACAAGGACGCGCCAGCCAGCGCTTCAGCCATCGTGGCTCCCCTTGCGTCCTCCACCCCACCGCCCCACCACGGGCTCTTGGCGTTGAAGTCGCCCCCCGCCAACAGCATAGGCTCCCCGATTCGGTCAACCAGGCCCATCAATTGGCCCATGTCCTGTCCCATTTCCGAGTCCTTGTCCAGGTATACGCTGACCAGGGCCACCCTAAAGGTGCCAAAGGCAAGGGTCGCAGCCACCATGTTTTTTGTGGTAAACTCCCTCCTAACGGTTAGAGTGGCTCTCTCGTCGAGAACCACAATCGCCGCTTTCGGAGGGAGTGAGCCTGTTACGTCCTGCACGACTCTGGCTCCCCCCAACTCCAGTTTGTGCCTATTACCTGAATAGGGCTCCTGGAGGAGGAGGGCCGAAACACCGCGGGACCTGGCTGCCTCGACCAAATCCTTGGTAGCCGCAAAACCCCTGCCAACGTTGGCCTGAACAAAAGTCAGGGAAGGGGGGCTCGGAGAGGAGACCCGGCCGCCGCCGGCGCCGCCGCGTCTAGGGGGTTGTTGGCACTGGGAAATATCCTCGGAGGGGCCCTTAGCAGTATTTGACCGCCGCTCTGGCTATCCTGTCCCACTTCTGCCAAACAGGGCACTCCTGTGAGTAGGCTGGGTGACAGGAGTCGCCAGGGCAGTTGCTGCATTTTGGGGGCCCCCCTCTGTTAGGGCACTCTCTGGTATCGTGGGGGCCTGCGCAATACCCGCATTTCTGGTCTGGGGCTTCGCAGGTCCGGGCAAGGTGGCCAAATCCCAAACAGCGGTAGCACTGCGCTACCGGGGATTGGTCAACCGCGGGAATCGTTTGATACCCTAGCCGAACCTGCTGATCGACGAGGGCCTCCCAGAGTTGCGGGCTGACCTCGACAATGACATTTGTCATGGCCGAGGACCTTCCCCTGGTCCTCCTAACGACCCGTGCCCTTCTGTGCTCCTGCTGAACCCCCCGAGCCGCGACGTGTTCTGGCTAATCAGGGCCACCGAGATCTGATCATCGGTTAGATGGGGTGCCACCCCACCAACCTAAGTTTGGGGTCCCTCTCCGCAGCATTGGTGGCCGAGAAGTCCCCTCCCGACCCCTAACGGCCTCCGCGAACCTGGCCCGATCACCGTCCGAGGCGCAGTTCACCACTACCCTGCCCTTTCTAATTTTTCGGACCCCTGCACCCCTACCCCCAGAGCAACTACGTCGACCGTGCTCTTGAGAGTGTCGGCCACCATGTCGCTCGTGTGCCGGGGGTCTTTGGACTCGATGATGAGACCGTACGAGCGGCGAATGGAAGGGGGCTCTCGGGGGCGCCGGCGGTCAGCCAAGACCAAAGGTGGAGGGGGCCCCAGCGGGGATCCGGAGGGGGTAGGCGGAGGAACCGGAGGCCGAGTTAATGCTGCCTCCGCGTAGGTCTTGAGACCGCTCGTCAGGGCCCGCTGACCTTCCTGGAGAAGGTCCAGTTTTGCCCCGATAGGAGCGATCAGGTCCTCCACCATGGCCCTCGTCTCGGATATGGCGATCTCGGCCCCAAGGCCCGCGGTCGTATTCACGGGCCCCGCTTCGGCCAGGGTTATGTCCCTGACCTCGGCCACCTCGTCCCTCAATGAGCGGACCAGTCCAACAAGAGGCTCGACCGAGTTCTGGACTTCCTCGCGGGCCTGCTCCCGGGTGAGGTGCGGCGGGGGTGGGGGGGCGACCTCAGCGGCGCGACGGGCCAGCAGATCTTTGATCTCCCTAAGCTCCGCCTTCACCTCCCCCACTGGGGCCAGAAGGTCCTCCCGGGTGCAGCCGCATCCCCCGTCACCCGGCTGCGCCGTGCGGGTCCAGGCCTTGGACTCCTGCGCCTCGAGGCGGCCCCTCTCCATCTCGACCTGAACGGCCCTAAGTTGGTCCACAATTTGGGCCGAGGTTGCCGCCAAAGCTTCAAGCTTGGGGTTGTGGTCGGGGGTGCCGGAGGGGGCGGGCGCGCTAGGGGTTACGGCTTGTTCAGCCACCCTGGTGGACAGTGCCCTGACCTCGCGATGAACAACTTCAATGGTTTTGATGGGGTTGTCCATTTCATAGTTCAGCCAGGCCTGGACACTTTCCACCAGTTTGGCCGTTCGGTCCATGGTCCCTTGCGCGACCCGCAGCTTATTTTCGAGGCGCTCGGTGAGCTCCGAGATCCGCTTTGAGTGGGCGCGCTCGGCTCGGAGCAGGTCTCGGGCGTAAGCCTTCCTCTCCCTTTCCAGAGATAGCAGATGACGCTGCCGAGAGTCTGAGAGTGAGAGGGCCAGCTCATAGAGGCCGCTCAGGGCCTCATGGGCCTCCGCCCTGCACTCCCTCTTCATATTGCCGGCCCTCTCGAGAGCCGACTTGCCCTCCTGGAATAGGGTCCCGGCGCGCTCCGAGGCCCGGTCCTTGGCCACCCCCGCTATGGTCCCCCTTGCCGGAAGGACGCTGAGCCTTCTGTCCCCTGTGCTACTCGCGTCCGAATCGACATCGGTCCAGTCAGTGTCCCCGGAGGCAAAGGTGCCCGCCTGCAGGGAGGACACGTCAGCCTCCAAGGAGGCTATACCGGCTTCGATGTCCGCGTCACACAGGGGCGAGAGCTCCTCAGCGTTGTGCACTATGTGCAGCTCGAGGGACCGTCGCGCAGCCGGGGCGAATTCAAGGGAGTCCCTAGTGTCGGTAGAAGTACCTGGGGCCCCCCCCAGGCAGTCCGACGGGGGGGGCATGGGCGGAGCCTGGTCCGTCAAGGGGATGGAGCACTCCTCCTCCGGGACCGTACACATTCCCCTAGCGGTGTCGGCGGCCGAGCGTCTAGCCGCGGCTTGGGCGTTCTTCAGGGTAGTAGACCTCCTTAGTTCTCCCGCGTTCGCCGCCCTTGTCCTGTTTGGGCCCTTGGCCGTTTTGGGCCCCCTGGGCTTGTCCATGTCCAGCTCTTACCGGAGCAATAGGGGAAAGGAATTAACTATTTAAATGAATTAAATTGCACACAAATGAAATTAGATACGGCTAGGCGCTATTAATAAGATTGACTGGGACTAAAATAAAATGGGGGCATTAAAATGGGGGCATTAAAGTAAATTGAATAAATGACTAGAAAAGGGTTGGGGTAAAAGTAAAAATTAATTAAAATAAATAAATAAATTAAAATGGCACAAAATAAAATTAAAAATTATGAAATAAATTAGCTAATTAAAATGAATTAAAATTGAACAAAAATAAAATCAGGTACAACTAAGAGCTAGTAAATGAAATTGACTGGGAATAAAATGGGGACATTAAAGTTAAATTGAATAAATGACTAGAAACGGGTAAGGGTAAAAGTAAAAATTAATTAAAATAATTTAAATTTGCACAAAAATAAACTTAAAAATTATGAAATAAGTTAACTAATTAAAATGAATTAAATTTAAACAAAAATGAAAATAGATACGGCTAAACGCTAATAAATAAGATTGTCTGGGAACAAAATGGGAAAATTAAAATAAATAAATGACTAGAAAAGGGGTTGGGGTAAAAGTAAAAATTAATTAAAATTGCACAAAAATAAACTTAGAAATTTTGAAATAAACTAACTAATTAAAATGAATTAAAATTGAACAGAAACTAAATTAGATACAGCTAAAACTAATGAATAAGATTGACTGGGAATGAAAATTAAAATTAAATTGAATAAATGACTAGAAAGGGGTTGGGGTAAAAGTAAAAATTAATTAAATAGCAGGGTGTGTACTAAGCGTATAATATCAATATAGAGCTATTCAGTCCCCCTCGAATGACGTGTCGCGGGTAGCTCTAGGTCTAATAATCCCGGAGCTAGAGTGATCCCGGTTTTCCCGGGATGCTACGGGATAATAGTTAGACCCACGCTATAGGCCTTGTCTTGCCAAGGAGATAGAGACCTCGCTCGTCCTTCTAGGCCCGATATCGGCCGAGTTACGGCCAATTGTATTTTCCAATATGGCGTCCAAGATGGCCGCCGATATTGGAAAACCGCGATTTCTCGGCCTCTATCAGCCGTAGCGAGCCGGGGTTTTCGATGGGGTGGGTGGCTCACTCTTGGGCTTCAGTTGGAATGCTTAGTAGAGCCGAAATTTTTCGACTCTATGTAGAGGCCCCTGTGTGTTGAAATGGGTGGTCCTGGTGAATCCAACCACCCTCGCGAAAGTCCCGTCCCGATAGGACCTCGGGGTCGGAAGATACAGGCGTTTTTAGAAATCCAAGATGGCGGCACAGCTGTCAAACTCGGATTTCAGACGCCTATATCTCCCGATCCAGGGGTCGTACGGAGGTGTGCGAGGGGTCCCTGAAAAGCGCTTGGCCAGCTCTACACGCTGGTTGATAGAACTCAATTTGGTAGAGCTCCGAAGTCTCTACCAAAATTCACCCTAATAGTGCAGCTAAATACGGGCCCTTTACTGGTGGGGAATATGTTATTCTATGAGTACTTTCTTAGTAATAAATTATTAATGTTTTTCTAGACTCTTTTCTTCTCTACTTTTTTCTTTCTCCAGATAGAGCTTAGGCGCCTATGAAGCGGTTGTGGCGCGGGCTGCGCTGAATCCCCCAGCGAAAACCCCGTAAGGGTAGGTGGTCCCGTTCCGGAGTTATGGCCAATCTCGGTTTTACGATTTACGTAATATCAAACCGAAATTGACCCCCCCCAAAACTGAACCCACCCCCAAATTTCTGGTGTCTCCTGAATCGTCTTTCGGAAAAAATGCGCTCTGCGAAAGCCGATTCTGGAGAACACCCCCCGTTCCCGCGCTACAACCCCTCAAAGTTTCAGATTTTTTAACTAAAATTATCCTGCCTTGTCCTAATAAAATCTTAATTACTAAGTATATATATATCTTAAAAATCTAGGATTACAATTAAATGAAAGGGGAATATTATATGTATCTTTTAAAACAAATTTCGGATTTTTGGAGCAATACTGCACTTAGATATTAAATACCGAAGTTAGGGGGTGAAATATTGGCCGCTTTTTGCCAAAAAAGGGCGCTAAAAATAAAAATATTGAAAAATAAATAAATAAAAAATTGTTTTAATGTAGAACTTACTGCGGCCAATATTTTTCCCTGAACAGTACTGCTCCAGGATCCCTCCTTCCCCTACAAAAGGAGCCTTAAATTGGGGGTGGTTTTCCCTGCTCTCAGTTATTCCCTTATAACTCCCAGGATATTGACGGCGCGTGGACTTTGCAAACGGGGATGTAAAGTCTGTTAGTTGCCCGATTTTTTGTTGGTAATTTGCCTTCCTAGCCGTCAATATCCTGGGTGCTAGGGTTGTCACAAATTTAACTAAGAAAAAATGTAAACCTATTTGATTGCAGCTCCGCCAATTTCCACCCGATCTTCCTCCCGGAACCGGTTTTGGTGTTCTCCCGGCTGCCCGCAGCTGCTCCAATCGTTGAATGCTGGGAAATCCCACGGGATCAGGGACCACGTGCCACGTGGTTTTTGATGTTTTCCCTGAATAACTCCCGAGGGTGTGGCAGGAAAATTCTGGTGGAAATTTTGTTCGCCGCGTCTCCTTATACCGCTTCTTTGGATATAATAAAATTGGGGGGTCCTCGATCTTGTTTCCAAGTTATGCAGCTTTTAGTGTGGTTTTGGGCCGGTTTTGGGGTTAGAAAATTGGGAAAATCTCCAATTTTCTTCCGTTGCCCTTACCAACACTAGTCCAGGTGTAGCACAGTTTCACAAGCACAAATCACTTTTCACAACTGGAATCGGACCACTTTTACCCACTTTTTTGATTTTTTGAGCGCGGAGTTAGGTTATTTCGTGGCGCTCAGGGGGGCGGCGAGCGCGGAACTGGTTAGGTTAGGTTAGGTTAGGTTAGGTTAGGTTAGGTTAGGTTAGGTTAGGTTAGGTTAGGTTAGGTTAGGTTAGGTTAGGTTAGGTTAGTTTTTTTTTTTTTTTTTTTTTTTTATATTACATCTACTTCTACAGACTCTGGGTCCGTACCTTTTTTGGTTTGTCGTCAAATTTATTTGTTTATAATAAAATATTATTAGAGCTCCGCGTTAAAGATTATAGTGCTCATTTATATCATATTAGATTAGGAATGTTTGTTATTAATGGTGTCCTTAAAACTATCGTCACTAAAGTAATTGTTTTGCATGCATATAGTTTTCATGCTTTTTTTTTTTTTTTATTTTCCCTGCATATTGTCAATTTTTTTTTTTTTTTTTTTTATATTTTTTAATATATATGTATTTTTTTTTGTTGTGTTTGTTCTTTTTTTTTTTTTTTTTGTTTTAGACATATTTATTGTATATTATAAATTTTTACATTGAGTGGCTTATTACTATTACAGTATTATTACCTTGTTACATTTTTACATTGTATATAATTATTATTGTAGTAAGTGGGCTTATTATTATTACATTGTTGTTGCTTTGTTACATTATAAAATATGTTATTATTATTACAGTTAGTGGGCTTATTTCTATTGCATTACATTATTATTGCCTTGTTGTTAAATTTTTACATAGTAAAATATTATTATAGTAAGTGGGCTTATTGTTATTACATTGTTGTTGCCTTATTGCATTTTGAAATATGTTATGATTATTACAGTTAGTGGGCTTATTACTATTATTATTATTACATTACATTATTGTTGCCTTGTTGTACATGATTGCTTGTTGCATGCTACTTTATAGGTTTCATTTAAAAGTTATTAAAAAGTTATTACTATTATTGTTATTTTCGTTTTCTCACCTCCCCTGTCGTGACCTCCAGGTTCTCAATTGATAGGAAAGGTGGTTTGTCGATTTATAATGTTGGTTTAATTGACTCGACTATTTTTTTAATTATAGTCTCGTCCCCCCTCCGCATTGCCATCCGTAGGTTGTAGTCCCTAATTTTCTCAGGTGTGGTGTTCTCTGCTCTTGAGATGAAACGAGCTGTGGCATCGTCGACCATGTTATCTGTATAGTAGATGCATGTTTTCGTGTGCCTAGAGATCGCCACTACTGCGTGAGGGACGCTTTGTAATACTTGGGATCTTTTAGTTGTTGTGCGAACTATAATCACCGTCTCGAACGTTTGACCCTGCGCTTCGTGTATGGTTAGTGTGCGGGATCCCGGGTCCTTACCATACCCTTGGCTGATAAGCAGAGCTTTCTCAGCCTGGGTGTGAACCAGATATAGGGTTTTAGGAAGTTTGGGGATGACCGTGTCCGTATACCTCATCCGCGATAGGGATTTAGTTCGAGTATTGGCCGAGTATATGCCACTATACACTTCATTGAGGGCATATGCTACGTCCTGTGGGTTTCTGTAGGTGCACAGAAGCTCCTTTGTAATGTTGGTGATTTTATTTGGTCTGTTGTATTCTAGTTTAAAGAGATTGCTGCGATCAATATAAGGAAGTTGGTTGTTGTCTCCCAGAAGAGTCACCTCACTGGCTTTTGCTATTTGTATGGCCATTACTATGGATCCAAAATGGTTCATAAGGGCTTCGTCCACCAGAAGGCGTGTGCACTTCTCGCCCTTACTCATTCCGTTTACTAAAAGGGATGCCATAGTTCTGACCCTCTTTTTGGCTCGTTCCTCTCCGATCTTCTCCGCTAACTTCTCTCGGAGGTCCTTTGCCGCTTCGGTGGTTGTGGTGACTATTATGTCCTTCTCGGTGTCTATTTGGGACATTACCCATGTTGTTTTCCCACAGCCAGGAACTCCATTTACCCATGATATGGTAGGGGTTGCCCAACTGTCTGGATCATTCCCTCCCGACGAAATGGTGTTTGCCATCTTGAGGATGCGATCGTCTAGCATCACTTGGGTGCACTTGGCGACAACCACTATTGGGTCTTCTGGTGGTGTTTTGAAGACAGGTTTCCCTTCTACCTCCTCCTCGTTGTCTTGAAGTTCCACGAAACCACTTGTACTGTTATAAGCAGCCATATACTTCCCGGACATCTTTCCTTTTATTACCGAGGAAGTTCCGTTATTGTATATAGCCGCCTCTGATTCTGATAGAAGTGAATCCAGGAGCCGGACGTTGCCTAGACGGTATGTTTGCAAGATTTTCTCGCATGCGTCGTGGTTTACCTTGCGCGTGGCTTTGGTCACAGCTATGAATTCTTTGAATGCATTAGTTATGTGGTCTCTTGGTTCTCTCACGATTTTGAGGTTTGGTGGTGTTACCTGTCCCATGTCGGCCCTAGTTCTGCCTTTATTGGGAATCGATGTTGAGGTGGATTGTATGGGTTCTAGGAGTTTTACAACCGATCTTTGGATCGCAGTAGATCTCTTTATGTTTGATATTTTTTTGCCTATCACGTTTGGGATTGATGTAAAGGCGTTTGTTATGGTAGATAACATGGTGGACAGTTTCCTATCTTTGTCCTCATCATGTCTTGATTCCTTCTCTGTTTGGCTCTTTTCATTTATTACCCTTTGTTCCAGCCGCTCGGACCCGCTGATGTCTGTGTTGACTATCGGATGGTCCCAGCAGTCAGTGGGGTGTGATGTGGAGCTTTGGGTGTTGGGCTGTGGTATAAGGTGACTTAGGTTCTGCCCTCGGTCCTCATATATCACCAGTCTGTGGTGTTTTGATGCCGCGAGAGCACCCATATAGTCCGCCGTGTTGCCCTTTTGGTAGTTTACCACCATTGCATCCACACTAAGGGTCTTTGCTATGGTGTTTCCATCCATTCCTCGTCCCCCCATCCTGGTCAGCACTCTGCAAGCTAATTCGAACTCCGTGGTGTTTAGCTCCGTGGAGAATAGTGCGATAGTTTTGTTTTTCTTTCGCACTATCCTGCACGTGTGTCTTTCTAGTGTCACTATAGGGAGTTCGTTGTATGCCTTGAGTCTTAATGATATTTTGGAGGTGCTGCCGTTTAGAAGCGCGCCAAGTCCTGGAGAGATACACACGTATTTCTTTTGTGCCAAGGCATTGCAGAATGCTATACCTATTCGCTCAGAGTTGTTGTCCATAAAGGATGCAACGCCTCTGATCGTTATGCCGGGTGTGCCTGGTTCACCAAACGTTAATAGGTTGAACTGTGGGTGTGGTGTAATATTTGTCCGTGTTGACTGAGATGTTGTGGATATAATATGTGTTTGAGATAAAGGTGTGTTTGTGTTTGTGTTTATTAGTGTTGGAATAACTCGGGAGCTATTGCGTTTTATAGCTATAGAGGCTAGTTCTTCCATGTATTTGAGAAGTTTTGGTTTTGCCGTTTTGTCCTCTAGTAATTGGTGTAGGTTTCCTTTTGTGACCTCTGTCTGAACTTCGCATTCCAAGTCGTATCTGGCCACTTGGAAGCGTGGACATTCGAAGAGCAGATGCCATACAGACTCGCTGATGTTCGGGTCGCATTCACATCCGGGACTGCTTTTAAGCTGGAACCGGTGTAAATATTCTCCGAAACCTCCATGTCCTGTCATGAGTTGAATGTGAGTTTGGCTTAGTTTTGTGCCTCTTATGATGCGGTAAGCTTTGTCCACATCCGGGAAGAAAGTTTTAGTTGTTGAACCCGTATTTGAGGCGTTATATCGATCTTGCCATAGCTTGACCGACTCCTGCCTGATTCTATTCTTGACATATGACAACGGAACCGCAGCGTAGTCCGGTGTGGGTTTTGGTTGAAGTGCCCCTTCCTTTGCTAGTTCGTCTGCTCTCTCGTTCCCTGGCGTTCCGATGTGAGCTCGCAGCCAAAAGAAGTGTACCTGTTTTCCTGCATCACGGATTTCGGAAATGTTGTCCTTTATGGTTTTTACTAACGGGTGGGACAGATATTGATTATTCAACAATTCTAGCGAGGATCTCGAATCGCTGAGAATGTTGACTGTATCCTGCCCGCTAGACTTTGCCTTTAGTACTGCTCGATGGAGTGCGTACAATTCCGATTGGAAAACCGTGCAGGTTGGGTCTAATTTGAAAGTTTCATGGTCCTTTTCCACCCCTTCCTCCCACCACGTGAGGGCTGCACCTACCTTACCCTCTATCTTGCTGCCGTCGGTGTATATTTGCGGGCCGACAATGTGGTGACTTTCGAGGGTTTCCGGGTCCATGCTCTCGAGGAGTGTGTAGTTGGTTATTATTTGACACGCTGGGTGTGGGAAGTCTCGGTGTTTAACCTTGTCCTCGAGAGTTCGATCAGGTGGTAGATAATCGATAGATAAACCCTTTTTGGCCTTGTACAGGTTTGCCGCTTCCTGAATGCGAAGGTCGATCGGGAGAGTTCCAGAGAGTATTTGTACCGCTGTTAGTGATGCGGTTCTATACGCTTTACATATTTTTTGTGCAAATCCTCTCTGGACCGCCTCCAATCGTTTCCTGTTCATTTGGAGGTGTGTTGCTTGAACCCAAGCACTCGCCCCATACGTGAGTATAGGCTCTATCACGGACACGTATATGGTTCTTATGATTTCTCCGTTTATACCCCATGTTACTTTCGCTGCACATGCAAGTTGTTTGTAAATGTCCGCTGTCTTTTTACATATTGCGGTTACATGTGCATTGAAATTTAGGTTTTTGTCTATGATTAGACCTAGCAGTTTTATTTCATCTACTAATGTTAGAGTCACTCCTGACATTGTTATTTTGGGTGGGCTAAACTTTAGTTTTTTAGTTAGCAGCATGGCGTGGGTTTTATGAGCTGCAAAGTTTAGTTTGTTGTTTCGCCCCCAAGTGACTATTTTAGCTAACACTTCGTTGATTGGGTTTTCCATGTCTGCTATGGTTTTGCCGGAAAAAACCAGGACTCCATCATCCGCGAAGGCCTGACAGTAGACTCTTTCCCCGGACAGTTCTTGAAGTAAAGGGTCGAGAATGAGGTTCCAGAAAGTAGGACCTCCTATAGAGCCTTGCACACAACCTTTGTTGGTTTCCCTCTCGCTGGTTGATCCTGCATAATTTACCTTTACTTGCCTGTCCATGAGATATGAGTCCACCATTTTGTAGAGATTTCGTGGGCAGTGCCTGTTTAAAAGTTGTAGTTTTAGAGCCGGCCACCAGGCGTTGTCGAAGGCTCCCTCTATGTCCAGTGAAACTATGATAATGGAGTTTTTGTTTGCCTGTTCCTTGGCTATATGTTCCATTAGGTCATAGAGGGCGTCCTCGGTTCCGCGTTGTGGCATAAAACCGTACTGCCGACTGTTGAGTGTTGGAAGGAGGTGCCATTGGAGGCGTCCCACTAGTAGTTTTTCTACCGTTTTTCCCAGTACAGATAGTAGTCCTATGGGTCGGTAGGATTTGGGGTGGGTGTAGTCGTCCTTACCTGGTTTCCTCAGGATAACTACATGGGCTGTTTTCCATTGCCTTGGGAAGTATGACAAGGCTAAGCACTTGTTAACTATTGCCAAAAATATATCCCTTGCATTTTGGATCGCCCTTGCGCAAATATCGGCTGTGAACCCGTCCGCTCCTGGGGCCTTTTTTGGATTTTGGGTCTTCAGAACCGCTTCCACTTCGGCTTCCGTGAATGGTGGGTCGTCTGCCCTTAGTCTGGCTTCATGATTTGAGCCGTTATGGGTTATGCGCCGTATGTGGGTATGGTGTTCACTATCTGTGGATGTAGAGTCCTTTGGGTAGAATGTTTCGGCGAGCAGACTTGCTGACTCTGTTGGTGTTAGAGTCTTTCCGTCTCTTCCTTTTAGTAGCATGTCCTCCTGCCGTCCCATCGATTTCCTAATGACTCTATATATGCCATCCCACATACTTTCCCTCTCTTGTGATGTGCAAAATTCCTTCCAGCTCTCTGTTTGGGCCTCACTCGATCTTTGAGCGTATAGTTGTTTTGCCTCTGCGTATGCTTGCAGTACGGAATTTATTCTCGGTGGGGCTGCATTCCTTATGCGACGTTTCTTTCTTAGAACATCTTTTTTGAGCTCCTCGAGTTCTGCTGTCCACCAAGGAGGTTGTATTTTCCCTTTCTTTTTGCGTATTTTAGGTATAGCCGTTTCGCAGGCTTCCTTTATTGATGTTGTGTACGCCGTGATTATGTCTTCCATTTCTTGTTCACACCTTACTTTTTCTATAGTGTCAACCGTTATCTCCCGCGCCGCTAGTGTTCGGTGTAGTTGTGTGTCGAAATCTGACCATTTTGCCTTTCTGGTGTTGTATATCCTTGTCGTTGGAAACTCGATTGGTTTCAGTCTTTCTCCAACGTGAAGGGTGAAAGTTAGTGCGTTGTGGTCTGATGTTGTTAGATTTCGATCCACTGTCCATCCCTTAATCTTCCCTAGTAGCGGTGTGCTGCATGCTGTTACATCCACTATACTGGTGCATAGCTTGCCTTGACGGTATTCTTCAAAAGTAGGTGTGTCACCGATGTTGAGAATATGGAAGTCCATCTCGTTTAGGAAGGAACTGTAGTACTCTCCCCTTTGGTTTTCAGCCGAGCTTCCCCACCATTGGCTCCAGGCGTTTACGTCCCCTCCTAGAATTATGTGTTGTGTGTTGAGTGTGTTGCATATTGCTTTGGTCCTCTCTATGTATGGCTCTATTGGTTGGTCTCCCTCGTAGTACACCGATATCACCCCAAGCTTTAGGCTCCCTGCTTCCAGTGTTACTGCGCTCTCAGTCTCCGTGACCAGTTGGGGTCGTGGATGACTCGTAGTTGGTCACTGAAGATAATAACGGCAGCTTTTACTGGTTTCTGCCGGTTGATTGTGCACTGGATGATTTTAGTGCCAGGGTATTGCTTCATCACTCCCGTTGAACCCACGTAGGGCTCTTGTACGAGTGCGATCGCTGTGCCTCTTTGTTCGGCAGCTTGTAGTAGCTCTGCTGTAGCCTGTTTTGAGCGACGCAGGTTAGCCTGGATGATGTTTAGCTTGGTATTGAGGTCAGTGTTGGAAGGTGTAGAGCCGTTTGTGTTATGTAGAACTTTAGCAATATGTTATTCTTGATCGCGCTATGTTGTCCCAGATTTGCCATTGCGGACACTGCTCGCTGAATGCCACGTGGGGACTGACAAGTGATTTGTCGCCCTTGGCTCTGTCACAGTTTTTGCAGTTTGGTGGAGCGCCTTCTGCTCTCTTCGGACAGTCTTGCCAAATGTGTTTTCCTCCGCAATAATTGCAGAGTTGGTCTGCTTCCTTGCAGAGGTTTTTTGTGTGTCCGAATCCGAGGCATTTTGCGCACTGCACTAGTGGTGATTGGTCTTCCACCTGGCATCTCTGTAGCCCTATGTGGATGAATTCCGCCTCTATCATTTTCTTATGAAGAATCGGCGGTACTTCCAATACTGGGTGACATTGTAGCGCGTTTTTTGTTCTTTTACGGAATCGGACTTTTATTGCTGATTGCGTGGAGTTCAGGTCATTGAACAGTTTTTTATTTTGCGCACGCACATTGGCAACTATCTCCTCATCCGTTTGGAATGCCATAACATTTTTTATAATTACTAGTGGGTTGGTTGTTGATGCCTTTTTAACCACTAGT
Organism: Maruca vitrata; assembly: GCA_039566165.1. Classification (NCBI taxonomy): domain Eukaryota; kingdom Metazoa; phylum Arthropoda; class Insecta; order Lepidoptera; family Crambidae; genus Maruca; species Maruca vitrata. The sequence continues at coordinate 22,973 of CM076925.1, read as the reverse complement.
GTGTTGTTTTGTTTCCCTAGATGCTCCATGATGGATTTGGCATCTTCTTCCTTCTCGCAGCTCAGGACCACCTTACGGTTCTTGGCCTTCCGCACCTTGTCCACTACCAAGCCGGTCGTCTTAAAGTCCATAGACGTTCTAAGCGCGTCTATAACGTTATCCCCGGTTTTTTTGTGGGGTCTGTTGACGTCACTATAATTGCGTGGCTTGGGTTTGTTTGGGCTTGGTTAGGTTAGGTTAGGTTAGGTTAGGTTAGGTTAGGTTAGGTTAGGTTAGGTTAGGTTAGGTTAGGTTAGGTTAGGTTAGGTTAGGTTAGGTTAGGTTAGGTTAGGTTAGGTTAGGTTAGGTTAGGTTAGGTTAGGTTAGGTTAGGTTAGGTTAGGTTAGGTTAGGTTAGGTTAGGTTAGGTTAGGTTAGGTTAGGTTAGGTTAGGTTAGGTTAGGTTAGGTTAGGTTAGGTTGGGGTACTAGGTCGGAATACCTCCTCGTGGTGTACCCTGGGCAACGTGGCCGACTAATGGCCGCGGCTGAAATTCCGACACGGCAGGAGGGAGGGTTTTCATCTCCCTCTTGCGGCGTCACCGCCGTTCTTGGTGGCGCGCGCTCTTCCGTTCGCTCTCCGCTTTGGAGAGAGGGTGGCAGAGCGCTGTGGTGGGGGCGGGGCGGCGTTTCTTCGTCGCTCTGCTTGCGACTCTTGTCGCATTGTTGGGCCTTCATGGCAGCGGTCTTTTGACGTGGGTCTGGCGGAGAATCTCCGCGGCGCGGCGGGGTTTGCAATCTGCGGTCCCGTCGGGCAACCTGTTCTTAGCTGGGCCGCACTCTTGCGAGTCGGCTGGGGTAGGGGGGTTTGCCTGCTCGCGTGGGCGGCCCCAAGAGGAGAGCACCTCACTAAAAAATCCCAATGGGGGGGGTTTCAGGGGTTAAGAGGGCAGGCCGTACCTCTCAATTCGGCCAATACAACATCATGGAAGCGCAGATTAATAGAATATTACCCCAGGAGGGTTCCCACAGCTCCGCTGTGGGGGAATCCCTCCCGTCGCCTTCGGGTGGCGGCCGGCCCACGTATTCTGGGGGGGCCAAATCTCGCGATCGTGATGAAGCTGGAGGAGTGTCCGGGGGTAGCAGCCCGAGGCGTGCTGTAGGAGAAGACGGGGTTAGCACCCCGGTGATGAGAAGGAGAGCGGCGTCACTGTCCGGCGTCGTGGTATGTGGTGTGGAGCTCAAGGAGGCGAGGGTCATTATAAACCGCTTCAATGATGAGCAGTCCGCGGGAGTCGAGTTGAAAAACTCTTTCAACACGCTCCCGCTGGAACCAGAGGGAGCTCTTTCAGAGGGTGAGAGTAATGGCGATTACGTGAGCGCCACAGAATCGGAGGACAACTCCACCTGTCTTCCCAGTGAGGGGTCCGGAGGCGGCCGACCATCTAGGCGCTCCGGCTTCCTGAAAAGAAAGGGTTCTGGCTCCGGTAAGGAGTCAGACGAAAAATCGGATGGAAAGTCCAGACGGCCGGTAAAGAAACGGCCAAGAGGAAAGCCCCCCACAACCGGGGAGTATGTCGGGAGAGCTGCGGCAATCCGCGAATTCAACGCGGCCAAGCGCGAGGCACTAGAAATTGAATTTGAGGAGTCAGTAGCGGAGCGCGAGCAGCGGGCAAGAGAGACCAGGGCCGACGAGGGCTACGGTGCTCCTCGTCCCACAGGACTGTCCAAATTGGCCATGTGGGAGCTAGTGAAGAGGGCCGAAGAAGACTGCCTCGAGATATGTAGGATGGCGTCGGTGTCTCGAAACCTCAAGGGGGGCATCACGAGGGGCTTTAAGGACCGGGCCAACATGATGTTGGATAGCTTTAAGGAGATGGCGGCTCGGTTCTGCCGACTCCAGGCCAGAGTGGCCCAGCTTGAAAAGGGAACAGGAGCGGACAGACAGGTGGAACCAAGTAGGTCCACATCCCCGGTCTTTAATATCACGGCGGTACCCGATGAAATGGAGACGGAAATGACGGTCCCGAGTGTTCCGGCAGCAGCTCCGCAATTTAGCCTAGCGGAGCTGGCGGCGACAGTTCGGAGCATATGCGACGAAGAGCGCCGCAAACACATACACGAGGACAGAAATTTCACTCGGGCTCTTATCGAGGGGATTCAGGACCGGCTCCTGCCTGAGAAGAGGCTACGACCCCCCCTGGCCGCTGATAGAAGGCGAGAGGAGGAAGAGGCCAAAAAGAAGGAAGAGGAGGCGGTGGAGGCTGCCCTCTTTAAGAAACCGGAGGCGCCCAAACCGCAGCGCGCCAAAAAGACCTCCGGGCCACGCGCAACAGCTTCGGCTGCAAATCCTGCGCCTGGCCCGTCGAGAGTGACGCGCGCTCGGTCAGCATCTGCGGCGGCATCGGCAGCGGTTTCCAAGCCGGCCCAAGCAGCACGCGAGGAGAGGGGTGCGGCAGAAGAGGAAGTCGACCCCATGCTGCCCTCAACCACTCCGGCTCGGGAAGCCTGGACCGAGGTGGTCAAGAAGAAAGGCAAGAGGGGCAAAAAGGTTGCGCCGGCCACCTCGATCCCTCCTGCAAACGGTCCCACGACATCTGGGACCAAATTGAAGAACGCCAACAAGGGCGCGGCCCCGGCACCGTCATCAACGACCGCCAGGGCCAAGAAGAAGAAGGGGAAGACGACGAAGAGGCTGGTCCCGCCTAAGTCCGCCGCAGTCGTTATCACACTGACTGAGGAGGCGATGGACAAGGGCGAGACCTACCAGTCTGTCCTCCAACGGGCGCGGGGGCTTATGGTCGCGCCTCATGTCGGTCCGGCTCGCGTGCGCCAGACGGCGACCGGGGCCAGGAAATTTGAATTTCCTGGGTCCCAAAGCGCTGAACAGGCGGATCTGTTCGCCGCCCAGCTTAAGGCAACAGTGGCTGATGTGGCCATAATCTCCAGGCCGCAGAAGATGGCAGGCCTCCTCATCTTGGACCTGGATGACTCTGTGTCCAGGTCTGAGGTGGTGGAGAAGGTGGCTGCAGTTGGTGGTTGTCCGGCGGAGTTGGTTAGGGCCGGAAACATTTCGAGGGGCCGGGGCGGGATGGGGGCTATTCGTCTCCAGTGCCCTATTATGGCAGCAAAGAGGGTCCTAGACGGAGGTCGGCTCTTGATCGGGTTCAGCTCGGTGCCGGTCAGGGCCATCGAGGAGGGCCCTCTCCGCTGCTTCCGGTGCTTCGGACTGGGACACACGAGGGCGATGTGCCCCTCGAACAATGAGCGCAGAAATCTATGTTTCCGCTGCGGGAAGGAGGGCCACAAGGCCTCCTCTTGCAACGAGAAGCCGCGCTGCGCTGTATGTGTGGAGAGTGGTCGTCCATCGGACCACAACATGGGGGGGAAGAAATGCAACCCCCCCAAAAGGAAGGGAAAGCTAAGGCCGGTATCCCGGCCTAATGCCGAAGCTGTGCCGGTGGCCCACGAGGCCGGATTGCCACGGCGGCAGCCATGGAGGGCATTGAGACGACGGACAATGTGTAGTACACCAGCCACATTCATCTTGGCCAATGTCAACCACTGCCGCTCGGCCCAGGACCTGTTGTTCCAGGTCATGGCGGAGTGGTTGGCACACGTTGTCGTCGTCTCCGAGCCGTACATGGTGCCGCCTCACTGGGTCGGTGACCGGGACGGCCTGGTGGCTGTCGGGATTCGTCCCTCGACCGACTCGCCCTCCCTGACGCTGCTCGAAAGGGGGAGCGGATTCGTGGGTGCACTGTGGGGCCCTCTCTACATCTTGGGGGTCTATTTCTCACCGTCGCGCCCCTACCAGGACTTTGTCGACTTTCTCGACACTTTGTCGGGGGTCCTGGGTCGTGCTAGGGGTCGCCAGGTCATCTTGGCGGGGGATCTCAATGCCAAATCGGCGTCCTGGGGCAATCCCGCCCATAGATGTAATGTGCGCGGGAGGTTCCTGTCGGAGTGGGCCGCATCGTCTGGTCTGTCGCTGCTGAACCGTGGAACGGTCCAAACATGCGTGCGGCACCATGGAGGGTCTGTGGTAGACGTTACGTTTGCGACCCCTGCCCTCGCTGCACGCGTGTCGAATTGGAGGGTCGACTTGGGGGAGACGCTCTCAGACCACCGGTTCATCCGGTGGGAGGTCCTCCCCCAAAATTCTGACGTCGCAGCGGCCACAGTCCAACGATTTCCTCGTTGGGCCCTATCGCGGCTGGATCGCGGAATCGCGAAGGAAGCCGCCTTTGTCCAGGGGTGGTTTGCTCCCCCGGTGGGCGGTGTGGATGTCGACGTGTCGGCCTCGCGACTACGCGAGGCGCTCACCGAGGTATGTGACTCGTCCATGCCTCGGGCACGTCGACCGACTCCACGCCGCGCCGTCTACTGGTGGTCGAGCGAACTAGGTGCCCTACGCGCGGCTTCCTTTACGGCCCGCCGGGCGTACCAGCGGTACCGCCGCCGCAGTAGAAGGGACCCGGGAGAAGAGGTCCGTCTTCACGAGGCCTACCGAGAGGCGCAGAACGCCCTCAAGACGGCCATCGGCGAGGCGAAGGACGCCGCACGCGCCGAGATGCTGGAGAGTCTCAATGACGATCCATGGGGGAGACCGTACAGGGCTGCGCGAAATCAGCTGCGCCCAATCGGTCCCCCAGTCACGGAGACACTCCAGCCGTCGCTGCTGGAAGAGGTGGTTCGGGGTCTATTTCCACCTAAAGACCCCGACTTTGTGCCGCCACGGATGGCCTCACGGTTGAGGGCTGTCCCGGAGTTGGAGACCGTAATGCCGCTCACTCCAGAGGAGTTTGAGTCGGCCGTCCTCCCTCTCCGGGCGAAGAAGACCGCCCCAGGTCCGGACGGTGTTCCTGCCCGCGTAGTCGCTCTGGCGTGTTCGGAGCTAGAGCAATCTTTCCGGGGCCTCTTCGATCGGTGTCTCACGGTCGGAAGGTTCCCGGAAATTTGGAAGCAGGGGCTTCTGTGCCTCCTGAAGAAAGAGGGCCGCCCCTCACAGTCACCTTCCGCATACCGGCCGATTGTCCTCTTGGACGAGGCCGGTAAACTTTTCGAGCCGCTCCTAGCGACGCGCTTGCACGAACGTCTGCGGAGCGTGGGGCCGGACCTCTCTGAGGACCAGTTTGGGTTCAGGGCAGGGCGGTCTACCATCGACGCCCTGTCCCGACTGAAGAGCCTCGTGCTAGGCACGACGGAGAGCCGGGTGGAGTGATGCCGGTGTCATTCGACATCGCCAACGCCTTCAACTCCATACCCCACTTGGCGATCACCGAGGGCCTACGCTACCACAGGGTCCCGCAACATCTAAGGGCCCTGTTGGAAAGCTATCTCTCCAACAGGAGAATCCTGTATGTAGACAGGTCGGGCGCAACGAATAGTCGCGTTGTGGAGTCCGGTGTTCCGCAGGGGTCGGTCCTGGGACCCTCCTGTGGAACATCGGGTTCAATTGGGTCCTACGTGGCCGTCGACTCCCGGGCATGGGCGTGATATGTTACGCTGACGACACGCTTGTCACTGCCCGGGGGAAGACATTTGAAGAGGCGGCGCGAAGGGCAACGGAGGCGAGCGCGCTGATCGCACAGCGCATCAATTCCTTGGGCCTGCGTTTGGCGCTGGAGAAGACCGAGGCCGTCTATTTCCATAGGCCTCGGAAGGGACCTCCCCCCAACTCGTACATCTTGGTTGGGAGTCCGGGTGGCGATCCAGCGCCAAATGAAGTATCTGGGGCTGATCCTGGATGCGCGGTGGCAGTTTGTCCCACACTTTAGTGGGCTGTCGCCGCGCCTCCTCAAGGCGGCGGACTCGCTGGGGTGGCTCCTCCCAAATCTGGGGGGGCCCAGGGCCAGATGCCGGCAACTTTACGCCGGTATACTCCGGAGCATGGCCCTCTACGGAGCTCCCATCTGGGCGGACTCTCTCCAAATCAGGGGAAACTCCGCCCTACTCCGTAGGCCCCAGCGAGCAATAGCGTGCCGGGTGGCGCGTGCCTACCGCACGGTGGGCTTTGCAGCGGCCTGTGCCTTGGCAGGCACGCCGCCTTGGGAGCTGGAAGCACAGCTTCAGGCCACTAGTTACGAGTGGCTGAAGGAGCAGCTGGAGCTGGGCTTCCGGCCGACTGCGAGTGAGCGTGGGGACTTTGTTAGCGGAGCCCGTGATGTATTGGTCGCGGCATGGGCTGACAGTTTGGCCGAAGAGCAGGCAGGGCGTCGCCTGCTGGATGCGCTCGGACCAGTGTTGAACAGCTGGCTCGAGCGGACGGGCGGCTTCCTATCGTTCCGTCTGGTGCAGGTGCTGACCGGGCATGGTTGCTTCGGCCAGTATCTGCACCGAATCCAGCGGGAGGACTCGCCCATGTGTCGCGAGTGCGGCGCAGTTGAGGACACGGCGGACCATACCCTCTTTCAGTGTCCGTCGTGGTCTGAAGAAAGGTCGGCCCTAACATCCGTGGCCGGCCCAGTAACCTCGCTCCCCGAACTTCTGGCGGGGATGGTCGAGGATGTAGACGAGTGGGCGGCAGCCGCCTCCTTCTGCGAGTCGGTCATGACTCAAAGGAGGCGGCAGAGAGAGATCGCGAAGATGACCCCTCCGCGCCACCACTGCGAAGGAAAAGACTGGGGCGCAGAAGACGCGATTACGCGCGCCATTTGTCGCAGTCCAACGATGGCCAGCCGGCGGTGGGTGTGGGGACACTCCCGTCGGCATTGCACCAACGGCCGTCGTTGAGGGACGGGAGTGACCCTGCGTACCGGGTCACCCCGTCGCCCCCTCGGGGAGGCTTGAGGGAGCCCGTGGAGGCTGTCCGCCGGTGGTGTCGTGAGTGGAGGCTTTGCCAGGTACCACGACACCACCAATAGGCGATGAGGTATGCCGCGGAGTTTAGTGGGTACACCCCTGGGCATTGCACCTAGCCCAGGAGCAGCTGTCGGTCTTTACCATCTCAGCACCGGCAGCCGGGAGTCCCACACACCACCTTGGGTAAACCCCTGCCCAAGGTGACGGTGCATCAAGCATTCTCCGCGTTAAAAAGAAAAAAAAAAAAAGGTTAGGTTAGGTTAGGTTAGGTTAGGTTAGGTTAGGTTAGGTTAGGTTAGGTTAGGTTAGGTTAGGTTAGGTTAGGTTAGGTTAGGTTAGGTTAGGTTAGGTTAGGTTAGGTTAGGTTAGGTTAGGTTAGGTTAGGTTAGGTTAGGTCAGGTTAGGTTAGGTTTTTTTTTTTTTTAATAGGTCGGGTTTTACACCTGCCGCCGCTATCTGCGCTACGTTTTATGCGCAGGTTGGTACTTTGATTGGATACTTGGGTAAATAAGTTCTTCAGTTTTTTTTTTTTTTTTTTTTTTTTTTTTTTAATATGTCTTTATTATGCGGCGGCTTTCATGACCTCCAGCGCTGCCGGTCTGCACAATCCGCAGCCGTTCACTAATACATGTTTGGCAGCGCCGGTACTAGCCTGCTTAGATATAACTTACAGTGACTTTATTTATTACAATTATAAATTCATTATTTTTCATAAAACTTACAAACAATCAAATATTATATAATTTAATTCGCTAATTTAATTCGCTAATACATGGTTGGCAGCGCCGGTACTAGCCTGCTTAGATATAACTTACAGTGACTTTATTTATTACAATTATAAATTCATTATTATTCATAAAAACTTACAATCAATCAAATATTAAATAATTTAATTCGCTAATTTAATTTGCTAATACATGGTTGGCAGCGCCGGTACTAGCCTGCTTAGATATAAGTTACAGTGACTCTATTCATTACAATTCTAAATTCATTATTATTCATAAAACTAACAAGCAATCAAATATTATATAATTTAATAAAATTCTATATAAAATAAAAATAAAAATAAAAATAGGTCTATTAGACAATAAAAGTTATTATTAATTATTACTTATACTTAAAATTATATATAATTATATCTTATTCTAACCTAGGCTAAGTTGCATTACTGTGCTTTTGATAAAATACTAAAGTAAAGGGCCAGTATAATTTGAGCTGATAATATAAAATTAAAGAAATTGAAGTAAAATGAATTAGATTAAGATTGGAATTACTTAATTTAAGTTTAAATAAATGATACAAGATTGACTAATAAAAATAAAAAAGGGGGGGTGTAGAGGGCCGGTATTATTTAAGTTGTAAATTGTAAAATTAAAATTAAAATTAAAATCAAAATCAAAATTAGAATCAAACTTAAGATTAAAATAAAAATAAATTGAAATAAATTAATTAAATTAAGATTGGAATGAATTAATTTGAATCCAAAAAAATGATAAAAAGATTGACTAATAGAATAATGAGGGGGGGTGTAGAGGGCCGTTATAAATTAAATTGTAATTGTAAAATTAAAATTAAAATCAAAATTAAAATTAGAATCAAAATGAAAATTAAAATAAAAATAAATTGAAATAAATTAATTAAATTGAATTAAATTAAGATTGGAATGAATTAATTTGAATCTAAATAAATAATAAAAAGATTGACTAATAAAAATAAAAATAAAAATAAAAAAGGGGGGGGTGTAGAGGGCCGGTATATTTAAATTGTAAATTGTAAAATTAAAATAAAAATGACTTAAATGGATAAAAATGAATAAAAATGAATAAAAATGACAATTAATTTAATTTGGATTAAAATTAAATAATAATAAATAACAACAACTAATAAATAATGGACACCTAAAACTTTGTGCCGTTTAATTTGCCGACCTGCCTCATTACCATTCGGCAGAAACGGAGGAGGGGCGGCCTTGTATCATTGGCGGTAAATAGAGCGGCCAGATTCGAAGGGCTAATCTGGACCCCCGTCTCACACTCCAATGCAAACCGCGCCGGGGAGAAGCGAGGGCACTCCGTGAGGACATGCTCCAACGTCTCCTCCGCGGCGCCGTCGCAGAGGCATAGAGGGGAGTCAGCCAACTTGAATTTGTAGAGGTAGGCCCTAAATCCACCGTGACCAGTAAGAAACTGAGTGTCCCCATTGTAATGGTTGGTGCTCTTAAAGAGCTTATGGGCGACCTTTACATTGGGGACAAACAGCTTGGTGGTCTTACCGGTTTGGGCCTCCTCGTACCGCCTCTGCCACACCTCCTCCGTGTCTCGCCGGATAAGTCTTTTGCAGTGGAGAGGGGGAATCTGTCATATGAGAGGGCGGTTTTGGACTTCAAAGCGGCATCTTTAGCCAGCTCATCCGCCCTCTCATTGCCCGCCAGCCCTGCGTGCGCCTTGATCCAGTATAGCTGGACCTCCCCTCCTCCGCCTCAATGTCGCCTATCAGATCGCGGATCTGGCAGGCGACCGGGTGCAGGGAGGAGGGGTCGGCGACGCACTCTAGGGAGGAACGGGAGTCGCTGAGGATCCGGCATTGGCGGAGACTCGCCTTGCTCGTGGCTATCCTCAGCGCCTCCCTCAGGGCCAGCATCTCCGCCTGGAAGACACTGCAGTATGGGGCTAGGGACAGTTTCTTATGCCTGCGCTCAACTCCATCAACCCATAGGGTAACGGCAGCACCCACCTTTCCATCAATTTTGCTGCCGTCCGTGTAGAGCGCAGGCCTGCCCTGGAGCTCTCTCACTTCCTCCTCGGAGGTGATGAGCTCGAACTGCAGCCTCTTCCGTGCCGAGGGGTGGGGCAAGCTGAAGGGGCTCACCCTCCTCTCCATTTCCCTATCCGGCAGGTCGGGCAAGGGCCTTCCCTCTTGACCTCGTACAATCTGCGCTGTTCTACAGCTCTGAGGTCGAGGGGAATAATTCCGGCAAGGGCGGCGGCGGCCGTCAGCGAGACCGTGCGGTGGCCCTTAGCTATTAGGATGGCGAACAGTCTTGTCAGTCTGTCGAGCCTGGATCTGACCGCCACCCTGCTCGCCGCTGGGGCCCAGACGCTGGCCGCGTACAGCACCGTGGGCTCCACGACCGCCCCGTAGATGAGTCTTAAGACCCCCGAGTTCAGTCCCCATCCCGCCGACGCCGTTTTCGCTATCCGCCTATAGAGGCTCACAGTGCGGTGGTAAGTATGATCTAGATGTGTAGTGAATGAGAGATCGCAGTCCACCGTGAGCCCCAGGATCTTGAGGGATGGTGACAGAACAATGGGGGTACCACTCAGAAAGATCTGGGGGGGCTCGTATTTGAGCCTTCTGGTGATGAGCACGGCCTGCGTCTTGTGGGCCGCGAAGCGCATCTTTGCGGTCAGGCCCCACCTCGCGACACAATCCAGTGCCTCCTGGGCTGACCGCTGCACCTGTTCTGTCGTGGACCCCTCCGCAATTATAAGTAGGTCGTCTGCGAAGGCCTGGAGCTGGGCGGTCAGGCTGTCAGCCTCCTCCAGCAGAGGGTTGAGCTGGACGTTCCAAAGCAAGGGGCCACAGGTAGAGCCCTGGATGCACCCTTGTTGGTGTCCAGTGTGGCCTCGCCTCCAGCATAATTCAGTTTGACCTCCCTCTGGGAGAGGTAACTGGAGACCAGACAGACGAACCAAGGCTGGCTCAATCCCCCTTCTGATGAGCTGGTCCATTATGCCCGGCCACCAGGCGTTATCAAACGCCCCCTCTATGTCTAGGGAGACGAGTAGGACCAGCTTTTTTCTTTTAATGGAGGCACGGATCCTCTCTATGGCATCGTAGAGGGCATCTTCCGTGCCTCTTTGAGGGATAAAACCAAATTGGCGCTGGCTCAGCCCGCCACTGCTACCCAGGGTCCAGAGAATACGGTTTGTAAACATTTTTCCAACGCCTTACCCAGGACCGGCAGCAACCCGATAGGCCTGTAAGACTTGGGAAGGCTGTAATCATCCTTACCCGGTTTGGGAATAACCTTGATAACAGCCTTCTTCCATGCCCTCGGGAAGCTGCCGATCCTGAGGCAGGCGTTGAATACACTCAGAATCAGGCCCGGGCGTGTGGTATCAACCCTCGCTACGATGTCGGAGGTGAGCCCGTCATCCCCAGGGGCCTTGCGCGGATGCATAGCCCCGAAGACCGCTGCGAGCTCGTGCGATGTGAAGGGCTTGTGCGGGGGAACTGAGGACCCTAAGGAACCCAACTTGCTCCTGACGCTGAGCCTGACCGCCGTCTGGTGCGGAGTGTCCGTGGCGGGGTCGTCAGAGGGGTAAAGGTGGCAGCCAAAAGCTCGGCCGACGCCTGGGGGAGAGTGTGGTCCCGTCCACGGGATCGGAGAGGAGCTGGTCATCCCTGGCCTCTCCGCAGTTCTTAATGATTCTGTGGATGCCGTCCCAGACTGTTCCCTCTCCTGGATCCCGCAGAAGGCCCGCCAGCTCTCGGTAATGGCCGTCTGGATTGCCTCCTTATATTTAAGTCGAGCAGCCATATACTCCTCGACCACCGCCTGCTTCCTCTCCGGTCTAGCCGAGCGAATACGGCGACGCCTCCTGATGGTCTCCTTTTTCATCTCCGAGAGCTCCGGAGACCACCAGGCGGACGCTTTGGTCCTGCGGGGGACAGGGGCGGTATCGTCTCCCGGCAGGCGGTGGTGATGGCAGCGGTTAGGTCTGCTACCAAGTCCTCCAGCATCACCTCATCGGCGAGGACCTTGGCCGCCTCCTCGCCCACGCCGGCCCTATCCAGCTCACGGTTGAGGACCTCCCCGAACGCCGTCCAATCCGCCTTACGGGTGTTGTACCTTCGAGTGGTGGACTTAGGCACACACTCGATGGGCGTCTCCGGGGCGACTCGGACGACGATCGGGCGGTGGTCGGAGAGATCCGAAAGGTCGGGATCAACCTTCCATCCGACAACCAGGCTGGAGAGGGCGGGCGAGGCAAGAGTGACGTCGACAATGCTGGCGTAGTCGCGCCCTTGTCGGCTGACAAAGAAAGTAGGCGTAGAGCCTCTGTTCTCAACCAACAAGGACGCGCCAGCCAGCGCTTCAGCCATCACAGCTCCCCTTGCGTCCTCCACCCCACCGCCCCACCACGGGCTCTTGGCGTTGAAATCGCCCCCCACCAACAGCATAGGCTCCCCGACTCGGTCAACCAGGCCCATCAATTGGCCCATATCCTGTCCCATGTCTGAGTCCTTGTCCAGGTAAACGCTGACCAGGGCCACCCTAAAGGTCCCAAAGGCAAGGGTCGCAGCCACCATGTTTTTTGTGGTAAACTCCCTCCTAGCGGTTAGAGTGGCTCTCTCATCGAGAACCACAATCGCCGCTTTCGGAGGGAGTGAGCCTGTTACGTCCTGCACGACTCTGGCTCCCCCCAACTCCAGTTTGTGCCTATTACCTGAATAGGGCTCCTGGAGGAGGAGGGCCGAAACGCCGTGGGACCTGGCTGCCTCGACCAAATCCTTGGTGGCCGCAAAACCCCTGCCCACGTTGGCCTGGACAAAAGTCAGGGAAGGAGGGCCCGGAGAGGAGGCTCGGCCGCCGCCGTCGCCGCCGCGTCCAGGGGGTTGTTGGCACGGGGAAACTTCCTCGGAGGGGCCCTTAGCAGTATTTGACCGCCGCTCTGGCTATCCTGTCCCACTTCTGCCAAACAGGGCACTCCTGTGAGTAAGCCGGGTGACAGGAGTCGCCAGGGCAGTTGCTGCATTTTGGGGGCCCCCTCTGTTAGGGCACTCTCTGGTGTCGTGGGGCCAGCACAATACCCGCATTTCTGGTCTGGGGCTTCACAGGTCCGGGCAAGGTGGCCAAATCCCAAACAACGGTAGCACTGCGCTACCGGGGATTGGTCAACCGCGGGAATCGTTTGATACCCTAGCCGAACCTGCTGATCGACGAGGGCCCCCCAGAGTTGCGGGCTGACCTCGACAATGACATTTGTCATGGCCGAGGACCTTCCCCTGGTCCTCCTAACGACCCGTGCCCTTCTTGTGCTCCCGCTGAACCCCCCCGAGCCGCGACGTGTTCTGGCTAACCAGGGCCACCGAGATCTGGTCATCGGTAAGGTGGGGTGCCACCCCCACCAGCCTAAGTTTGGGGTCCCTCTCCGCAGCATTGGTAGCCGAGAAGTCCCCCCCCGACCCCCTAACGGCCTCCGCGAACCTGGCCCGATCACCGTCCGAGGCGCAGTTAACCACTACCCTGCCCTTTCTAATTTTACGGACCCCTGCACCCCACCCCAGAGCAACTACGTCGACCGTGCTCTTGAGAGTGTCGGCCACCATGTCGCTCGTGTGCCGGGGTCTTTGGACTCTATGATGAGACCGTACGAGCGGCGAATGGAAGGGGGCTCTCGGGGGCGCCGGCGGTCAGCCAAAGCCAAAGGCGGAGGGGGCGGCTCCCAGCGGGGATCCGGAGGGGTAGGCGGAGGAACCGGAGGCCGAGTTAGTGCTGCCTCCGCGTAGGTTTTAAGGCTGCTCGTCAGGGCCCGCTGACCTTCCCGGAGGAGGTCCAGTTTTGCCCCGATAGGAGCAATCAGGTCCCCCACCATGGCCCTCGTCTCGGATATGGCGATCTCGGCTCCAAGGCCCGCGGTCATATTCAAGGGCCCCGCTTCAGCCAGGGTAATGTCCTGACCTCGGCCACCTCGTCCCTCAACGAGCGGACCAGTCCAACAAGGGGCTCGACCGAGTTCTGGACCTCCTCGCGGGCCTGCTCCCGGGTGAGGTGCGGCGGTGGTGGGGGGCGACCTCAGCGGCGCGACGTGCCAGTAGATCTTTGATCTCCTAAGCTCCGCCTTCACCTCCCCACCGGGGCCAGAAGGTCCTCCCGGATGCAGCCGCATCCCCGTCGCCTGGCTGCGCCGTGCGGGTCCAGGCCGTGGCCCCCCGCGCCTCGCGGCGGCCCCTCTCCATCTCGCCCTGAGCGGCCCTGCGTTGGCCCACCATTTGGGCCGAGGCCACCGCCCAGGCGTCAGGCTTGGGGTTGTGGTCGGGGTACCGGAGGGCGGGCGCGCTAGGAGTTACGGCCTGTTCAGCCACCCTGGTGGACAGTGCCCTGACCTCGCGATGGACAACTTCGATAGTTTTTATGGGGTTGTCCATCTCAAAGTTCAGCCAGGCCTGGACACTCTCCACCAGTTTGGCCGTTCGGTCCATAGTCTCCTGCGCGACCCGCAACTTGCTCTCAAGGCGCTCAGTGAGCTCCGAGACCCTTCTGGAGTGGGCGCGTTCGGCTCGGAGCTGGTCCCGGGCGTAAGCCTTCCTCTCCCTTTCCAGAGAGAGCAGATGACGCTGCCGGGAATCTGAGAGGGAGAGGGCCAGCTCATAGAGGCCGCTCAGGGCTTCATGGGCCTCCGCCCTGCACTCCCTCTTCATATTGCCGGCTCTCTCAAGAGCCGACTTGCCCTCCTGGAATAGGGTCCCGGCGCGCTCCGAGGCCCGGTCCTTGGCCACCCCCGCTATGGTCCCCCTTGTAGGAAGGACGCTGAGCCTTCGGTCCCCCGTGCTGCTCGCATCTGAGTCCACATCCGTCCAGTCGCTGTCACAGGAGGGAAAGGTGCCAGCTTGCAGGGAGAGCACGTCAGCCTCTAAGGAGGCTATACTGGCGTCAATGTCAGCGTCCGGGTGGTCTCCAGTGTTGGCGGATGCTCCAGGGGCCCCCTCCAGGCAGGGTGGGCGGGCAGGTAGGTCTGACGGCGGGGGCAGATGCGGAGCTTGATCCGTTAAGGGGTTGGAGCACTCCTCCTCCGGGACCGTGCACATTCCCCTGGCGGAGTCGGCAGCCGAGCGTCTAGCCGCGGCTTGGGCATTCTTTAAAGTCGTGGTTCTCCTAAGTTCCCCCGCGGCCGCCGCCCTTGCTCTGCTAGGGCCCTTGGCCGTTTTGGGTGCCTTAGACTTATCCATGTCTAGTCCAAATTAAGTTAAAACGAGCTTCTAAATTTTGAGTAAATTAACCAATAAAAATGAATCAAGATTGCACAAAGTTAAATTAGATTCCGCTAAACGCTAATAAATAAGATTGACTGTGAATAAAATGGGAAAATTAAAATAAATAAATGACTAGAAAAGGGGTTGGGGTAAACGTAAAGATTAATTTAAATTACAGAAAAATGAAATTAAAAATTTTGAAGTAAATTAACTAATTAAATTGAATTAAAATTGCACAAAATTAAATTAGATTCCGCTAAACGCTAATAAATAAGATTGACTGTGAATAAAATGGGAAAATTAAAATAAATAAATGACTAGAAAAGGGGTTGGGGTAAAAGTAAAAATTAATTAAAATTGCACAAAAATAAACTTAGAAATTTTGAAATAAATTAACTAATTAAAATGAATTAAAATTGAACAGAAACGAAATTAGATACAGCTAAAACTAATGAATAAGATTGACTGGGAATGAAAAATTAAAATTAAATTGAATAAATGACTAGAAAAGGGGTTGGGGTAAAAGTAAAAATTAATTAAATAGCAGGTGTGTACTAAGCGTATAATATCAATATAGAGCTATTCAGTCCCCCTCGAGTGACGTGTCGCGGGTAGCTCTAGGTCTAATAATGCCGGAAGTAGAGTGATCCCCGTTGTCCGGGGATGCTACGGGATAATAGTTAGACCCACGCTATAGGCCTTGTCTTGCCAAGGAGATAGAGACCGCGCTCGTCCTTCTAGGCCTCGATAACGGCCGAGTTACGGCCAATTATATTTTTCAATATGGCGTCCAAGATGGCCGCCGATATTGGAAAACCGCGATTTCTCGGCCCCTATCAGCCGTAGCGAGCCGGGGTTTTCGGTAGGGTGGGTGGCTCACTCTAGGGCTTAAGTTGGGACACTTAGTAGAGCCGAAATTTTTCGACTCTATGTAGAGGCCCTGTGTGTCGAAATGGGTGGTCCTGGTGATGCCAACCACCCCCGCGAAAGTCCCGTCCCGATAGGACCTCGGGGTCGGAAGATACAGGGGTTTTTAGAAATCCAAGATGGCGGCACAGCTGTCAAACTCGGATTTCAGACGCCTATATCTCCCGATCCAGGGGTCGTACGGAGGTGTGCGAGGGTCCCTGAAAAGCGCTTGGCCAGCTCTACACGCTGGTTGATAGAACTCAATTTGGTAGAGCTCCGAAGTCTCTACCAAAATTCACCCTAATAGTGCAGCTAAATACGGGCCCTTTACTGGTGGGGAATATGTTATTCTATGAGTACTTTCTTAGTAAAAAATTATTAATGTTTCTCTAGACTCTTGTCTTCTCTACTTTTTCTTTCTACAGATAGAGCTTAGGCGCCTATGAAGCGGTTGTGGCGCGGGCTGTGCTGAATCCCCAGCGAAAACCCCGTAAGGGTAGGTGGTCCTGTTCCGGAGTTATGGCCAATCTCGGTTTTACGATTTACGTAATATCAAACCGAAATTGACCCCAAAACTGAACCCACCCCCAAATTTCTGGTGTCTCCTGAATCGTCTTTCGGAAAAAATGCGCTCTGCGAAAGCCGATTCTGGAGAACACCCCCCGTTCCCGCGCCACAACCCCTCAAAGTTTCAGATTTTTTTACTAAAATTATCCTGACTTGTCCTAATAAAATCTTAATTACTAAGTATATATATATCTTAAAAATCTAGGATTACAATTAAATGAAAGGGGAATATTATATGTATCTTTTAAAACAAATTTCGGATTTTTGGAGCAATACTGCACTTAGATATTAAATACCGAAGTTAGGGGGTGAAATATTGGCCGCTTTTTGCCAAAAAAGGGCGCCAAAAATAAAAGTATTGAAAAATAAATAAATAAAAAATTGTTTTAATGTAGAACTTACTGCGGCCAATATTTTTCCCTGAACAGTACTGCTCCAAGATCCCTCCTTCCCCTACAAAGGAGCCTTAAATTGGGGGTGGTTTTCCCTGCTCTCAGTTATTCCCTTATAACTCCCAGGATATTGACGGCGCGTGGACTTTGCAAACGGGGATGTAAAGTCTGTTAGTTGCCCGATTTTTTGTTGGTAATTTGCCTTCCTAGCCGTCAATATCCTGGGTGCTAGGGTTGTCACAAATTTAACTTAGAAAAAATGTAAACCTATTTGATTGCAGCTCCGCCAATTTCCACCCGATCTTCCTCCCGGAACCGGTTTCGGTGTTCTCCCGGCTGCCCGCAGCTGCTCCAATCGTTGAATGCTGGGAAATCCCACGGGATCAGGGACCACGTGCCACGTGGTTTTTGATGTTTTCCTGAATAACTCCCGAGGGTGTGGCAGGAAAATTCTGGTGGAAATTTTGTTCGCCGCGTCTCCTTATACCGCTTCTTTGGATATAATAAAATTGGGGGTCCTCGATCTTGTTTCCAAGTTATGCAGCTTTTAGTGTGGTTTTGGGCCGGTTTTGGGGTTAGAAAATTGGGAAAATCTCCAATTTTCTTTCCGATGCCCTTACCAACACTAGTCCAGGTGTAGCACAGTTTCACAAGCACAAATCACTTTTCACAACTGGAATCGGACCACTTTTACCCACTTTTTGATTTTTTGAGCGCGGAGTTAGGTAATTTCGTGGCGCTCAGGGGGCGGCGAGCGCGGAACTGGTTAGGTTAGGTTAGGTTAGGTTAGGTTAGGTTAGGGTTAGGTTAGGTTAGGTTAGGTTAGGTTAGGTTAGGTTAGGTTAGGTTAGGTTAGGTTAGGTTAGGTTAGGTTAGGTTGGGATTAGGTTAGGTTAGGTTAGGTTAGGTTAGGTTAGGTTAGGTTAGGTTAGGTTAGGTTAGGTTAGGTTAGGTTAGGTTAGGTTAGGTTAGGTTAGGTTAGGTTAGGTTAGGTTGGGTTAGGTTAGGTTAGGTTAGGTTAGGTTAGGTTAGGTTAGGTTAGGTTAGGTTAGGTTAGGTTAGGTTAGGTTAGGTTAGGTTAGGTTAGGTTGGGTTGGGTTAGGTTAGGTTAGGTTAGGTTAGGTTAGGTTAGGTTAGGTTAGGTTAGGTTAGGTTGGGTTAGGTTAGGTTAGGTTAGGTTAGGTTAGGTTAGGTTAGGTTAGGTTAGGTTAGGTTAGGTTAGGTTAAGTTAGGTTAGGTTAGGTTAGGTTAGGTTAGGTTAGGTTAGGTTAGGTTAGGTTAGGTTAGCTTAGGTTGGGTTAGGTTAGGTTAGGTTAGGTTAGGTTAGGTTAGGTTAGGTTAGGTTAGGTTAGGTTAGGTTAGGTTAGGTTAGGTTAGGTTAGGTTAGGTTAGGTTAGGTTAGGTTGGGTTAGGTTAGGTTAGGTTAGGTTAGGTTAGGTTAGGTTAGGTTAGGTTAGGTTAGGTTAGGTTAGGTTAGGTTAGGTTAGGTTGGGTTAGGTTGGGTTAGGTTAGGTTAGGTTAGGTTAGGTTAGGTTAGGTTAGGTTAGGTTAGGTTAGGTTAGGTTAGGTTAGGTTAGGTTAGGTTAGGTTAGGTTAGGTTAGGTTAGGTTGGGTTAGGTTAGGTTAGGTTAAAATTGAGTTAGGTTAGGTTAGGTTAGGTTAGGTTAGGTTAGGTTGGAATTAAGTTAGGTTAGGTTAGGTTAGGTTAGGTTAGGTTAGGTTAGGTTAGGGGAATTAGGTTAGGTTAGGTTAGGTTAGGTTGGGTTAGGTTAGGTTAGGTTAGGTTAAGTTAGGTTAGGTTAAGTTAGGTTAGGTTAGGTTGGGATTAGGTTAGGTTAGGTTAAATTAAATTAGGTTAGGTTAGGTTAGGTTAGGTTAGGTTAGGTTAGGTTAGGTTAGGTTAGGTTAAGTTAGGTTGGTTAGGTTAGGTTAGGTTAGGTTAGGATTAGGTTAGGTTAGGTTAGGTTAGGTTAGGTTAGGTTAGGTTAGGTTAGGTTGAGTTGGGTTAGGTTAGGTTAGGTTAGGTTAGGTTAGGTTGTTAGGTTAGGTTAGGTTAGTTAGGATTGGGATTGGAGTTAGGTTGGTTAGGTTAGGTTAGGTTAGGTTAGGTTAGGTTAGGTTAGGTTAGGTTAGGGATTAGGATTAGGTTAGGTTAGGTTGGGATTGGTTGGGATTGGGTTGGGTTAGAGTTAGGTTAGGTTAGGTTAGGTTGGGTTAGGTTAGGTTAGGTTAGGTTAGGTTAGGTTAGGTTGGGTTAGGTTAGGTTAGGTTGGGTTAGGTTGGGTTAGGTTAGGTTAGGTTGGGTTAGGTTAGGTTGGGTTAGGTTAGGTTAGGTTAGGTTAGAGGTTAGGTTAGGTTGGGTTAGGTTGGGTTAGGTTGGAGTTGGGTTAGGTTAGGTTAGGTTAGGTTGGGATTAGAGATTGAGGTTGGGTGCAAGTTAGGTTAGGTTAGGATTGGGGTAGGTGGGTTGGGATTGGGAATTAGAGTTAGGTTAGGATTGGGTTAGAGTTAGGTTGGGTTAGGTTAGGTTAGAGTTAGGATTGGTTTTTTTGGGATGACCTGGCCTGGCTAGGCCTGGCCTGTTAGGCCTGGCTTTACAACACAACCTGACACAACTTTTTTTGGCCTAACTGGCACATTTTGTACAACACAACAACTGACACAGCTGGCCTGGAACCTGGCTAACTGTGGTAGGTAACCTAGGTTAGGTTAGGTTGGCCTGGCCTGGCCTGGCCTGGCCTGGCCTGGCCTGGCCTGGCCTGGCCTGGCCTGGCCTGGCCTGGCCTGGCCTGGCCTGACACAGGCCTGGCCTGACCTCGACCTGGCCTGGCCTGGCCTGGCCTGGCCTGGCCTGGCCTGGCCTGGCCTGGCCTGGCCTGGCCTGGCCTGGCCTGTGGCTTGGCCTGGCCTGGCCTGGCCTCGGCCTGGCCTGGGCCTGGCCTGGCCTGGCCTGGCCTGGCCTGGCCCTGGCCTGGCCTGGCCTGGCCTGGCCTGGCCTGGCCTGGCCTGGCTGGCACCGGCCTGGCACAGCCTGGCCTGGCCTGGCCTGGCCTGGCCTGGCCTGGCCTGGCCTGGCCTGGCCTGGCCTGGCCTGGCCTGGCCTGGCCTGGCCTGGCACAGGCACCGGCCTGGCCTGGGCCTGGCCTGGCACAGCACAGCACAGCCTGGCCTGGCCTGGCCTGGCACAGCTCTGGCAGCACAGCACACAGCACAGGCACAGCACAGCCTGGCACAGCACAGCACTGGCCTGGCTGGCCTGGCCTGGCCTGGCACAGCCTGGCCTGGCACAGCCTGGCCTGGCCTGGCCTGGCTGGCACAGCACAGCACAGCACAGCACCGGCACAGCACAGCACAGCACAGCACAGCACAGCACAGCGCAGCACAGCCTGGCACAGCACAGCACAGCACAGCACCAGCACTGGCACCAGGCCTGGCCTGGCCTGGCCTGGCTGGCACAGCCTGGCCTGGCCTGGCACAGCACAGCTGCTTCCCAGCACAGCACAACTGGCACAGCACAGCACCTAACCTGGCCTGGCCTGACACAACAGCGCTGGCCTGGCCTGGCCTGGCTGGCTGCTGGCCTGGCCTGGCCTGGCCTGGCCTGGCCTGTGCCTGGCCTGGCAGCTGGCCTGGCCTGGCCTGGCCTGGCCTGGCCTGGCCTGGCCTGGCCTGGCCTGGTGGCCTGGCCTGGCCTGCACGCAGCTGTGGCTTTCTTCAGCCTGGCCTGGCCTGGCCTGGCCTGGCACTGGCCTGGCCTGGCCTGGCCTGGCCCTGGCCTGGCCTGGCCTGGCCTGTGGCTGGCCTGGCCTGGCCTGGCTGGCTGTGGCCTGGCCTGGGCTGGCCTGGCACAGCACAGCACACGGCTGGCCTGGCACAGCACACAGCCTGGCACGGCAGCCTGGCCTGGCCTGGCCTGGCCTGGCCTGGCCTGGCCTGAGCTGGCCTGGCCTGGCACAGCACAGCCTGGCCTGGCCTGGCCTGGCCTGGCCTGGCACAGCACTGGCCTGGCCTGGCTCTGACACAGCACAGGCACAGGCTGTGCCTGGCCTGGCCTGGCCTGGCCTGGCCTGGCACAGCACAGCACAGCCTGTGGCCTGGCCTGGCCTGGCACAACAACTGGCCTGGCCTGGCACAGCACAGCAGCCCTGGCCTGGCCTGGCCTGGCCTGGCCTGGCCTGGCCTGGCCTGGCCTGGCCTGGCCTGGCCTGGCCTGGCCTGGCCTGGCCTGGCCTGGCCTGTGGCCTGGCCTGGCCTGGCCTGGCTGGCCTGGCCTGGCCTACATGGCCTGGCCTGGCCTGGCCTGTGGCCTGCTGCCTGGCCTGAGCCTGGCCTGGCCTGGCACTGCACAGCACTGCACAGCACTGCACAGCACAGCTGGCCTGGCGGCCTGGCCTGACACAACTGGCCTGGCACAACGCAGCACAGCTGTGGCCTGGCCTGGCACCAGGCACTGACACAGCCTGGCCTGGTACACAGCTGGCAACTGGCCTGGCCTGGCACTGACACAGCACAACAGCTGGCCAGCACAGCACAGCCTGGCCTGGCCTGGCCTGGCCTGGCCTGGCCTGGCACAGCACAGCTGGCTGGCCTGGCACAGCACAGCACAGCACAGCACAGCACAACTGGCCTGGCCTGGCACAGCACAGCACAGCACAGCAGCAGCACAGGCCTGGCCTGAGCACGGCGGCTGGCCTGGCACTGGCACAGCACAGCACAGCACAGCACAGCACAGCACAACTGGCACTGCACAGCGCACAGCACAGCACAGCACAGCACAGCACAGCACAGCACAGCACAGCACAGCACAACTGGCACTGACTGTACAGCACACCTGGCCTGGCCTGGCACAGCCACAGCCTGGCCCTGGCCTGGCCTGGCCTGGCCTGGCCTGGCCTGGCCTCGGCTGGCTGGCCTGGCCTGGCCGCTGGCCTGGCCTGGCCTGGCCTGGCCTGGCCTGGCCTGGCCTGGCCTGTGTGGCCTGGCCTGGCCTGGCCTGGCTGTGGCCTGGCCCTGGCCTGGCCTGGCCTGGCCTGGCCTGGCCTGGCCTGGCCCTGGCCTGGCCTGGCCTGGCCTGGCCTGGCTGGCCTGGCCTGGCCTGGCCTGGCCTGGCCTGGCCTGGCAGCCTGGCCTGGCCTGGCCTGACCTGGCCAGTGGCCTGGCCTGTGGCCTGGCCTGGCCTGGCCTGTGCCTGGCTGGCTGGCCTGGCCTGGCACAGCCTGGCCTGGCCTGGCTGGCAGCACAGCCTGGCCTGGCCTGGCCTGGCCTGGCCTGGCCTGGCTTCTTCTTGGCCTGGCACAGCACAGCACAGCTGGCCTGGCCTGGCCGCTGGCTGGCAGCTGCCTGGCCTGGCACAACACAGCACAGCACAACAGCTAACACAGCACAACACAACACAACACAACCTGGCCTGGCCTGGCACAACTGGCCTGGCCTGGCCTGGCACTGGCACAACCTGGCCTGGCCTGGCCTGGCCTGGCCTGGCCTGGCCTGGCCTGGCCTGGCCTGGCCTGGCCTGGCCTGGCCTGACCTGGCCTGGCCTGGCCTGTACAGCCTGGCCTGGCCTGGCCTGGCCTGGCCTGGCCTGGCCTGGCCTGGCCTGGCCTGGCCTGGCCTGGCCTGGCCTGGCCTGGCCTGGCCTGGCCTGGCCTGGCCTGGCCTGGCACAGCCTGGCCTGGCACAGCTGGCTGGCTGGCCTGGCAACTGCCCTGGCCTGGCCTGGCCTGGCCTGGCCTGGCCTGGCCTGGCCTGACGCCTGGCACAGCACAGCACAGCACAGCACAGCCTGGCTGGCCTGGCCTGGCCTGGCTGGCCTGGCCTGGCCTGGCACAGCACAGCTGGCCTGGCACAGCACAGCACAGCACAGCTGGCCTGGCAGCTGGCCTGGCCTGGCTCCTGGCCTGGCCTAGCACAGCCTGACACAGCACAGCACAGCACTGGCCTGGCCTAGCCTGGCCTGGCCTGGCCTGGCCTGGCCTGGCCTGGCCTGGCCTGGCCTGGCCTGGCCTGGCCTGGCCTGGCCTGGCCTGGCCTGGCCTGGCCTGGCCTGGCCTGGCCTGGCCTGGCCTGGCCTGGCCCCTGGCCTGGCCTGGCCTGGCCTGGCCTGGCCTGGCCTGTGGCCTGGCCTGGCCTGGCCTGGCCTGGCCTGGCCTGGCCTGGCCTGGCCTGGCCTGGCCTGGCCTGGCCTGGCCTGGCCTGGCCTGGCCTGGCCTGGCCTGGCCTGGCCTGGCCTGGCCTGGCCTGGCCTGGCCTGGCCTGGCCTGGCCTGGCCTGGCCTGGCCTGGCCTGGCCTGGCCTGACTGGCCTGGCCTGGCCTGGCACAGCACAGCCTGGCCTGGCCTGGCCTG